>VXAY01002371.1:760184-813711 GCA_013399855.1 Oxyruncus cristatus
ATATAAGGCCTGCTGCCTTATAACCTCAAAAGGCAATTGAAAACACAAGTCACTGACATGAACATTTCTTGTTTGAATTCAAAGTCCTTGGGCAATGGTTCTTCTGGTTCTGTTTGCTTTTTTTTTTTTTTTCTTTTAATTTATTTTCTTTTCCGTCTCATGGCCAAATTGGCACTAGCAGTTTTTAATGGAACAATGTGATCATAGTTGATCATTTTGTAAACAAAACAAAACCAAGTTAGAATCTAAGCAATGAGAGAATCAAAAAATGAAGGCAGATTGTCTGGAGTGTTACAAGGTTTTATGTACTCCTTTGCTTTCAAGTCAGTTCTGCCCACAGCATAAGAACAGCTCCCTACAAAATAATATCTGAAGGGTATATATCATTAGTTTTCCTTTTTAGGAAAAAACACTTTTAAAAGAAAACTTTTATAGCTATTATGTATTTATGACTTACATAACTCATGTTGATTTAAAGATTTTCATTTTAAAGATTGATTTGAGGATTTTGTTTTCCAGGTTCTCCTGTTCTAAATTACTGTATTAGGAAATGGAAACTTGTGTTTCATATCCTTGACAAAACTGAACCCTAATGATAAAACACCAAGGGTCCAGAAGTAAAAGGGTCATCATCTCAGTATCTCAAGGGAGGCAGCCCCATGTCATTGCTGTGCTGTTAATTCTGTGTCATGTTTGTTTGTTCTTAAGAAACAAACAAACAAATAAAGGTCTTGCCAAGTCAGTAGGTGACTTGGTTCTTTGCCACTTTGGAGCCGTTTGTAGCTTTCAGTCTCACAACTGTGGTCCCCTTGTTTCACAACAAAGCATGTGTGTTATTTATTTGTTATGTGGGAATGCAGTTGAAACTGTTTTGCTTTTTAGTCAAAAGTATCAAAGGTCTAAAACGTTTTCTTAAAAATTTATTTCTGAATATTTATGTTTCATCTGTGTTGGAATGAAGGCTGTTCACAGTAAAACTAGACAGGCTTTCATTGCCTTGTGCCAAGCGTTGGGATGTAAAGCAGGTGCAGATTGCGAATGGATCCCTTTCTGGATTTTAGATAAGGCCCTATTTGTCCTCAGGAGTCAGAAGGTCCAGGGAAAGAGAGGATTTCAAAATTGTATCACATTCTTTCTTTACACTGAGGTGCCTTTTATGCTTCTTAAAGATAGAAGCGCATTTGATGACTTTCGGGGGCTGAAATTCTCAGTTCATCTAAAATAGGGCTTCTTCATCCCCAGAACCCTGCTGGTACGGCTCCAGCCCAACTTGGAGGACCAGCATTAGGAGAAGTCAGTATAAATCCTTTCCTGTGCCCTCTGCTAAAAGACTGCTAGTTGTACCCATTGCTATGTTTCATGTGGGAGTGCGGGAAACGAGAGAAGCAGGAGGTTGTGACTGAAGTGTGTATCATACCTGTGCTCCCACTGACACAAACCACTAATTAACTTCACTGACAGTTTCTGTAGAAGCAAGTTAAATGAAGTTGTAATTATCTCTGGACTAAACTGGTTAGTTGGTCTCATCTGGCTTCCGGTTTTTGGTTTTGATCGGCAGATAATGCTCAGCCATCCAGAGCTCATTAATGCGACCTTCCAGGTGGCATAGCTGGCCTTGGTCTGAAAGGTGCTACAATGAGCTGTGCCATGCTTGTCTGACACCATCCCACCTACCAGATGTGCCATGAGCAGCCTTAGGAGAGAGGCCATAAAATTTATGAGTGCAGAGAACAAAACCAGCGTCTCCCTCCAACAATACAGCCCGCAGGTGGGCGGTACTGTTTTACTGTCCCAACTCTTCTTTTCCCAGGACTGTCACACTGCCAGTAGGAAACTGTCACCCCATTTGTTTTCTCTGAGCAGAGTGGCAGCAGTGATGCAGACCTGGAAGCATGCTGTGCACATCTGTATCTGCCATGAGGCCGATGCTTGGGAAAATTCCCCCTTACGTTGCCTCTCTTTTCCATCTTATATGGATCCATTTTTTAACAGATGGTGGTGCATTGAGTCCACACAGCAACAGCTCTAACTGGACTGAGATGATGATTTGTTGCTCCTGTTCTTACTATTATTTCCTGAAAACTTTTTTTTTACCAAGTGGTTAAATGGGGCTAAAAGTTGAAAGGGTGTGCAGAATTGGGTTTATGTCTGCCTCAGGTGTCAAAGACAGAGTAACAGATGATAATGCACTTTGAGTTGTAGTCTTTTCAATCCGAGAGGTGCTGGAGCTGTTGAACCAGGACTGTATTTTGTACCCATGGTACAAAATTGACTTACAAAATACTAGGTCTGATAGAATTATCTCTGGCTCACAATAGTCATTACTGTTTTGTTTGGTGAGTGTGAAGAATAAGAAGAAATAATTGCAGTATAACTTCTGTAGCACAAATTACCTCAGGAGTAAATCTAAGCGTAATTACAGCAAATCCACATTATTCAGCCTTATACTGTATATCATTGGTTTGGTGGTTCATTTGTTAATGTTATTACTACTCATAATTCAGGACTGTTAATGTAAACAGGCAAAAGCCCTTCTTTTGGTATAGCCAGTTAAATTTGTTAGAACTAAGCTCTAAGTTGATGCATATTGGGAATCAGCATTGGGTATCAATGGAGACTGGAATATGATGAGGTTTGTTTTATTTGAAACAGTAGTGTTTCGTTTGAAGCAATGTGGATATTTTGGGCATTTTGAAAGTCCAGTGTTACCCCTGTTTTTGCTGTTATCCCAGGACTTGCCATTTTTCAGAAGGCTTCTTTTCCATGAAAGGCTAAAGGGTGGAAGAGAATAGTTTTCTGTTTTCGCTCTTCTCAGAGAGCTTGTTGCCCATCTCCAGGCCCTGCA
The DNA here is from genome assembly GCA_013399855.1 of Oxyruncus cristatus. Lineage (NCBI taxonomy): Eukaryota > Metazoa > Chordata > Aves > Passeriformes > Cotingidae > Oxyruncus > Oxyruncus cristatus. Next base: position 763,030 of record VXAY01002371.1, read on the forward strand.
TATTCTTTCAAGTAACAGAGGGGAGTTGCTGCTGAGCGTGGCTGTGAATGAATGCAGAGCTTTCATCTTTCCAAAGAATCTAGTGACCCAATTTCTGTTAAGCCTTTCTGAAAGGCACTGATGTGCCTCATTTTATTGGATGGTGTATTTATTATTACTACACAAATTCCTATAATACTGTCAGTGCTCAGTAACAGTTATGATGAAGAAAGAGCCTATACTAAGACATGGTTTCAAAATGGTAGTACTAAATTCCCACACTATATGCCTACCATGGGAACCTGTCCTAGGAGGGGTTGGCTGCCCTCCTTCTCCACCGATGACAGGGATGGTGTCCAGCATCTCTTGGTAAAAGCTGGTAGCAGAAGAATTGCAGCATATTTTTTATGGTCTTTCCCCTCTTTCTCTCCGTGCATAAGAATGGGATTTCCTGTGGGTGTAGTAACACAAAAACCTCCATGAGAGAAATGCGGATTGTTATTACAGTTCCCAGGACACAAGACAAAGTAAGGTTAGTGCTCTGGAGCAATGATAGCAAAGCAAGAGGCCATCAATGTGTTTATATTTGGCTTTGTAGAACACTAAGTAGTGTTTTACCTATTTAGTCTGAAATTTTCCAAAACACTTTAGAGTTTGCAGAAGAAACTGCTGCAAATTATTTAGGAATAAAACTGTATCACTTCTTCAAGTATTATTTACCATTCAACACTTGCCAGTGTTGTTGACAGGTACAACTTAGTGTTCAGTCCCACTAGGGATGCACACCCAGCTGTCACCACAGGACTGTACTGAGGAGCTGGCATTAATATAGCCCAAGTAGACCTCCTGATTGCTGCCAGCAGGAGTTGCTCCTGTAGTTAGTCTGTCATAAGGCCTTGGAGAAAAATCTTCCTTCTGTCATGACTCAGAGAGCTTATGGTAACGCCCAGGCAATGACTGTATTTAAGCGTGTTGGTAGCCACTTCTGTTTTGATTGCATTCAGACAAGCCCTATTGACTTACTTTACTGCATAATGTTTGGCCATGTATTTGAGGAGGATGGGAGGTGGGAAGACAATTTAATATTCATTCTAACATACTAGTTCGCCTTTTTTTATACCTTTTTACCTTTTGGGAACTGCCTAATTTTTCTGCTTATTAGCTAGAGGGTGGGGAGTGGTGGTACCAGCTTTATCGTGTTCTCCATGCATCAGCCAGCAGGAGATGCTGTAATCCATCGTGTGCTATCCCTGCCCCCATCTTTTCTGAGACCAGGCCTATTAAGTTGGAACAAAGCCTTGCTCAGTTCAAGAATTAGGAATCTTGAAAGTTGTGTGTTTCACTGCCCTATTTGGCAGACTCAGGCTGAATAATCTTTACTTGCAGCACAATAGAAAATTTTAATTGCACTCCTGTCAGTTAGCAGCTGTTCCCCTTTCCCAATGCTGAAGTTTCCTTCCTGAATGTTACCACTTAGGATGGTAACATTAATACTTTGATTGCTTGAAAATACTGTAAGAGTGTAATTTAAGTTACTACACCTTGTACTAAAGGGCTCTCATTCTTTTCCTTTTTTTTCTCTGATATGAATTTTGCTGTGTTTCATGTATTGCTCTTTCACCCTTGGTTTTCCAAGATGTCCAGAGGTGGGTTTCCAGCAGTAGTGGTGTACTCCATTCATTAATAGTACAACCTATGCCAAAGAATAGGGATTCTCTCTGGACCTTCTTAGCCTTGCCAAAACACAAAATTCAATTGAGAGAGCTTTGTTAAAGACTTTTGTTTCCACGTCTAGAGGAGTGTACAGGAGAATTGGAAAAGAATGCTATATTGTAAGAGATACGGAATAATGTAATGCAGAGCTTCATTCTGCCAGATACCTATGACAAGTGGTACATGAGTATGGTTGTAATGTCATTAAAATTAATTATGCTAATCAGTGAGAGAAGCGCTTCACCACGTGGAAGTGTTTGGCTTGCAGATGCAAACATTGGCAATGTACTTCTCAAAATTAAACTAAAACCTGGAAACAGTTAACAGCGAAGAATTTGCCTAAGCAGCTATTCTAGTATCAAGACAGACCTCCTGGGAGAATTCAACTTTTATGCTCTCGTTACTTATGACAAATATTTCCCACTAATTTCAGCAAGGAGTGTCGTCACCAGCTAATGTGTAATATATTTCTCACCAAAGTAGCTGTTGGATGTTCCTATGATTTTCTTGTAAGTAATCACAGACTGAACCCAGACTTGGTTACCTGGGGGGGGGGGGCTGACACTGCACATTTCAGACTTGCACAGTCCTTACAATTCATGCTCTTGCGAAAGAATATTCAGAACCTCTGTTAATTTTCTTTAAAATTTTGAAGGGCGTTATCTGTAACATCACGATATGATGCAGATTGTCACATCTGAGCTTCACACCGATTTCTGTAAGCAGCCTCTGCAAGGATTAGAGGTCTGTGAAACGTTCTTACTGAAGCCCAAAACCTTCAAAACTCAAGTTGCAAAGCCCCAAACATAGATCAGTTTCACTCATGGCCATGAACTTTTAAGGGAATCTGGGATACATTTCAAGGAAGTTGCTGTCATGTTTCACTCAATGTTGGCTGGTATGTTATTGAAACTGGAGAACACTAGCTGGTTTTATCTGAAGCTCAGAATTTTCCACAGAGCTTTACATCAGAGTTTTGGGGCTGAAGTGACTCAAGGATAAGAACCCAGCTACAACACACTAGTAAATCTAGTTTACATGACCACTAGGGAGTAGAAAGGCTGTGTATGGTCACTAGTACAAAGGTGGAGAAATTGAAAAAGGATATTTGACTGGATGGCTCATTAAAGTCAACCGGTCACCAAAGGAAATACATGTTTAATTGCGCTATGGTTTCATGGTATGACTTATTTGCAGTGAATCCAGACTAACTGGCTATTGATAGCATTGTCCTGAGAAAGGAGAATCTTTTCTTGGCTTAAAGAGGGTGCTGTTGTGGTATGCCTTTGCTATTGCTTTTCACCACTGGATAGCAGTGCTTCTAATAAGTAATGCTTTTGGTCCATGTTTTCATGTGCTCTGAGAATAAATGTCCAAATTTTGGATTTGTTGCGAGGTTTGGGGTTAGATATTGGTGACTATAAGAGAAGACTTGAGCATCTTGGAGTCTGTTTCTTAGGAAGGGAGATCTCAACCCAGCCTAGGCAGAGAAGTTGAAAGTCATGCTACAATGCTTCATAAAGCCACAATGTGGTTAATTCTAGATGAGGCTGAGATTTCTGAATTAAACTGTGTTTGCCTTTCCAGTTCTTAGTGATGTTCTTTTTTGTAGGACTGAAACCAAGGGGAAAGAACAAAAAAATGTATCTAAGTTCACTAAGTTAAAAAACATTTAAGCAAGGTTTATTTTTCTGTCAAATTAGCCCTTTATAAAGGGAAATTCTCAGGGGGGCTTTTTGTCAAAATAATTAAAAAGTGAAAATAAAAAAAGACTGGTAAAGGGCTTAAGTTATATTTCCTATAGACGCAGCCTCCACTCTAGTGGTAGTGTTTGAGGGTCAGTCTTCATCCTGGCTTTGCAGAGATTCTCTGTATTTTTTTCTTTCACTGAAATTCCATAGACAGTAATTAAGGAACTGGAGGCCAGCAAGAGGTCAGCAAGCCTTCATCAGTGAAAACAGGGATTGTTTGCCATGTACAACACTCCCTTTTTTCCTTGTGGTGAATAGAAGATTTGCTTAGAGCTGATGACTTATGCCTTTCTTGCAAGTTATGCAGCTAGCGAGTAACTGGGAGAATCAATCAGTGAGCAGAAAACAGCTAATTGAGTCCAGCATCACGCTTTTTTCTTCCTTACATATTCAGCTCTGGAATCAGAGCCAGTTTGGTGTCTGATAATGTAACTCCAGAGAAGAGGCATTTTGTGAGCAGGATTCAGAGCGAATACAATACTTAAGAAGAAGTGTCTGCTACTAAATTTTAGGGTTACGAAGCTGACAGCAGTTGAGGACTCAGGGGAAAATACTCGAAACTGAGCTTTTGGCCTGTAAATGCCGAAGCTGGTAAGTCGCTGAGCATGTAGCATGATGTGGAGAGGATGTGCCTCCTGTTTCAGAGAGGGAAAAAGAGAAAAGGCTTTTGTGGTTATTCTTAGGCACAGCACAGCATGCATAGCTTATCTCAGTTCTCTTTTTCCTTTCCTTGGGCTTTTAAGTTCTTTTCTGTTCTACTTTCCTGTCTCTGACTTTGTCCAGGCATCTTAAATAAAAAAAAAAAAATTGTAGGTTAGAACGGTTGGTTTTTTTGGCAGATGTAAAGCCTGTTAGAAAAAAGAAAGTACACGTGTAGCCACGTCTCCTGAAGGGAACAGTAAAGTCTCTTTGCATTTGCTGTATAGTTTCTAGTTCTGAGGTGAGCTAACCAGGACTGGGGGATGTGATGTGCTAAGCCCATGACTCTGGATGTGTTTTTTGCCCCACTTTGCTGAACAGGAATTGTCTGATAATGAAAAAGAATTGCAGTTTGAGCTTAATCAGATATTAAGAGATTTCCTTGTTTCTTAAATGGAAGTTTCCTAGAGATTTCAGTTTGAGACTGAACAATATATTACTGGGCATGAAGTGAATTGTAAAATTTTAACATCTCTCTAAATGGCTTCCTACAGCTCATGTATGGGGGTTTTTTATGGAGCTGAAGCAAATTAATCAGTTATGATAGCTTTAACTGGATGTTGTCCTAGCATTTCTTACACATTTTTATTGGGTCATGGCTAGCAGGCTTTGCCTATTTTGTGTTTTTTAAGGGTTGTTGCTATAATCCTGAAGCGTTTCCAAACATAGTCCTGCCGAAAGCTAGCTACTTACTTCTGGTTTACATTTTGCCAATTAATTCCAAGTAGTCTAATAAATGTTGGTTTTCTGTGTGTGTGTGTGTGTGTGTTTGTGAAGCACTAATTCAAAGAGGGAGGTTAGGATTGTTATTTCAGTGGCGTGTGAAATGGGATGGATGTTAGAGAGCAGCAGAGCAAGGCGTGTGCCCTGCCTCCAGAGCAGGCAGCAGCAAAGAGCTGCACGAGAAAAGCGGGAGAGAAAGCAGAGAGGGAGCCAGGAGCAGAACTGTAGAGAGCTCCTTGAATGTCAAAGTACGTGTGCTAATGTCCTATTTATTCCTGAACATAAGGCTTTTTACTTTGATCTTACATATGAGATGATGCAAAGCGTGGCCTTTGGAGGTGCACAAGCAGGGAGTTTGCCAAGGTGAAGAGATGCTAGAGGTAGCAGAGGGAATTGATTTCTCCTGGATTTGAGAGCATATGCATAGCTTTGTGGCCGCATTAGTTAGCAACGAAGAGCTGGGCGGTGGGGATCGGCCTTGGCCTCTCTGTAGTTTTCCAGCCATGTGGTACGTGGTGGCTACAGTCCTCTGCATGCAGTTCTCGGTATTTCCAGATGCTGTTAGTTTAGTCCCTGTTTCCCTGCAGTCCTTCACACATTTGTGCCGCCGAGCTCTCCAAGCTGGCAGGTTTCCGCACCGTGAGAGCATTGCAGATGTGGGGATGCACTTGCTCCAAGCAGCGCGAGGAAAGGCGGCTCCGCCCAGCCAGCCCCGCCAAGGGGGCCCTGCAGGCTTTGCCGGGTCCCCGGCAGCCCGGCCGAGCCCCGCGCTCGCTTTCAACCAGCGAGATTTTTGTGCATCAGCTTTGGCCAATTTGTTATGGTTTAAGGCTGGGGAGCCAGCTGTCTGCAATCTGATGTAATGTTGCCCTGGAAACCAGAAATGAAACACTTTAGCATTCACCACAGAATTACTACATACAGCATTAGCCAAAGTAATTAAAAGTTGAGCCATATGGGCTTTCAGATGGAAAAATTTGGAGCAGAGGAGATGGAAGTTAAGTTGTTCCTACTTGCAGTACTGCAAATCCGTTTGTTTTTGCCTCGAGGGCAGGGGGAGAGACCTGTCCTGCTGTGCGCAAGGGGGATGGGGAGATGGAGGGGGCTCTAGCTGTTTTAGCAGCGTGTTAATGATGCCAAGGCTTGGCCTGATGGGACAGCTCTGTGCCAGGGGCTGGGAGGCATTGGCAGAGGGCGTGCAGCAGGGACTCCTCCAGTGCCGAGAGCCTGTGGCTGAGCCTTTTGGGGACGCATCATCCCCCCTTTAACAGACCATGTCTACCCTTCTGCAGTGCTGCGGCACACTGTAGCGCCCATGAAGGGGGAAGAGGGCAAGAGGGGTCTGGCAGCTGACTACATCTAAGCTCTGTGCCAAGGCCTGGCTGCTAGAGCTGTCCAGGAAACCATTTGCCTGGTCTGCCACGCTTTGGGGACATTGGGGTGATTTTCCCATCTAAAGTCACGGACAGCTACCAAAAAAAGCAATTCAGTCCCATGAAAGAGGGGAGGGTGCTGTGGGTCAGGGAAGTCAAAGCATCGAAGTTCAATGATTTCCAAATATGTCAGTTATGGCCAGAATGCTTTACATTAGCCATAAAAGAAAGCATTGCTTGAGCTGGAAAATTAAGCTCTGTTTCCCATGTGCCAAAGTGGAAACTTTTGATAATTTCAAGGCCTGTCTTAAAAAAATAGTTACAAAAACAGGAAGCAAGTGAAAAGTAACCCTTTTTTAAAATGCTTTCATCTTCAAGGAATCTGCATTATTTGACAAGAAAGTTTCCTCAGCAGCACCACTGGTGTAGTCACTGGTATTTTTAGGCCTTTTCGCATAAACTTAGTGGCCATCCTTTTTTTTTGTAGAAGATTTCTCTGTCACATACTACCTGATATGATAGGAAATAGGCTGCTAGACAGAAAGTGACCTTGTATTTTCATCTCCCCTTGAAACATGAGCTGTTCTTGCCTATCTGGGCCAAGGACCGGTGATAGGCAGGATCTGTTGCTGCATGTGGAGGATCCCAGCTTAAAGGACACCGTGAGTCCAGAAGCATCGGGAAAAACTAGTTGGCACTTAATTATGATGGGACTTCATGTATTTTGAAGAATAGAGGGCACCCTCTGTACTACCTCCTGGGGTCTGATGTCAGTACCTTCCACTGAGGCTATTTTGACACTTACTTTCGCTGCAGTAGTTGTGAATGTAAATGTCAGACATTGTAAAAGTTTTTGTTGTTGTTTTTGAGTCTTCATAACCCTGAGGGGGCACAGTTCTTTATCAGATATCAGTGGTGCAAAAGTAGGACTAGATGTTTATTCTTCAATGAAATCCTAGGTGGGAGGACCAGGTATGAGCTGTTCTCTAAGTCTTACAGAGCTCACAGTTTCACAAACTGGCAGTAGTCTGCAAACCAAGGGTGTACGAAAAGTAATGATGGAAAGCAATGCTTTAGAGTAATTGCGTTTAAAATAAACATATCTTGAGTGCAGAATATGCATAATGGTTGCTTGCCAGGATGCACTTAATAGCCCAAGAAGTCTTCTCTGAACTTCTTGATTACACTCAATAATCCATTATCTATCTTATCTAAATATGTCTGTCTTGTTTGATGTGTCACTAAGCTGTCCCAGGCATAATCCTTGAATTAATCGTCATCTTGCTGCTTGATTTATTTTCATATAAAAAAGCCTGGTACTCCTCTTTACAGCCCTATTTTTCCCAAAGGAGGATTATTAATTACCTGGCCACTTCGTACCCATAATAAATGCATTTGTGCAATTCTTGGATGACAGAATGGCAATTTCTAGTGCCATGTGTGATACATTCGGTATTCCTCCTTCTTTTGGAATAATGCAAGGTTTGTGGGAAATCAGTAACTGGTAGTGCCCTTGCAGAAAGTTGTTGAAGTTTGGTCTGGTGTGGTTCTGGGGCCCTTGTGAGGTGCATGCCTGGGAGGTAGACTTTGAGAGCGGCCCTGGTTCCATTAGGCACTGTTTGTGCCTTTGAAAGTGTACCTGTGCAACTGCTAATTTGTGTCTTGCCCCATGGCATCTACCATTATTACCACATCCTGATACTTAAGTGCACTAGAAAAGTAGAAAGCATTTTTATATTTGGCCTCTTTTATTCATCCTCCAGATAAGCAGACAGCATTTTTGCTGGGAAGAGAAGAGGGTGGCTTTTTTTTTCTTTCCTTGGCTTTTTTTTTCTTTTTTTCTTGGCTTCCATCTGTTGGGAATTTTTTTTTTTTTTTTAAGTTTAATTAAGGAGAAGGAGAAAAAAAGGATGAGCGCACTGTGGAAACCCAGATAGCTGCACTGTGACAGGAAGTTGCATGAGGGTTTTTAAAGCTGACCATTAGGAATGCGGCAAATTGGCTGGGACCGTGGGTGAAAACAGAGTCAGGTATACAATCCATACTGCACTCCAGCTGGAGCTTGTGCTGCGCGCAGGAATGTGCAGCGGCGCACAGTGCCAGGGTTGTCCTGGCCAAGTCGGAGAGCCCTGCTGGCCTCCTCTCCTCTCCCCTTCCCTGCCCTTCCCCCCGCCGCCTTCCACATTCTGAACTGATTAAAACAGAGGAAGTAGCACGTTGAACATTGGATCTGGCTCGAAAATCGAAGTCGTCTTCTCGTTCACAAGGAATGGATTGTTTCAGCTTGTTGTGTCACTGCTGCTGGAGAGAAGGGAATTTTTTTTTGTCTCTGTAATGTTTGATACTTGAGGGAAAACAGCTGGAACTGAGTATACTGGATCAGATGCAAAACGAAACGGGATGCTGGGGAATATGGACTGCACTGTATATCTGAAAAGGTCAGAGTTTTCCCTTGGTCAGTGCTGGAGGAATGCTCTGTCCATCTTAATTCCAGCCTCAAGAGTCTTCAGGAGGAGTGTAGGGAGCAGAGAGGAGGAAGGGAATATTTTGTAGTTGTGGCAGTTTGTGAGTGAGGCAGATGAGGTCTCCTCCTTCCTTTCCTTCCCATCCCTTTCTTGTGCTGCTGTTTTTGATTTTCTGGGAAGACTGGAGGGAAAAAAAAAAGAGAAGTCGTCAATGACAGAGTTTCAGTTTGGAGAAGCTGTTTATAACCAGGTTTAAACAGCAAGTTCTGAGATGCCAGACAGACCAGGGACTGACCTAAACCACAGGAGCATAACTGGTATGGTAAGAAGAGCCCTGGGAAAGAGCCCTGCCTGAGACGCGCTGAGAGAGGACGTGGAAGTAGTTATTACACAATGCATGTGAAGAAAGACAAGGGCAGGAATGCATTTCAATGCCTAGGATCTTACGTTGCACAGATTTAGAAATCAAAATGGTATGTCATGCTTTCAGAAAAAGAAAAAGAAAAAAAAAGAAAAGAAAACAAGAAAACCCTCAGTTATTTAAATTTTTCTGTCTGACTGGGGCTGAAAATATAACATCAGTTACAGAGCTGCCTTGACACAACGCAGCAGATGAGCTAACTTGAAGGAGCAAGCTGTGGAACCACTACTTTATTAATATTCCCTTTATTTCTTTGCCAGTCAAGAGAACAATCCGATGATGAAACAGAGGAATCGGTGAAGTTTAAGAGGTTGCACAAGCTGGTGAATTCTACTCGCAGAGTCAGGAAGAAACTCATAAGAGTTGAAGAAATGAAAAAACCCAGCACAGAAGGTAAAAAGCAATGTGCATATGGTTAAAACTGCATGTGTGAATGCATGTTTCTGTTGAGAGGGGACAGAAAGTGGAGGGTTGGGGGAGGGAGGGGTGGAGTGTTTATCCCTCCTCAAGTGGAGGGATGGTAGGAATGACTGCCTTGTCTCTTGTGCATGTCCTAAGTAATTGAATTTTTAGACTGTAGCAGGAGGAAAGTGATAGCCTAGAATGTGGTTACTGCTGATCTGGTATTCTCAGAGCAGCGCTCGAGAGTCCCTCATTAAGAGATTAGAACTTGGTTTATGTTTTGTGCCCCATGCTGGGGAGGGAATCCCCATGCTAGGAGCAATGCCAGCCAGCTGCCCCAGAGGCTCAGCAAGGAAGTAAGTGGAGCCACCACCCCACTACTCCCTCCTCTGAGGCCTGAGATGGCACACAGGTGAAGCCCTTGCTCGTTTTGGAAGGGTAGCAGCAGTTGCACCACATGGTATCATCCTATGGCAAACATACAGAAACTCTATCAGACATTCTTGTGGGATAGCAACTGCCTTGTGTAATACTAAATTCTACTTCTGGGGGAGCCTGCCTGCAATTTGGCTTTTGAATGAGACCTGCTCTCAACAGAGAGGGGGAGAGAAGGGAGGAGGAGCAGAAGGGTGGGGAAAGGGAAGTGGAGTTCAGTCCCTGGGAACACCATGCTGTAGAATTAACTCTGGATGACCTGTATCCATGTGTGAGCACTCAGATTAATGGAGCCTGATCCTGAGGAGTCTCTCTGCATGGCTGTGCTTGAGTCCTCACTGGCCTTGTGGGCACCTTTCCATGCTGGTGGCTTTCTTGGCATGGCATCATATGCCAATTCCTCTCATCTTAGCAGTGAGCTGAGCCATATTATGATTCCTTCCTAGTGCATTTAAGGAGAACATGTGCATCTTGCATATGTGGCAGGAAGCTGCTGGCAGATTTATGATCTGGCTGGCATCTCTCCTGTATTATGGATGGAGTTACTGGGTGACATGAAAGACACAGCCCGTCTAGAGATCTGGGATGGGCAGGTGCGGTGGTCTGAAAAGGTTTTGTCACCTCATAGGGTAAGCATAAGGCTGGGATACCATGGAAGCAAAAACATGGGCTTTGAGATGGGACAAACAAAACAGGACTATTTTTCTCCTGCTCTGGGTAAAGAAGGCCCCCAGAGAAGCCTGTCCTACCTTCTCTCTGGGAGTCTGGGAAAAGCTGCAGGGAGCAATCAGCAGGAGGCTCCAGGGGTATGAGCAGCTGCAGGAGCAGGCAGCTCGGGGGCTGCTGGGCGTGCAGACACCTTCCTGCAGTTGGACCAGACTTTCTTTTCAGCATATTAAGTATCTGTCTTGCTCTCTGTACCCTCTTTTACAGTGCTTCCCCTCTTTATTTCCTTTTCTCTCTCAGTCTTTCACTTAAGTGTCCCAGTTCCCTTCAGGGCTTCTGTTTTTTTTTTTTTTCCCAATGAGTTTTTCCACCCCTGCCTTCAGCAGAAAAATCACTGAATTAACAATTGTATCCAAAAAAATGTTAGTTCTTCTTCCTTCTTTCTCCACCTCCTGCCTGTCTTCTCTAACTCTAGGCTTCTCTGAATAAATTATCTGTAACTCTGAGTTTGTACTTTGTCTGCCACTCTGGAGTTTCTTTGTAGATTGGCTCTTGGGAAACGCTGTAGAAAAACCAATTATTGCTAAATAACAACATGGATTACTTCTGCATAACTACTGTGTAACTAGAAGGCCCCTTAAGTAACCAAGTCTACATCAGCAGTAGATATCTATAACTTTTTTTTTCAGGAAATTCCACACCCAAGTTTCCATATGGAAAATTAATAGCGCTTCATAAATGTTGTCCATCACAGTCTCTCATAATGTAGGTCTGTATTGGATATGTCACAGGGCTCTGCACGATCACAAAAAGTACAGTGATCAGATTTGGGTATTGCTGTCTGGCCTTCCAAGTTACTGCAGTTGACTGGATCAGTTCCTGAGCTGTTTGCTGCTGTTCTCTGAATCTGTGTTATGATTCTGAAGTAATGTAAAATTCTAGATGACTAGGTTTTGGGGCTTGGCTATAATACTTGACTGAGTAATATCAGTAAAATTTAAATAAATTCAATAATGCTCAACAGCCTTTAGCAAAGTGTAAGACTTGTTTTGAAAATTGGCATACAGTTTCCTAGAAGAAAGATTCTTCATAATCCTCCTCAAAAATTTCTTCAGAAAGAACAACTTTGCCAAATTTCCCTTATCTGTTCCTGTAGTTTTTAAAGAAAAGCACACTAGTCTCAGATCCTTCTCTTACATTTCTGTTATTGACTCTGTTATCACACTAAATGTACATCTGGCTCATGTGATACTCACTACAATTTGCCAATATCTGAATCCTGTGTATTTTGTCTTAGTCTGCTCCTAGTGAGTTAAATAACTGAAACTTCCTAATTCCTGGGCACCATTCTTATATAGCACTTAAAAACACATCACATCTACATCTGTGTCATTATGGCTTTGTGTCATGGACTCACTCCAAATAACATCTGTTACAGTTTTGACACACAATGCACATTCTACAAGCTGTTTAAAAACATATTTACTTAGTGGACTAAAATTGTTTATCAGCACATACTCAGTCCCAGGAGAATGTCTATTTTCTGTTCAAATTGAGAAGCAGAGGGGGAAAAGAGCAAGCTGGACAGTCCAGGGAAAGTGGTGTAAAAACCAGACTGATCTACAGACCTACCCCAGTACCTTTCTCAATAGTGGAAGTTTCATGTCAGATTTGATCCACTATCCCTTCAATGTCACAGTGATATTTATTTTGATAAAATAGCATCTTAGATTCCAACAAATGTATGTCAAGTATGTTTGGCAACAGAGTGAACCGAAGATGAGATAGGAATCCTGTACAGGGCAACTAATCTTTCACCATAAAAGGTGTCTCCTGATATTGAATGAGCAAGTTTAGTAAATCATAGGTAGTTTGATAATTGTTCAAATTTAACTCTGCTGTAAGACTGTAGAAGGAATCAAAGATGAAGCCAAAGTTAGGTCATGCAAGAAATTTATTTTGGAAAGAAATAAATACAGTCACGTTTCTATGTGCGTTTCTGATACATACCTATGAACGCTGTGAAATTTGTCAGGGAGAGAGAGGAGGATGTGTACTATTTTTTGACTCTTACTTTTTTACTGCATCTAATACCTGAGACTGTACTTTGCTCAAAAGAAAGCACCAGAGAAAAGTTTCTGGTATGATAAATGTGAAAAGGAATTGCAATTTCAAGTCTTTTATTCCCTTCTCTCCACTCCAAAAAGAAAACCTGGCTATCTGCCCATCTCCAGTACATGTGTTGCAAAATATTCCTGTTAAATATTTTCTGGAAAAATTTGGTGAACACCAAGTGTTTCTGTCATTACCAGGACACTGTTGAAATTGGCACACTTGCAATTTGACCTACTTCTTTGTCTTTGCATCTGTTAATAAATTCTGTGTGATTAAAACTAGTGCTTCTTACCCCATCGAAAACCCAGAACTTTAAATTTCATCCTGGAGCTCAGCTCCATAACTTCATGCAAAAAAAAATGCTTTCTGCAGCCACAGCAGCACTGGGTGTTGGAAAACTGGACCTGAGAGATACTTGTTTGGTTTTTAATACCAGCGTATACTTCTGACCTATTGTAGCTGAGCATCATATGCAAGTATCAGATAAAAAACATAAGCAACAGATCCCAGTTCCACCTTTTAAGGGGCTCTTAGTGAGAGCATCTATGGTCTTACTTAGCTGCAGATGAGAGAAACTTTAATTAAGGATGAATGTACTTACAGGATGTTGTTGTCTGTCTTGTGTTAACTCATCCCAGAACTCTCACTTCACAAATGGAAGGAACTGCTTCAGGTTTATCCACTCACAAATAAGTTCTGAGCAACTTTTATCAAGAATAGTTTTCTTACAATTTAAGTGGATGATATCTTAAATAAATACAGTAAGACTCTACAGGGAAATATCTTAGAAAGAATTGCAAACAATGACGTGCATTGTGCTGCTTTTTTGCCATGTAGGTGTGGAAGAGCACTCACTTGACAACTCTCCTATACTGGATGACAGATCAGCACTTTACTCTGGAGTTCACAAGAAGCAATTCTACTTTGACAGCTCCTGTGAAAAGCAGCCAGAGGACGACTCGGACTCACTTACTACTTCTCCCTCATCCAGCAGTCTTGATATGTGGGGAGCTAACCGTAAGCTGGTGAAGACCTTCAGCAAAACTGATAGCCGTGGCCTTATCAAGCCTCCCAAGAAACTTGGGACATTTTTCTCTTACCCAGAAGAGGAGAAGTCCCAGAAAGTTTGCCGCTCGTTGACAGATGGAGAAATGAAGAAGAGCCTTGGCTCGCTGAGCCATGGGGTAAGTACAGAAAGCATTTGCTTTTATGACAGCAACAGGCACAAGCACCATCTTCTGGTGTCCCTGGAGGAGATTCAGAGTGTAAGGAAGCAGATCCGATTGAAGAAAATGGATACTAACTATTCCTGTTCCAGAGCCTTTCTTTGCCAGCGCCCTGCTAGGAAAGGAGCATCCCCCACAACTTGCGACCTGCAATTACTGCGGCACAAAACGAAAGGGGGTGGAGGTTGTGGCTTCCCAAACAGAAGGCTACGAGGGCGCACTTCTGTCAGCGAGTTCAATATTACCTATGTGGTGGAGAGAAGCCTGTACAGTCACCTCAACCTCTCACAGCTGGTGCGTCCCGTTACTGACAGGACCTTGAGCAAGGCCGACAAGCAGGACCTGAGGAGATGCCTGCTGGAGGAGGATGAGGAGGCCAAGAGGAAGTGGGCTGCCACAGTGGATCGCTGTACTAAAAGGGTTCTCTTGAGAATCCACCAGAAGTCTGTGAGTCAAAGAGTTGCCATGAAGGTGGTCTTTCAATTTCTGTGAGGTTGCAGTGAACACTTTCTGCTTTATACTTTTAACTAAAATACAGTATTTCTGCTTTCCTTGCCATTAGAAACACTTAAGCACTGTACTACAGCTGTAAAGGAAGAACTTGATGTCATCTTGTCAGAGAAGAGTTTTGTTGAATTGCAGTTCCTTCGTGTACAGAATTACGCGATGAGACAGAACAAATATGGCAAAGTGCTGCTTTTTAAATTCACCTAATGCAGAAATAGAGATCACTGGTGAACAGAGGAGGTTTGAGATGCTATAAATATGTTTTTTGTAATGCTTTGGGAGTTGGTACTCTCTTAAAGGGATTCTGAGAGATGAACAAAATTTTCAGAGTATTAGAACATTGATATTCAACTGTGTTCTTCTGCTGTTATTGCCTTATATTGGCCCTACCCTACTCAGATTGCATCAGTTCACCCACCCACCCTGTACTCTCCCTTACACCAAACAGCTGCAGAAAGACAGGGAGTTTGACTTTAGGTAGTCACTGCCTTCCTGCTTGCTGTTCACCACAACCAGAAGTATCACTTCTGTTCTGTCAGTGGCTACTACTCCTAGCATGGTATGAAGGTGGCACCTTCCTTCAGAGCATTATGGAAAGGGAACAAGGGGTGGCCAAAACAGGAAATTGTGCTTGAAATGGGAAATTAAGTGATTTGAACACTCCAGAGGGATCCAAAGCTGCTTCCTGATTATATGACCCAGTTTTCACTGTTCCATTAACCATGATTCTGAGTTTCCTAGGAACTTGCCTTTGGTGCCAGCCAGATCTCCAAAGCTGAGCCAACTAATCTGTTGTCTGGTTGATAATAATCCCTACTTCAGTGGGTGGAAACAGCAGTGTGTTCGTAATGTTAAGCAAAATATTCCAGTGAACAATATAGTAGAAACAGCTTTTCCTCTAGAATAACAGATTTTTTTTTTTTGAGGCTTCTGTTTCAATTTTTCAGGTATAAGGTACAAGAGTCCCAGCTTTGGTCTCCTTGAATAACCTGTGGGAGATGACCAGGTCCTCATGGTTCACTTTTTGCTCTTTTGTCACAAAATGTATAGATGTTGGTTTTACCCAATACCATGAACATTCTCTCTTGGCAGCTTAACTGATTTTTCTGCATTGACTGCTTGCCCTGCCCCTCACCAGATGCTGTTTATTGTGCTCAGAAGGCACTGTTTTCCCATAAGGATATTACGATGATAAGAGAAACCTTACTTGTCCTTCTGTGGGTTGAATAATAGGGTTATTTTGGACAAAAGGGCATACTTGTATGTTCTAGAGATGCCCCATGATTAAAAATACCCTCTAAAACTGCCTTGGTAAATACAGATGACAGACACAAACTTTTCAGTTCTTCTGATAAGTTAGTCTCATCTTGCTGTAGTAATTTCATTATAAAAACCAACTGGAGTGACCTTTACTTATTCACAGAGATACAGCTGGCGAAGAAATGGATAGCGTTTTGTTATTGTGGAGGAACTCCTCAGTCAACTGCTTCTCCAGCCTTGTTTGAATCAGATGAATGTTGGAGACATGCTGCTCTTACTAACTTTTTCAATACACTTCTTTCTGAAACCTCAAATAGCTGGCAAACTTCAACTAATGATACTCCTTCCTAAAAACACTTAATTTTTTGTTTGCTGCAACCTCAGGGAAATTGCAATGCCTATGTATTCAGTGGAATTGGTCACTCCGTCTTTCCTTGCCATTCATTTTTGTCATTTATATTTGTTTCAGTGACCTGGACATGCATGAAATTTTCAAATTGCATCAGTTTTTCTTTTCTCCCAAAATGATAATACTTTTTATTGCATGGCCATTCCATTGAATATCCCTCTGCTCATCCACAGACCTTTTGTTTGGTGCAGTATTGCCAGAGTTGGTGCAGTATTGCCAGGGTCGCTACTGGAATCTGAAAGTGGAAGTTAAATTTTAAATGTATGCTTATTGTTTCCATAGTGAAACAATAAGCATCCTTAATATGGTACATTTACTCAGAAGCTTTTAACCAACAGTCATTTTGCTTTCCAAGAAGACTTCTTTAGGAGAGCTCTGGCTGGTTTGACAGACAAGTTTGCTCAGAGCAGTTCCAGATGTCCTCTATTCATTGCTGGGGTTACCATATGATGTAGGATTAGTTATAACGGTCCTTCACAGAAGAACCAAATTACTAATAGCTAAACATGCTGTGCTTTAGAAACTGATCATATTGCTTGTGGTTGGTCTCAAATGTTTTCCAAAAGCAATTTTTAAAACCTTTGCCATAGTCACATTGCCTTCTGGAAAAAAAAACTTAGAAAAATTCTACATCACAGCACTGTCTTTAATGTGTGTGAGGCCTAGACAAAGCTGGCTTTGAGTTCTGATAGAGTTGTGGTGGTTGCAGAAACAGTCATCCAAGCATGTTTGGTGTAAGCAGCACCCAATATAGAAGCAAGAAAATAAAACTTTTTAAAAGCTACTAATATGTGTGCTGATCAGGGTTGAACAGGGCAGGAAGAATGTTTACTTAATTAGAATTAATTGTTTTAATTGTCTCTTAAGTGGCACAGTTTATAGAGCTTGCTTCATCCTCAGAGAGGAAGCTGGTAGTTCTCAGGTGGTGGGTCTTCGCTGACTCACAGTCCTTTGTAGTTCTGATTCAAGGCCGAGTTGCTTCTTCAAGTGTCTTTGAAGTTCTTCTGTTGAGCAGTTCAGGCCCTAAGAACTTAAAGAGTTCACAAGTGTTGAGCTTCTGCCTCCTGTTTGTCTCAACCATAACTCTGAAGAGAATACTTCTAATAGACATCTGCCTGTCTTCAAAACCACACTTGGAGCCCAGAGTTGAAGTTGTGCAAGTGAATTGTGATTGCCATACCTTCATCCTGGATTGTCCTGTGAGACCTCTGACAGGGCCAGTTACTTGAATGCTATACAGCCAGTTGTTCATTGCTCAGGTTTTATTATCTTTTGGATTGCAAGGCAAAAGCTGGAAGCACCTCATCTGGAATCAGGGCTTGCTGAGTCTCTGGGGACACAATGCTTGTAGATAGCGGGACTGTTTTTTCTCTTCTCTTACCAAGGGCTTGCCCCACTAGGCTTCCAGCAATTCCCTGTATTTCAGGGGGTTGCAAATGCAACCTATGCAGCTTTTCTGAGAAGGTGGGTTATTCAATGCTTTAAAAGACTGGTGGTTCTCTGTTTCAGTGCTACTGTGGACTTACTGTATAAGGCAGATGGGAGTTGCCAGCACCTTGGAAAACTTGATTCAACGGTTTCCTCAGACCAAAAAGTCTTTTTTTCTTTTTGAAGAGTAGGCAATAGGTGACTCAACAGCAGCAGACCTTAGGCCAAGGAGTTGTCTCTGGAAAACACAAATTACTCATATTGCGTTACAATGGATTTCTTGATTTATAATCTCTCATCCCTTTGTTTTTTTGTTTCCATTTTTGTAGACATTTGTGTTTTAACTGGTGTTCTCCAAATCACAGATGTTCTGAGTGAGCTAGTCATTGTGATAAAACTATATCTATCATTGTTTTTTTGCAGAGAACTTGTAGCTTTGGAGGATTTGACTTGACAAATCGTTCCCTTCATATTGGAAACAATTCTGACCAAATGGTGAGTTTAAGAAGGTGCAGATTTGAAATAGCATAAAATGAAATGCGCAGTTGAGTTATAATGGACTGAAGTGTAATTTAGGTCTGTAATAATAGTTTGGGGATCCAAGAAAACAGAATATCTTTGTTAACCTCAAACTTCCTCAGTTTTGAGAATAACATACCCACCCATATCCATGTGTGTCTAAGTATTTATATACCGTATGTGTAAAGAGGCAGGAACAAGTGATCAAAGTGCAGATCTGGGGGCACATCTGTGGGCTATTCTTAAGTCTGACTTCCTCAGAGCATCACCCAAGGCAAAATACATGATTGCTATACTTTCTTGGTAAAAATATTTACTGTTTGGGATGATGAGGCAAACTTTCATTCACTGAAGATCTGCAAGTTATTTGCATGGAAGTCGTTACATAAGAGATTTATTATTTGTTTTCTCATTGTATCTAAGAGCTCTGGAGTAGACCAGGATCCCATTGTGCTGGGTGCTGCGCAACTGATTCTCAGAGCATTCTTGTGTTTGAAAAAAACCGAAACATCTCCTCTGAGAATTAATTCCATTTTATGTTACTCATGTTGATCCCAGTGTTACTGTTGGTCGGCCTGCAGCCAAAAATGACAGAACAGAAATGAGCCAGAACATTATATCAAGTGAAATTGTCAACATATTTTTTCCTTTTGCCCATATATGTTTTTCTTTTTTGTTTCAACATTGGATCTGATAGCTTCTCTGTCCACTTAAATCAAAACTAAATTGTGAAACATTTTGTATGCCAGCATTATGTTATTTTTTATGTCAGCTGGGTCTTTTGGGCTTGTTTTTTGTTTTCTTATTAATTTTTTAACATCATAAATTACCCTAATTTGGCTGTATCTGTGGGTGGTTATTTTACTCATCAATTTTCACCTCAGTAAAAATATTAACTTCTGATCTTAGTATTTATCTTTAAACAGAGATACTTGTTTTGTTCCGATTGCTTTTAGTGTAAGAAAGGGTGATGTCTAGATGTTACGTTTCTCCCTATGAGCATCAGCAGTGGGTAAGATGCAGTGCACCAGAATAATATATGCAGATACAAAGAGGTTTTTTCCTTCAAAACATTTAAGTCTATTAAGTGGAAGGTTTTTTTCAAAATGATAAGGCAAAGAGCCGTTGTTAATTTCTGATAAAAGACCAGAATTCCCAAAGAAGTTGTAATCACAAACAACTTGTAAAGGGAAAAATACCGCGTTGTCAGAAACAAAGTATCAGTTGAATTTCAGAGAAACTTTATGTGAGAACATTAGTAAAGTAGAAAACATACATAAATTTAGAAAAAAAAAAAGATAGAAATCTGTTATGTGGAATATAATGTCCATTTATTTTAGGGTTTTCTGTCTTCATGTACGTAAATTGAATCAAGTTAGAGACGAAATTCAGGAGAAAATCTCTTTGGCCAGATGGACTTTGGTTGTTTTTTGTGCTCTGATTTTTGGCACATCTTTGCCAATGGAGGGTGCTGATGATAGCTCTAAGAGAGCTGCCTTGCTGTGGTTCCTGAAACAAGAGTAGAATGACAGAACATTCTTAACATGCTGCCTGGACAATCTGAATAAGGGCTGAATCATACTAGTAAGTTTGTCAGAATATCTACTGATCCATGCTAAGTGTGTGCTTGTGCCATAAGTAAATGCTCAGTGTCTTAAGCTGGTTTAGAAAAGGTTAAATGCATTCAAAGCAGCTGGTCTTTGTCATCCACTATATATGGACCAGCTAATTTAGTTCTTCAGTACCCTGTTGTGTGCCTTAAGAATAGCTGTGCAAGTACAACCTACCATTGTTGATGGATTTAGTAGCTTTTTTGTGGTGGTGTTTTGGTTTAGTTTTTTTATAAACAGCCTACAGTAAAACCACAGGTGTTAATGGAATGACTGTCTGAAAATAAAAAGTAAATTTGGGTAGCCAAATGTAAGTATGTGTGTGTGTATATATATATATATATATATATGCACATACATATATATTTGGCTAGGATCTCAGAGGTACCTTTACTCTTGTTAAGCCCTTTGTAGTATTGATCAACATGAGCCACAACTACTGTTGTGTGTTTCAGGCTTAGCCTGAAACAGTGTGGCTTTCTATCAGGTCAAATACTTACCTGAAACTCAAAGGGATAAAGGCATCCTAACGGACCCTGACTCATCTACACACAGTAGTTTCATGAAAAGGTTACAAATCAGGCCTTGAGAGTAAGTTATAGTGGACTGCTACAGTGGTTTGCACAAGGTCTCAACAGTAAGTTTGGAGCAGTCAACAGGATATCATGCTGTTGTCCTGTATCTGCCAGGATACCTCTGCAATAACTGCGGCTGAGGAAAAAAAGTGGCTCTTCTACTTTATAGGCTTAAGCCATGTTTTATTTTGCAGGGCAAAGAAGGAGAGTTTGTTTATAAAGAAGTGATCAAATCACCCTCTGCTTCCCGTATATCTCTGGGCAAAAAGGTGAAGTCTGTAAAAGAAACCATGAAGAAAAGGATGTCTAAAAAATACAGCAGCTCTCTGTCTGAGCAGGTATGTAAGGTCTGCAGTAGAATCCACTTAATAATGTAGAAGTGATAATCAGTATTGATTCCCATGCATCAAGGCATCTCTGAAGAAATTTCAAACAAGACTATATGGTGTGGCCTATTCCTATGTTCTTATAAAATCCCTCACTGTGAAATGGCATCCTATAGATGCCAATACCATGGAAAATGCATTTCCAGATTTTCATTTAAGTAGCTCATCAGCAGAAGTCTGTCATTGATGGCATCACACATCTCACTCTCTATTTCCATTTCTTTTCTATTGTAATTTGTTAGGGGAACCAGTCTGTGACACAGGGTCACAGTAATACATTTAATCTGCAATTTACACTTTAGTTTAAATTCCCAGCATAACTTCACATACACAGCTCCTCTCTGCTATTACAGATCTTTCTTCCATCATAGCTTGCCCTCTGCAGCAGCCCATTAAAAGAGAGACACAATCTAGTCAGAAAGGGGCATCCCACAGAAGGTTTTCTTTCACTCATTACAGATTTTTATAGCTTATTCTTAGAAGCAAACCTGAGCACATTAGTTTTAAATTAGGCTTTGAATTTCAGTGGCCTAGGAACAATTGCGGTCTTTTTCCCTTTTGGTATACTTTGGGTTCCTTGCTTTACTGGAGTGTCAGATATTTTCGGCGTTTGTTTAAAGCCAGTCTTGCCGCTTGCAATGTGCAAGGAATAGATTCGAAAGCCTCAGGGAAAGTGGAGCTCTTCCTGGTTAACATCGCCCCCAAGCGGGCTCCTACCGGTCGCAGGGGGTGCCTGCAGTCACAGAGAATTAGGAATGGAAAGGAGGTTGGAGTCAAGCCCTGCCAGATCTACCTTTTGGTGTTAATGCAAAGCCTTAGTGCCTGTAAAAAGAGAAGTTTGTAACATTCAGAGAAACAACCCCAAACTGAAGAATCTGGAGACAGTGTAGAGAGGAAGAAACGTGGCCAGTTTTGTGCCATGCTTTGCAACATTAAAATCCCTTTCCTGCAGAACTGTTAGACGTTCTTATTCATAACCAGGGGCAGTGCTACAGTTATGGTTATTTAATTTAAACTTAAAATTAAAACACTTTAAGGTCTAACATGATTTGATATTGATAAGAAGATGCTTTGGTGTCTGACTTGGACTTACAGTGCCCCTCAGCAAAGTCTGCCAAAAAAAGGGATCCTTTGAAAGATTGGTTTACAGTGATTTAGCAATACTTCTGCTCTATCTCTCTCTCTAAGATTGACTTGACCTCTGAAGTCATATGCTGGGGTGAGTTTTTTCCTAATGATTCTGCAGCATGCAAATAATAGCGTTCATCTAAAAGTGTTACAACCACACATCTCCACAAAAATTCTTGTATGCAAGCTACAGTTCTTTTGTTTTCAAAATCTATGGCACAGTCGTTTCAGAGTATTTGTAACTTTCAGGCATCATGACTCAAACTGTGCGCCAGTATCTCTTTCTGCATTCAGAAAAACCAAGCAAAATTATGCTGGCCACAAGTATCTGCTGCTTTGTTTTAACTGTGCTTCATAGAGGCTGACAGAATTTCAATTTGGGGAAATACTCTTTTTGATTTTTTTGTAATGCTTGACTGAATGAAAACAGAAATTTCCTCACCTATGGCACATGTAGCAAAATCATTTTATATTTATGCATTTGCGTTTATGAGTATTTGTACTATGCACAGGCTGCATTTTCTGACTAATTTTTTTTTCTTGTAGGTAAACGAGCAGTGATATCAACCATTCACTGCAAAAAAAAAGTATACTACAAAAAAAATATTGCTGCACGTCTCACTTGCTTGTCTGATTTGTTTGTGTTCATCTTTGTACAAAATCCTGATTCAGAAAGCTGAATTTGGCACTAGCTCTTTTGCAACTACTGCTGGCAAAAAAATATGATGTGTCATGAAAACCTTTGAATTGGGAGTTTTATGTAGTATTTCTTTCTTCTTACAATGCTAGCTTTTCCAGACTGAATTGTTTGCTCCCGTCACCACTGCTCTGCCTAATAAAGTGGGGTTTCTACCACAGTACTACTAAATAAGTAGATGGAGAGTGTCAACCTGTCTGGTAAAGAGCAGGAAAACAGAATCTTTTTCCTTGGAGGTGAATAGGAAGCTCCCATCAGTACCTGTGTTCATTTACCAAACTGAAATGGTTCCATCCCTTTCAGGAGTCCAGCCCTGGGGTCATGCCAGGTTCTCCACAGTCACCACCACCAGACAGCGACTCCCTGGACAAACCCAAGCTGAAAGCCGGTGGCTCAGTAGAGAGCCTGAGGAGTTCCTTAAGCGGTCAGAGCTCAATGAGTAAGTTCAGTTGTAATTGTGTTGCTCCATTCCTGTGGCTTCAGGCAACAGAGATCTCCACAGTAAGTAGAATCAGAGAAGGTCAAAGCAGAAACAGTGGTTAAAAAGTAGAAAGGCTGATGGGTTAGTCATTAAGGATTTACAAATAACTGTAACCCCTTTGGTGCAGAGACTATTTTTTTTTGCTTTGCATTTATGCAGAGCCCTGAAAAAGTGAAATCCAACTTTCTGTCTGGGTTTGCTGCGTCCTGTTAAAATATAAATATTATAATATAAACGTAATATAATAATGCTTCTGTTTACTACTGGCCAAGGATCGTAATTCTCCCTTCAAGTGACGAATTTCCTGGGCACTCCTGGCAGGCTTCCCACCCTACCTCTAGAGAAACCTTGAGGTTTCTAAATAGTTAAAAGGAAGAGTAAGTAGTATTTAAAACCTCTCGGGTTAAGATTGTCTCTACACAAAACAGAGCTTAAATGGAACACAGATGATGTGAACTTGCTACACTGTTCACCGAATTTCAGGGCATGAGAGGGATTCTGTAACCCTCATGCAGGAGCTTGTTTTCCTCACAGCACTATGGTTTTTTTGTAAGCAAAACTTCCCAGAAAGATGACATCTCTTGTGACATACCAGAGATGAGACACTAGTTAAACAGTTTCTCAGTTAAATATTGAAGAGCTGAATTCAGGAAAACAGGAGCACAGAGTAGATTAACTAACTCTCCCATCACACGTGTGTATGAAAAAATAGCAGTATTTAAGGACTTTTAACTTTGATTATCATGTTTTCTGGAAAGAAGACCATTTTTCTGTCTTGCTTATGTTTCTGAAGCTTCTTTAGAAGCTTTTTTGTGAACTGATACTATGTCTCTCACACAGGTGGTCAGACAGTGAGCACAACAGATTCCTCAACCAGCAACAGGGAGAGTGTGAAATCAGAAGATGGTGATGATGAAGAGCCTCCTTACAGAGGACCTTTTTGTGGAAGAGCCAGGGTTCACACTGATTTTACTCCAAGTCCTTATGATACAGATTCTCTGAAGCTCAAGGTACTAGCTATATCTGTTTTTAAGGGGTCAAATATTTATTTTGCTAAAATTCTAAATTAAAAACTCTTTGCAAGAACTGTAGAATTCTTAATCTTTTAACGAATTTATATGTGTTTTTTGAAGCCCTTTAACATGCCTTATATATTTAAGATTTGCTTATATATCAATTACAGAATTATAGCAAAATGTTATAGAACATAACTAAGTACTGGTATTTCTCCACATCTGGGGAAAGACATTTGTGTCTTTAGTTTCAGGAAAAAGAAAAATGTGCCGTGAACTCATTTTGCTTTTGCAAGGATTTTACTTGAAAGACTGGAAAAATAATTTGTCTGCCACAATGAAATAATCTTCAATGGAAAAATTTTCAAAACCCTTGGAAGAAATGTCCATGCACCTGTACATAGCATCTCTTAAAGGCATTTGAGTTAATGTAACTTGTTTTGAGTTAATTTTGAAATACTTTGCCAACTGAGTGCTTATCCATCTTCAATTTTCTCTGGATATCAGCTTTGATTATTTTCAGTGGTGCTGTATTCAGTTCAAATTCTCTGACTCCTTACTTTCATTACTTAAAACTCCAATGGCAGATAATTCCTATTAAAGCAGATGTATCCAAGGTAATCTCTTTAGGCATACAAAAATGGTTGTGTGTTCATTTCTTTGTTATGATCAGGGGCACATTAGGAAAAGCAACATTGTTGCACAGTTCGTTCTTCATAGGCCGCCTTTGCTCAGGAGATATGATGTGAGGTTATGCCCATATACACTGAGCATGTTCTTATTTGCACCAATTTCAGGTAATTGCATAGCTTAGAGACATTTGTACGAAACAGCAGTGGTGCTCTACAGAAGTGTCAGCAGGTTGGAGAATCTGGACAGTAGGGATCCATTCCAGGTTCTTTTGTGGACTTGTTCTGTGGTCTAAGTCATGTCACTTAATTCCATTTTCTTCCACTTGTAAAACAAGTATAATCAGACATTTTTGTGAGAGTGTTGAGAACTAAAGAGTTGTTGTCCATTCCATGTACATGGAAATCCATGTGGATGTGTTTGCTTAAATATATCTATCAGAAAGCGTGCTTAAAAAGCTTTCTTCTTCTTTGGTCTGCAGAAGGGTGACATCATTGATATAATCAGCAAACCCCCCATGGGCACTTGGATGGGCCTGTTGAACAACAAAGTTGGCACTTTCAAATTTATCTATGTGGACGTGTTAAATGAAGAGGAAGAGAAGCCGAAGCGGCCCACCAGGAGACGTCGAAAAAGCAGACCACCCCAGCCCAAGTCAGTTGAAGATCTCTTGGATCGCATCAACTTAAAGGTCCAAATTCTCTGTCTCTCTGTTTACCCTTCAGTTTTGCTTAGGGGAAGGAGGCCACACCTTTTGAGTTGTTAGTTTGGAGAGCTGCACACCAGACTCATAATCCTAAGGATTGTGACACCACTTAGCAGAATCAGGTCTTGGCTGCTGAGTCAAAATAGCTGAGACCAGGCAGAACTGCCTGTCAGGCTTGATGAAGTGCCTCAGGCTGCAAGGCATGTGTACTCAGAGACTGTAAATCATTGCATAGTGTGGCCACTAGCTAACACTCCAGAGGCAAGCAAAATGTGTAAAATAACAATGGTTATCCTCTCTTTAAAGAGGATGGGGTTTTTCTACATTTCTATTCAGAAGTGCTAGGGATAGATTGGTGTGGCTGTCTTTCACCCTTCATACTTCTCCCCTCATACAGAGCCATGCTATACTGGGTGTTCAGGTAGCATGATACCCAGACCATCTAATTTGGTGCGTTTCAAATACAAAAATATGTGCAGCGTTCTAGTTCTGCCACAGCTACTTCTCTGAACTCTGAGCAGTGTTTATACAAGCTGTAATACTGTGATTTTGGTGCTGTGCACTGGTTGGCATTTGCTTAACTACTGCTTTTTTTGCTCGTTGCAAAAATCTCATCTAGTATCTTTATTGACAAAATAAATTGAATAAATATGTTGTCTTACAGCTCTTCTCTTTTTTTCCCTCTCTTTTTTTTTTTTTCCTCATTTGTGCAGGAGCACATGCCCACTTTTCTATTCAATGGTTATGAAGATCTGGATACCTTTAAGCTTTTAGAAGAAGAAGATCTGGACGAACTAAACATCCGAGATCCCGAGCACAGAGCTGTTCTTCTCACAGCAGTGGAACTTCTACAGGAATACGATAGTACGTGGGATGTTTGAGGTTTTCTGTTTTATTAGAGCTCTGCCAAGAACCTTAAAGCAACCCCTTAAAGCAGAAAACTGGTTCCAGGATTTTGATCCCTTTTTTTTCATCTAATGTAATTATTTCCAGGGTAATCCTGTGTAACATGTTAGATTTTTGAGGAGTGACTTAAGACTTGCTTTTGTTCTTCCAAAATTCTTCTGTTCACGTAAGCTCTGCCACCCAACTTACTCAATTAATATCAAGTGTACAATACATAATGCTTTAGAATACTGACGTTCAAGAACAAATCTGAGATAACTTACTCAAAAGAAGAGGCTGACACAGAGAATAGGAACAAAGAAATCTTCAGACTAGAGGGACGAGATTAAGATTGTCAAGGGTAGGAAAAAGTTCAAAGCCCAGAGAGCTGTGGAGAAGTGTAATGTGAATTAATTTTACCTGCACATACATATGATTCTTGGCCTGTTAATTGCAGGATTGTACAGGTGGCTTTAGGTTGTATGTGTGACAACACAGTGATTTTCAAAGGGAGCAAATATATCAGTCAAGTACGAAGACTGAAAGACAGTGACCCACCTATCTAATGTGCAGCAGTGCAATTTTGCCCACTCTACACATGATCTCAAGCAAGTGGTTGCAAAGATAAGGAAAAGTGGAGTAAGCCATAGCTGTCAAATTCGATGGTGTCTTTGCCGCACAAGAGTAAGTGGGGCCTAGTTGCAGCAACCTAAGACAGTGCTGAATTTCTCCTTCATCCCCAAGTGTCAGCAGAACACTAGTATCCACCGAGCAGAATCAGTGGAATGGGTTGTGTGAGGGCTTTCTCAGCTGCTTCTGTGCAAATTCCTGTGTTTTAGCTTAAACTGCCATAGCAGCAATTTAAACAGCTGCTTGTTAAGTAGGCAGTGCTAATTCAATTATAGTGATATGTGTGGTTAGTATCTTAAGACTGTGTGGCTGTGTGGCCCAAGTTCTCAGTGACATGTAGCTTTCTTGTTCATTTCCCAAAGAGGCATCTGCTCTTTCTTTGCCCTTCTCTACCCCCACAATTAAGCCACAGTTGCAGAATTAGCTTCTTTTCACTAATATCAGAGTAGCTTTTTGTCACTCAGTATGACCTTCTCTTTATTATTTGCAGATTATTTAGAATGCTTACTTCCCTGAAGAAATAATTTTTTCAGGGCCCTTCAATTTTGGTTTGAAAACTTGTAAGATCTGGTGGTTGGAAAGTACAAATTCCATCTCCAAGTCAGAATGATGAGGAGAAAGAGAAGTGGGAACCAGACAGCTCTAACCTGGGAGAGGCAACAGTTCCACCCCATAATTACCTGTCATGTGCTGAGAGTAGGAATTGGAATAGCCATTTCTGACATTTCACTGCTGGGAAAAAAACCCACAGCATAAACTGTATCCTTGCATCATGAGGTTGGTTTTCTGTATCTTCAGCTCCAGGTTTAGCTTCTTTACAAAATATGATTTCTGACAACAGATTCTGAGTAAATTCCTGGAATCCAGTCTATGCAGCCTGAGTGGACCACACTTGAGTGTTGGCTTTTTGCATAGACCAAGGAAGGAAGGAACTGGTACCACTAGTCTCTTCCATGTTCCTTTGTCTTTTGTTAGGGGACAGTATCTAATGGGCCAGACCCACTCCTGATCCTTCCTCTGGGTCTTCTCAAAGGTAATTCAGAGTTAGGATTTTAATCTTTTTTACTTGACTTGGTTCTTTTCAGTACTCTTTTCTTCTTTTTTTGGGTGTTGGAGGCTTTTTTAAGTCTTAGAAAGAACTTTTACACCATCATTTTAAATGAATTTCTATGGTTTTAAGTTGTGCACATGAATTCCATTCTGCTTTATTATGTACCATGCTGCTCCCTCACACTCTTGCTGAGGCTGTTGCTTAATCATTTACCAAACAAGAGGAATGTTTCCAACATATGTGATGGCTTTTTCTAATGCTCACTGTTTTATAAAACAGTGGTCTGATACAATTAATACAACAGGAAAGATCATAGAATTACTTAGGTTGGTAAAGACCTGTAGGATCATCAAGTCCAACCAAGTCCAAAACTAAACTATGTCCCTAAGTGCCACATCTACACACCTTTTAAATACCTCTAATGATGGTGACTCAACCACTGCCCTGGGCAACCTTTTCTAGTGCCTGACCACCTTTTCAGTGAAGAAATTTTTCTTAATTCACAAACTAAACTTCCCCTGGCACAACTTGAAGCCTTTTCTTCTTGTCCCATCACTTGTTACTTGTGAGAAGACACCAACTTCCACCTGGCTACAGCCTTCTTTCAGGTAGTCATAGAGGGCATTAAGGTCACACTTGAGCCTGCTTTTCTCCGGGCTAAACAACCCTAGCCCCCTCAGCCACTCCTCATAAGACTTGTACTCCAGACCCTTCACCAGCTCCATTGCCCTTCTCTGGACACACAGAATAATGGTGTTTGAAATGGAAGGTTGAGAAGTTCAGTCACATTTTCTGTTTGCCTATTTTTCACTGTATTCTCACATCCTCTAGGTAACAGCGACCAGTCAGGATCTCAGGAGAAACTTCTCATTGAAGGCCAAGGCCTAACCGGATGCTCTCCTCGGGATTCTGGCTGCTACGAAAGCAGTGAAAACCTGGAGAATGGTAATGGTGACAGCAATGAGCCTTAAAATACCTTCAGTCTTTTTTTTCAGTAGATAACTTCATATACTTCTCCTCTTGTTCCTAGCTAACACAAGCTACTTCATACTTGACTTTCTCCTTTGCTCTGACTACCTCTTTCCCTCTTGGCCTGAACCTTTGGTTTTCATTGCTACTGTTACTAATTTATTTATTTGCATTGGTAGGAAACAGATCACATTTCACAAATAGTCTTTCCTTTGTGATCCTAGGGCAACAGGTACTCTCACTACCACTCCCTGCCTTCTCCACTCCCAGTCATGTTCTCATGCCACTGTGCCTCTTGAGGCTTGCACTGCTTGCACACCAATAGCCCTTGTCTAAGGGATCACCAGTGGAGAAGTCTCTGAACTCTGCTGAGATTAGGAGGATTTTTTCTGTTAAGAAAACATGGCCTCTGTTTTAGGCCATATTTTTGTGTTTGCTTAGGTTGCATGTTGCATTCTCCTCTGATCAGAACCCAA
Source organism: Oxyruncus cristatus (assembly GCA_013399855.1). Classification (NCBI taxonomy): domain Eukaryota; kingdom Metazoa; phylum Chordata; class Aves; order Passeriformes; family Cotingidae; genus Oxyruncus; species Oxyruncus cristatus. The sequence goes on from VXAY01002371.1 coordinate 792,358, forward strand.
CTGCAGGCCTTCGTAGTGTATGAATACTAGAAAGTTCAATTAATTCAGAATTTGGCAGGGAAATAAACTAGAAGAAAAAATTGCTAATGATATCAGTTACCTTTGCCTTATCCTGCATCAGTAAAAGGTGATGCACTGAAAAATTACCAAGGCAGATGATAATAGGGATTTTTTTGTCTCTGTTCTGAAGAAAAAGAGCATGCTTTACTTGAGAGGTGGTCTAAATTTGTCATTAGGGATGAAATATTAAAAGAGAAAATATTGGTTTGATTTTGCCATTATCGCTCCAAGCATTTGAGCCATGGCTTGGCCTCAGACTGCTTGGTTTCATCACTAACATCCAGCATAAATAGGAAACCAAGAACAGAATAAATAGATACTGTATGCCCCTTATAGTGGCCATTTTTCCAATTTAAAGTATGAGCTAAAGATCTTTCTCTTAGTGTGTGCGTTTTCTGTCAGTCTGCCACTCAAAGATAACAGTTTATTGAAGAAAATCGCAGTTTGCTTTGAAGCTGAATGCCTGAAATCAACGATATACTAAATTCCTGAAAACAGGGGGTTCTTTTTCTTGAATATGAATTCACATCCAGTAGGCATGCTGGAATAGAATCATAGCTAAATATATGGCATATGTGACAATTTTCTTTCATTTTTATCCCTAAGTGCCATCATAATGATAGCTGTAACACTGAAGTTAAAGTGCTGCCTGTACATTTTCCTTATTTTAACAATGTAATAAAACCTTTAGAAAGTAATTGGCATTGCCTGTCTGCTTAGATACTTACATTTAAACTAATATTTCTGTCTGAGTTTTCTAGAACGTGAAATGCTAATGATTTTTATATTGCTTTTTACATACAGCTTGCTGCATTTCTGCATCATTTTGCTCACAAATGCATTTAGTGCTTGTTTTGAAAACCATTATGAAAAGAACGTCCGATATTGGATTCATTCAGAGATTTTTGTCAAGGCTAGTTAATCTGAAATCTGCTCCACCTTGTTTGCAAAGTTCATGGACCAGAGTTGTTTAAATGCATGTTGTTTTCAAAATACGTTGTGTTCTCATCTTTTAAAATAAGGATAGTCATTTGTCTTCTATAAACATCATAATGTGCAGATTAGCACTTCATAAAGGGCAAATGCACTCTGAGAAGGAACTGGTCTTCAGATTTTCTGGGGAACGGTTATACGTAATATTTTGATGACTACCGTAGTGTCTGGTTTGGGGCTGATGCTGAATCTTTTGGTATCAGTTGAAGATTTCAGAGCTACTCTTATATTTTGGCTAGAAAATCATTTGCAATGTACTATAGTAGTGGTCCAGATGTTTGTTTTGTAAGTACTTTTCTGGGTCCCACTGCGGAAAATTTGGGTATTCTCTTAGGCATCCACAGTGTGCTTACAGCAGCGTTGTGGTTTTATTTCAATTCACAGAGAGCAAGGAACATACAGTTTGTGACCTATCCTGTTTAAGGAATAACCTCAGAGCAGAAAGCAACCATCTATGATCGGACAATTGGTCCATATAGAAACAAGGCAGAAAGAGCAAGCTGTCCTTTAGACTTCTGACAGTGGTGCAGTTATTGGGCTTGTTTTGCATGCAGGCATCAACAGTCTCAGATTCATTTGGAAACCACATCGGAAATCTGGTTTTCACAGACCAACCAAAAGCAGATAGCTACAGAACAGAATAGGAACAGAGCAAGCATATTTGATGCTTCCCAGGACACTCTTGGGGAATTAATCATTTAAGGACTTCAAAATTTGAGTACTCTTTCCTGGCATTCATCCATTTTTCTGAAACTTTTTATGAACATCTCTTGTCTTCCATAGAACCTCCATACCTAACAGTGTCTGTGTATGACTTCTGTCATACTCCTTCCCAAGTGATCTCTTTTCTAGTCTGAGAAAGCCTACTAATTATTCCCTATAGGTCATTCATGTCCCTGGTCATGCCTGGCTTCTTTGAACCTTTACTTGTGCTGTATAACTTTTTAAGGGACGTGAAGGGATGAGAGGGATGTGTTGAATAAGCAGACAAACCATGGCTGTATCAGGTGGGATAAGGGCATTCTCTGTTCAGAAACTGAAGCCCAGATTTCCACAGTGCCAGGCAGGCATCCTAAGCACTTCAACATTCAGTCCTAATTAGTCAGAAAAGGAAGCAACAGAACAGGTGGCTACATTGCCTAATGTAATGTGCATTTCTACTAGATTGTAATCAATAGAAAAAGCAATGAGGCTACTATTGTCTAAGGTGCCATAATCTTTGTTGTGTCAACAGAGCTGTTTGAAATGCACCCAAAATACACCTCAGAAAGTAATGTCAAAATGAAGTTAATAAAATCTGGGTTTGGGTTATCTTCCATATGGAAGAGAAACTAAGAGAAACACTGAAACTTTTTTGCTGTAGCTGTGGTACCTCTAGAAATCAAGGGCTCTAGAATATTCCCCAAGATAGTCTCCTTTCTTCTGAGGCAGATGATGACAAGGAATTTAAAAGTTCCGTGTCTGTAATCTAATAATAAGAAGTATCATGAGAGGTGGACAGTGCTTTGTCTAGCAAAAACTGCACCATAATATTAAAGAGAAGACTTAAAGTATTTGCTGTAGCTTGAACTGAACGTGGAAATAATATAAACTTTTCATTCATTTTGTGCAAGTTCCACCTTTGTAATCGTAGTTTTTCCCCAGTTTCCTGTGTCCTTCTGCACACATTTAAATCAGAGATGCCACTGTGGTTGACAGCACTATGAAAGGCATTAGACTGCTTAACTGTATTGGGGATTCATAAGACTGAGTTATTATCAAAAATCCTAACATTAAAAATGTGTTTTAAACCTTACTAGCTATGCACTTCAACTCTTGTAGGTTGTTTTCTTTTTTTTTGACTAAGGTAGGGAATGTTACATGTGTGGACATTATTTATATAACTCTCCACTTTATGAAAGCTACTTAAAAATATATTTTAAAGTCTTTTCAGAATTTCAAGTTTTTTCAGGAAATACTGCCTTCCTTTCTTAGTTTCACAGAAGCATGATGAAGTTATACCTGGCAGTCAGGAGGAGGGAAGGAACAGATGGAAAAAGAGAAATCATGGCTGCCCTCCTGATACTGCTCTTAAGTTTACATAGGAGAAATTACATTCTCAACAACTGTCCTCTGTACAAAGCAGTAGCATTGAACCCAGCAGTATCTTTTAAACCATTCTGAAGCAGAGAGCTTAAAGATTGCATGTTTGATTATATATGTTATAGACAAAATGTTTTGAACTTCCACATTTGTATTTTAATGCATAGCAGGGGTAGAATGAACTAAAGATTTGATTTTTCTTTCAGAAAATTTTGCTTTTCTCATTTTTCTTGGGTTTTTTTTCTTTCTATTCCTGTTCCCCATTTCTTCCTTTTTCCATTCCCAGGCTACTTCCTTTACACAGACATACCCCATTTTTGAAGAAATGTAATGTGTCTTACTAGATACCCTTACAGCTTCAATACTGCACAGGAGTAGCACTTCCCACAACTTTTATTTCAATGCCGAAATTCCTGAGTGGGCTTTCCTTAAGCCAGTGTAACCCCTGGTTAGTATTTCAGATTGAAAGGAACGTACATGGATTTTGTTATGTGAGCTTTGACAGCAAGCACCGGACAATAGGGTGAATTACTGCACAAGTCAGACGTGTGCTGGCAAATATGAATAATGGAAAGAGAACACTTCTTTCCATGCTCATTACATATTGACATTACTGCCTGAAGGCACTAAAAAATGCATATAACATTTCTTACACATGTCTTTTTAATGCGATTGCAAGTTATTTTCAGAAGGCAGCGGCCAAGCTCCTTGGAAAGATGCAGAGAGGTCTCTCTGCTAGTTCTCTGAGCTAGCTGAACTCAAGGTAGTAGCGAGGGGGCCAACTTCAATGTGGGATGTGTCTCTATTAGCACTTTGTGGGAATGGTAGTAGTTCGAATTTAACTATGAGCCATACAGCTTCTGAGAAAGGAGTTCCTGTGTGCTCGCATTTCTCCTTGTAGGCACACTTTGACTTTAGATACAGTAACTTTTTTTGATGAGAGTCATTTCTGTATCCCTCTTAAATGTAACCTCCACTTTTTTTTCTAGTTTTTGGATACTTTGTTTTTTAAACTCCTTGAGCAGAGTAAGATGCAAGAGAACGCAAGCTGTTTCTTTTTTAGGTTGAACAGGTGCTTTCATTCCTATGCAAGGCAAGCACTGTATATTATTCAAAAGCCAAGCACTGAACTTCTTTCAGGATAACGCTTTGAAGGCAAGCTGCATGAGAAGAAAGCATCTATTGCTTAAAAGTACACCAGATGACTTTAGTTCTGATGTAATTAGCAAAACCTCTCAGATTTCTAAAAGGATCAGGTCCTTTAATTGGTAGCTATTGATTGCCTTTTATTACAGATTTTTGATATCATTTAGCCAAATCTTTTGGTTTGAGACTTCGGCTGTTTGGTTTTTTTCTTTTCCATTGGAAAAAGAAAATTTGAGCCTTATCTATCTATCTATCTATCTATCTATCTATCTATCTATCTATCTATCCTGTTTTTAGAAAGCTCACTGTACATGGCAGAAAATATCCCTGTCACCCTGAAAAAAAAAACTGTTCAGGATGTTATTCTGAGAGGTCATTGGCTTTGAGACAAATTTACTTCCGTCTTGTTAAAAAGAAAAAAAACCTCTATATAGTATTTGAGAAAAGACTTTGTATTTCAAGTAATGAATACTCTACTAGGCGCAGTCCCTTTGATCAGGCTTTTTCTGTCAAGCAGAGTTGGTGAACTTCACTGTTTAAAATCAGTGGTGCATATCTCATAAAAATATAAAATAAAGCTTACAAAGAACATGTGGTTCATATTGACATCTTAAGTGTTTATAATAAGACACCAAATCTCTAAGACCTTCCACTTGGATAACACACATGACATGAGACTAACACTGATATTAGTCACACTTGAAACTCCCTTTTGAAACATTTCTCCATCTCATAAGATCTTTTTCTATAAAACTGTGCTGTTCCTAAAAGTAGTTTAACAAAGGGGCTGGTGCTAAACCAGTCTTCCTACACTTTCTTGTGCAGGAAGGGTGATACAGGGTATCAGTTCTAACTGTAGGATATTTCTACATGAGAAAGGTTTAAATGAGCTAAACCTCAGATCTCTGCAATTGGAGAATAGGAAGGATATTGAGTATTTTGGATGTATTCTACTTATGTGGTCACATTTACTAGTTCTTCAGGAATAAAGCTGAAGTTCACAAATACATATGCTTAAAATGGCACTGAGTTCTTGTACATTTAGAGTTAACAAAGAGAGAATAAATATTTTTTTTTTTTGAAAACCGTTTAGAAGTGATCTCTAATTTATGCTGCACATTTTTCTTTTAATGGTGTATTTACTTGTTTCTAGGTAAAACTCGAAGAACCTGTCTTCTGCCCTCAAAATCAGCAAGTGACCATAGCTTTAAGGATTTTGGCAGAAACCAGCTATCAAATTATCCCACACTTCCACTGACTAAGTCAATAGAAACTCTACAGCATGGGGAAAAAGGTTGTGCACATCGTGCTCTGAAGAGCTCTGTCCAACCTCCAGCCATCACAGGTCTGAAGAAGAACCGCAGAAGTTTACCAGTTGCCGTCTGTCGGAGCTATGAAACTCTGGATGGACCTCAGGATGTGGATACATGGCCAAGATCTCACTCGCTGGATGATCTCCAGGGAGAATCCAATGCTAACCTACAGGACACTAGCAAGCAAGTAGGCTCTTTTCCTCAGGATTCACTGGATATAGCAAAAAAGGCAACTGGCTCTGCCCTGCCACCTCACGCTCACGGAGGCAGCGGTATGGTAGATGACTTCATGGCTAAGCAGGGTAAGGGACCTGCTAGTTCTCAGAAGGGAAGAGCTAAGGAATTGGACTGCTCTGTAATGGAAACTGCAGATGGAAAGCCTGCTCCATTCCCCCTGAAAAACTATGAAGCTCAGCCTGCCTTAGTGATGCATCATGCCTCTGAAAATACAAGGATGCCTCTGGAATTACAAAGTAAAGGCTTTCATGACCTTGCACGGGCCGATTATGCTCCAGTCCTCAAGGGAGGTCTAGAAGCTGAGCAAAAAGGCACAAATGAGGCAAGAATGCAACCAAAAAATCCTTCTCAACCGCCACCTGTCCCTGCCAAAAAATGCCGAGAACGCCTTTCTAATGGATTATACCATCCTCCCATGACCTCAAATGGGAACCACTCAAGTCTAGAAGCACCATGTTTGCCTGTAAAAAAGACCAGCTCATCCAGTCCCATTGATTGTCATGGAGTACCTGTCCATAGGACATCCTCTGAACATGAGCCCAGTACCCCTCCTAGCCCACTGCCACCCTGGCTGTCAGAGCTCCCAGAGACTGCTAGTGTTCAGCAGCATGTGGTAAAGCTAGGTCCTGCTTCAGCGAGGAAAGTCTCTTGTAGCAGGGGAATGGATCTGGAAATGGTGATAGAAAACAAGTTGCAGTCTGAAGACATTGATCTTACTGAAGAACCATACTCAGACAAGGTAAGTGGTAACCACTTCAATGGTTTTATTCTGCTAGCATTCCAAGGGATAGTCTGTTTTTATTTATTTATTTATTGTCTGTAAGTTTTTTTGTGAGTAACCAGCCTAGGTAAACCAAAAATCATTGAGACATTAGATGTTCTAAAACTCCGTTTGTCTTTACTATCAGACTTCATGCCTAAAGTAACTTTTGTGTTGTGGGGGACTGAGAAATCCCAGACTTAATCTGAACCACCATCTTTTCAGGCCATTGGTGCCTTGGTGGCACTGGGCATGGAAATGTCTCTTTCTCTGCTAATGTGGAGAAGTAGAGCTGAAAAAGAAAGTAATGATTAGATTTTATGTTTCCAAGAAACTCTAAATTGATAGCATCAATTAGACATCTTTTTTTTTTGAGGGGAAGGAATGAGTCTTAAGGTCCAGTCCTTCCTTAAGGGATTGCTTTTTCAGTTTTCATGGAAGCTCGAGGAAAGCTCCTTCTTGCTCTCATTCTACTCTTCTTAATTGGTCTGTATTGATACACTCTTTTAATTTGTCCTCTGTCCTTTGTGTCTGGCTGGGAACATTCAGCATGGTCGCTGTGGCATTCCTGAGGCTTTGGTGCAGAGGTACTCTGAAGACTTAGAGCAACCTGAAAAGGATGTTGCCACAAACCTGGACCAAATCCGGGTAAAGCAGCTGAGGAAGCAGCATCGCATGGCAGTGAGTATTTCCATAAACCAAATTTTCTTGTTTATGAGCAGACTTTTAAAAGAACTGACTAGTAGTAAAGGGAGAGTGTTGTGAAGTCCTGATACAAAAGTGCTCCCTATATTCATCCAGCAGGTACAACATAGGTAGAGGTACTGTAGGGGCAGGATGTACCTCTCCCGGTCCAAAAGAAGGACAGTTTGTAGTTGAAAGGAGAGTGGATATCCCTCTCTTGACCGAATAATAGTCTTAGAAGTCTAAGCAGACTGCAAGCAGTGGTAACAGAGACATGCTCACTGAGAGTGGCATGTATTAAATGCTTCTATATTGAAATCTGAAAGGGTTTACACTCCTTTTTCATTTCTTAAACTATACTATTATCCACTCCTCCGTAGCAAAAGCAGGAAGGGAAAACAGTCAAAAACTATGATGGCTTTTTCTAAGAAAACTTGGTCTGTTTGAGGAGGTGATAGACTAAATTGGTATTCTCTTGCCTTACTGAGAAATTAAATGTATCACTCTGAAAAGTCTTATTGGATATTTTTTACTAATTCAGAATGGCACATGACAGTGCAGGTGGATACTGCCCACTGTGTCTATATTGCCAAAATTGTTGCTTCTGTGCCAAGTGATCTTTGCCTTTTAGTCCACACTGCTCTCATACTGACAAATCTGACATGAGAGAAGTTGAAACATCTGCTATGAAACTATACCAGTTTGGAAGAGGGGAAAAAAAAAAAAAAAGACCTGCTTAAAGGCAGATATGTTTGACATTAAAGGTTCTCTTTTCTTTCTGTTTTTTTTCACTCCCCAGATTCCAAGTGGGGGGCTCACTGAAATTTGCCGTAAACCTGTATCCCCAGGACTCATCACCTCTGTATCTGACTGGCTGATTTCCATTGGTCTGCCTATGTATTCCAGACTGCTCACAGAAGCAGGATTCAACACACTGAGCAAAGTGCCTTCTCTGTCACAAACTTGCCTTCAAAAAGCTGGCATCACAGAGGAAAGGCACATAAGCAAGCTCCTGGCAGCAGCAAGACTCTTCAAACCTCTTGATCCAGAGGCAATTTAACATGCTCCGTAGTGTGACATTGCCTGGTTGAGAATTCACTGCTTCTTCCTGCACCAGTATTGCTCTAATTACTTCACATAGCTAAAGGGATCAAGGAAGTGGCTCCCAAGGACAGGCAAATATCTTCTTCAGAGGATATGAAAGTCTTTGGCAACCGAAGGAGAAGAGAAGCAACCACCAGGTAACATAGATGTGGTACTTCGCTCCCCTGTCACTCCCATCTAAAGTATTCTTATTTCATAAAATGCAGAGGGTTGGCCTGAGAACCAGACAGCTTCACAGAAGTAAGAGACCCTTGCACATTTTCCTCAAGTTTGTGATAGTGATACTCGTAAGTGGTCTTCTGTACATCTAGGTTCCAGGTACCTGAAATCAGTCCTAAAGACCAGGTACAAGCAAAGGCACAAATTACAGTAGAAGCTATTTGGCAAATGCCTTTAGTTTATTTTAGTCTAGAACTAAACACAGAGCCCTCCCCGGTCATCTTTGCTGTTGCTTGGTAGAGGTCCCAATACACCACACAGCCTTTAGCTAGGCCAAAGTTAATGGACTGGAATTAGTTTTCAGTGTGGTCCATCTCTGTCACTCCAATGCAACTAACTCACTAAGAGTCAGAAAGCTTCTTTTTATTTGTACAGAGCTGAGGTCATTTTTATAACTGCTTTCTAGCAATCAGCTTTTTATTTGCCTTAAAATAAGCTTTTAAGCAGTTACCTAGTGTTCACTTACCCGTATTCACATTTCCCAAGCCTTGTTTCAACCTGTCACCCTTAAGTTGCATTTAGGGTGATTTCCAGCTGAAGTAGCTTCTATAAAATGCCTCATCATAACACCTTCCATGTTGTAGAGATGCTTTTACAAATGCAGGGTTATGCTAGGTTTTGATTGTCAGGTTAACTTCTTGTTCACTACCGTCTGCATTTACTGTTGTTACTAAACTGTTCCAAGATATACTGCCTTGTATATATGTAACTGCTTTTCATTTTAATCATATTCTGTGTACTGTGTTTTATTGTCAATCATTATGCTGCAGCTTTGACTTGGTATCCTGACCATATTGATTCCAAACAGTGGGTTTCTGCAAATGAAAAATCACTTGCATCAAAAAAGCAAATTGTGTCCCACAGAAATCATCAAATCCAGTAATGCCATTACTTGGACAAAAAAAATTCTGTTATAGTCTCGTGAACAACACTGTGATTTTTAGAGCAGTTGATACCTATCCTGACTGACTGCGTTAATGTTACCTCTCACTAAAAGAGAGCATTGTTCTGGCAAACGTGGTGAACCATTTTTCCATGATGTAATATTTTTCTGCCTAAATCCATATGAAACTTTCCAGTCACCTATGTGGCTAATGACAAATTTTATTTTTCTATATTGGGTACACATTTTATATACCAAATACAGATTATCATGAATAGCACGTAACCAGCTTATTCTTTGGGGTGTATATATAGTGTGTCCTTCAGCTTCTTGTAGTACAAATACTCCGTGAAAGGCAGAACTAGCGTACTCTTGCAGGTAAAGGGAGATAGTGTAGGAACCTGGGCACGGGGCAGCATGTGTGACTATTTCCAATATCAGTTCTGATGTCAATTTACTGTATAAAACCAGACAAGGCGCTTTGCTATTTGGTGCCTCAGTTATCCCAGCTTCATATTGAGCTAATGACTTTTCCTCATAAAGTGCTCTCAGATTGATGCATGAAAAATCATGTTTACTCCAGGATTCCTTACTATATCTGATCCTTTCATGATCATGTTTTAAGTCACAAGAATATGCATTTGACTACAGATGATAACTGATTGGGCTCCTGGTAGAATTGATAAGGTGTTAGGTTTACTCTCCTCATTTTTAATTTCACCACTGTCTACTGCAAACCATCATGTGAAGGCAACTAATTCACTGATGTGACTTGAAATTACTCTCACGTTAATCTCTATAATGATCTTCTTGTTGTCTGGATAATCAGCATGTTCTAATATGACAGCATCAGGAAACATACAGCAGAGGTGTTTTGTACAGCTGGTGAAAATCTAGTGTGGCCTCACCCTGAGTACTGTGTGAAATGCTGGGCACCACAGTATAAAAAAGACATTAAGCAATTAGAGGGCATCCAAAGGAGGGCCACAAGGATGGTGAAGGGTCTGGTGGGGAAGTCTTATGAGGAGCAACTGAGTTCACTTGGTCTGTTCACCCTGGAGAAGAGGAGACTGAGGGGAGACCTCATTTGTGCTCTTCAGTATTCTCACAAAGGAAAGTGCAGGGGCAGGTACCAATCTCTTCACTCTTACGGCCAGTGACAGGACTCGAGGAAACAGTATGAAGCTGAGTCAGGGCGAGTTTAGGCTGGATATCAGGAAAAGGTTTTTCACCCAGAGGGTGATTGGGCACTGAACAGGCTCCCCAGGGAAGTGGTCACAGCACCAAGCCTGACAGAGTTCAAGAACCATTTGGACAATGCTCTCAGGGATATGGTGTGATTCTTGTGGTGTCCTGTGCAGGGCCAGGAGTTGGACTCAATGATCCTGATGGGTCCCTTCCAACTCACAATATTCTATGATTCTGAAAAAAAAAGAAATTAGAAAGAAATGAAGTGTTTTTTAAATAATGATGATTTATCTGTTGTTGGTCTTTGAGGCTTACATGGCAACTATCAGCAAGCAGGAGATGGAAAGAGTATTGAGACTTCCTGGGATTGCTGGCAGGGACGAGAACAGAGTAGAATTAAGTAGAGAGCAGCTATACTGGAGCAAGGGAAAAGTCCAAGCTGGCTATAGGCAACAAAAAAAAAAAAAGGAAACAAATTTCCTCATGTTGCAGGGAAGGCAAGTCGTATAGTAAAGCTCTCCCATATTAACAGAAGGAGAATTATGGGAATAACCTGAACCTGTGTGCCAAACACTCCTGGTAAATCCGTACTGTTTAAATGATTATATGACCCAGGGAAACCAAATCACAGCCGTCAGGACTAGAGTGAGCAGTTTGAGATTTTTGAGTTTTAGTTATTATTTTGTTTTCTTTTGAAGACTGTGCTTTGTGGTCTAATTTGAATTACAATTTTAGTGTATGTTTTAATCTAAAAAAAGCCTTAAGCTTCTCAGTGTTTGAGCTTCCCTGCTGTGGTTTCAGTGACCTGTGGCATTGCCCAGGCAAGTGAGGTGGTGTGGTATGAGGGCCATAACCACTTGCATCTTCTTGCAGTCATTCAGCGCTCTAAGCAAAAGTTTGCTCATTAACTCTTGGGAAGCACAGAAGAAACCTGCTGCTGGAATCTTCTCTGCTCTGCTCAGGCTAACGATGTTAAGTATCTATCAATTATATCTTAGTAACTCAAACAGCTATTTAACAATAGAAGCAGCAAATCCAAAATATTACTAAATGTCACCATAACCATGAGCTATGATCAGTAACCCACTGTTGCTACCCAGGTGGCAATGCTCTCATATGAGCCTGGCTTTGGATGCAAACTGGGAGCATGATTAGAAGCCTTAAACATTGCAAACCTGCAAAGAGGTCATCATCTCTAAGAGCAGCGATAGTGGTCGATTCACCAAGTCACAGCTGTGCAGTTGTACTGTATTATTTTTAGAATAAATAATACTTTTAATCCAAGATACTTTTATCATTAATTGACACCCTGTGGGGAATCAAAACTGTCAAGCAAGTTATGTAACAACTAACAAAGTTGCACTTTCTGTATATGAAATCAATATTTAAATAACTTATTTTTCTCCATTTGCTGTTCTTAAATGATGTAAGTAGCTGTAATATACCAGTACTCAATATGTCCTGCAGTTTGCTTCAATCCAAGAAAGCTGTGTATTGTAAAGGAAAAAAAAAGAAAAAACAAATTATGAATGTGTAAAGATTATTGTGCTGTTTCATTTAGAAAAAAAAAATGGTTGACAAAAGGGTTTTCCTGTGTATCAAAACTTGTCTATAATTATATGTCATACTGTTCATAGATAAAAAGTAAATAAATTTCCTCGGTCTCTCTCTTTTTTTGGTTGTTTTTAATTTTGCTAAAACATCTTCTATTTATTGCTCTGGTAGCAGTGCCCAGTGATTTAATTTTTTTCCTTATACCTTGGGCCCAATCCCTCTAGTTTATCAAACTCTTAGTCCCTCTCAAGCTTGTCAGCACTCTCGACACGTCTACAGCAGGAGAAAAAGGTTTTAAAAACAAGATATTGAAAGCCCAGGACTAGAAGCAGCCATCCAAATATGATACAATGTGAATCATCAGTGTCCAAACTTTGTTACATCCTGTGAATGTCCAGCTGCTGAGCTCAGGGAGATGTGTGCAAGAGGTCTCCCAGGTCTCCCCCTTGGGAGCTTTTCTACTTTGTGATGGTATAATTACAAATGGGTGGAACCAGAGAAGGAGTATGTGAGTACAATGCTCTGGAGCTGTAGTTAAAGCTATTGCCTGTAAGAAGGGATTTCAAACCTGGTTTTCAAATGCAGCTCTGCCTCACTGAGCCGGTGAGGTGCCTCATTCTGGAGAAGGGAAACTGTAACTGCTGAGCAGTCAGGTAATGTCTACATTCTGTAATAAGATGCCAATGTCCAGGTTTTGGGGCAAATGAGCCTTGGGACATGGCTCTTGACCCTCCCAGATCACTTGAGTGGCTTCTTACTTAATGCTTTGCATTTGTTGGTCTGGTTAAATTTGCTGTGTAATTAATGGGTGTGCTTAGCCGCCTAATAGACTGCTGCCAGGTCCACATGGCAACAGCTGGAAGTTAATCCTTTGTGGATTTAGCCGTAAGAAACAAGGGTGGGCTGCATCTCCATTAGTTGTTAACCGGAAGTTTAGCTCTGGAAGCGACATGAAGAGAAAAACAAAAAACCTTTTGGGTTGGATCCAGACAGCTGGATCTTCGGTTCCTCTCCGGCAGCGCTCCCGCTAGAACCGTACAACGTGGCAAACAGTTGGTGGGAATGAGGTGTGGCGTGTCAGACGTGAACGTTTAAGTTTAGGTCACCTCCGCGGATACGGCGGGGTTCGGCTGCGGCCCCGGCCGCTGCTGGTGCCGTGCAGCAGAGGGCACTGCGCCGCTGGCAGCGGGAGCGCCCGCCAGCCCCGCGGGAATCGCGGCAGCTGGCTCACCGACAGCCTGTTTCCAAGAGTCTCTCAAGTAACAAAACAGAAATAAAAACAAAACAAACACTGCACAACATGAAAAGCCAGGGCGCCTGCCATTTCTGCAGCTGGAAGGAGTATTGCTTCCCGTCCAAGACTGCTGTGGTCCAGGATTGCCTTGGGAGCAGCTGAAACACAAAGCCCCCATCTATTGCTCTCAGAGTTTTGCTGGTGTATTTGATCCAAATGTGTGCTAACCGCAGTAGCCCCTGCCAAAACCAACCACCACCACCACCCCACCTACCGACACATACATACCTATCCTTATTCTAAAGGCTCTCTTTCCACAAGTGTTTCCACCAGAAAAAGAGATGTGGGAGAAACCTTAAAATTCTTGCTGCTAATACTTAGAAAAAGAAACTTTATCCCTGAGCAGAAGCTTCACATGTAAGCCCACAGAGACTTAAAAGCTATGAGTGTAATGTTACGTATGCCACTAAAGCTACCTCATGAGTCTACTAAAGGTTAATCATTTGACATTCAGGAAGTAATACAAAGCAAAAGTCATATCAATTCTTAACTTTGCCCTTTTGCAGGTCCTGTAGTCTTTCGCTGCATGAATGGACATCATTATTTGTTTTCTTAATTCTGCAACACAATTAGCTTTTGCTGATCTTACACCTGCATGGCTGTGCTTACAGGCGTCAGTGTACTGATAATGTTCAAGCTGTGACCCCAAAGCTCTGATATTACTGAGATTCTATCGTTCCCATTGTTTTTGGGCCTGGCTGCAAACAGAACAATTTTTACACATGTAAATGAACTCATAATATTCTAACAACAAAAAAGTCCCAAAGCCTCTTTAAGAACTTTTCAGGACATTTATGGAATTAGTGTGCTTCCAAGAAAAGTCAGACTAGAACAAAGCCATAGGTGTTATTTCAAGAGAACCTTATTGCGTCGGCTGCTGCAGATGGAGTTCATGAAAACTAGAGGTCCCTAAGGTCAAATAGAAAGATGCCTGGTGGGATTAGCTGCTTCCAAGGCTAGACAGGTTTGAGTAGGAGAAAAGGGTGAGTTGGAATTACTATTTTGCTCTTCAAACAGCTTTGTTGTTTATTGAATCCAGTCATTTAAGTTCACCATCTTTGAGATGAGTCCTCCATAGGCTTGAAGGTTCTGAGCTTAGCTCTTCCAAGGCAGATCCCATCCCAGGTGGGCAGAGTGCTCCACCTCCCTGATGAGTTCTACATTCCTTACATTGGCATGTACTATTCTGGAATTCCCACAAGCTGCATTTCTTCATTTAGCCACAAAATGCTTACACAGCTGTGCAAGTTTGTGAAAACAAGACCTATGTTTATGTCTACAAATCCTGCCTTAAGGGGACACCCTTGTGAATTAGACTATCAATCTACTACTATTTTCTTGCTCTTTGGCTCCAGTGACTCCTATGTTAATGAACATATACTCAGCAGGTTCTAAAAATGAAAGTTACAATTTTTTTATGCTTATTGAAGTATGAGTAAGCTGTTACTTAATATTAACGTTCACTTTTAAAGTTCTGATTTAAGTGGCTCATTTGCAGTTAGTCAAACAGAAAAATCATCACCATTTCTCTGCCTCGAATTGTCTCTCTTGCAAGTTCAGTGTTGATTTAAAAAAAACCCATGCAATGCCACCTCATTCCTGTGGTGAGCTGTTTCTGTACAGTACTAGCAGTGTTACAATAGCTTGTCTTTCACTTTGATATCCATATGCCAGAGTCCTCAATGGACTTGGTAGTGAGGGCTGAGGTTCAACTTGGAGGTGTGTTCAGGTCTTAGCAATTCTAGAAAGCCAAAAACTCAAAAGACTGGCAGTATTGTAGACTGTCTACTATACCCTGAGATGTGAGCCATTTTACAGGTAGCACTGGCTATCTGAAAGCAAGGTTAGTGGTGCTCCTGAGCACACTAAAACTGTAGGCAAACACTACGCATCTTTTTGTTTTCTTTTAGAAGAACTAGAATTACCTGCCATCCACAAGAGCTGCTGCATGAGGAAGACTGTGTTTGCTGATAGCGACAAACACAACTGCTCCCTTCCCACCTCCCACCATGATCGGGTCTGCTGCTGTTGCAGAGTGGCACAGGCTGCACTTGCTTATGAACATCAAAGCATGAGCATCATAGAAGGTGCTTTGGATTCGAAGCAGTGCAGTTTCTGAAGAGAAGAGTGGCTTAGATCAAAATCAATTACACAAATAAGTGCTTATGTGTTTGATAAAGTCATCTAATGAAATGAGATAAGAGGCTCAATTCATTAAGCCACTTTCCTTTGAGAGACACTTTTTTTAGCCCCCAAGGGCTGGATTTAGAACATGCCTTGAGACCAATTGCTGCCTTCTCAGTTTTCTTCTCAACCTGATGACAAAGCAGGAAAGGATTTCAGGCTGCTTTCTAATATACATGGGAGTGTGAGTCAGAAATTTGCCTTTGGGCAGCACATAGGAAAACCTGTGGAAGGCATTCAAAAATTTGGGGTTTTTTCTTTTGTGTGTGTTTTAGCAATTTGGTCAGTTGTGTCTGGCTTCAGGAATATGGGAGGTTTCTACCTGAGTCTATGAGGTTACGTGCAAATTGCCATCAAAAGCAATGGCTCAAGCTCCCATGCAATACCTGCGTGTGTGTAGGTATGCCTCCCCTGGAGCTGACAGGTGGCTGCAGGTGTCTCTTTGGAGCCATACATGTTTCATGGCCAGGAACACATAAACAAATTTTTCTGTGCTTGTCTGCATACACAGTAGATCAACATTCAGCCTCATTCCTTGCATCCTTGTTGGCTGGATTCTACCTCATTCTACTGTCATGTTAGTTGTTCAGTCTGTGAGAAGACGAAAGCCAAGGTTTAGTTCAAGTTCTGATTGTTGTTTGGTGCTCACTTACGTGTGTTCACAAATGAAAGTGGCTCTGTGATCCCTTATGTAAGCAGCACCAGAGGTGTAAAGTGGCATGGTGAAAATGCAGCTAACATGACACTGATTCGGTGAGTACCTCATTAGGGCCTCACAAAGATCTCACATTCAGCTGGGAAATAGAGTTGGGAAAACAAACCAACCAGCTGGAAACCCTTCAAGATGGTAACTATTTCTGCTCATTTTTCCAGGTGTAGCTACTTCGCTGAGAACTTGTGTTAAGTTCTGTGAAGTCAAGAGGTGATTTGGAGAGGAGAAATTCAGTTCAATCAGGTACCTGAGGGAGCATCCATGCCAGATGCTCTCCTCAATTCTGAGAAATGTTACTCCTGCTACCAGGAGCGTTGGGTCCTGAGGCACAAGCAATGAAATGCCCAGGAAAGCAGCAAGTTGCAGCAGCTAACAGTGAAGTCCCACAGACACTGTCTTCTTGATGTGAGTAAAGTAAATCTAGATAAATCCTTATTTAGAGCAAACCGCAAAAGAGCAAACTGTCAGGTTGCACCCTGTGGCTTATGCAAGGTTTGCACAGTGTCAGAATAGGAAACATTTATTTTTTGTCATTTTCAATATCAGCCTCAATAGTGTTGCTAAGCTCTGTTTAGTCCTGTGTGTGCTGTGGGAATAACATTTACAAGCTGTGCCTCTCTTCTTCCTTCGTGCCCTCCCAAGGTGTGCCTGAGCCACCCAAGTACAGCAGTCTCTCCAAGCAGCCAAAGTGAAAATCCATCTCTGTGGTAGTCTTGGCATGTGTTTGCCCTGGCTGCATTAAGGACGGGGGAAGGAAAAGGGATTAACCAGCTCATGGAACAGCTGAGGTGGTAGTGAGGCTTACTGGGAGAGACCAGAGGGAAAGAAGGAAGGGCTGGATGAAGAAATCAGTGGAAAGATGGTGAATGTCATAAAAATAAGAGCAGCATTTCTTACCTTCTGCAAACACAGAGATCTCAAGTTCTTGGAGGTATGAATTAGGCAAGGCTGTGCCATGCATTCAATAAGTTAGTTTATGCATATATTTTTCAAAGAGGAACTACCTAAAAATATATGAAGAATTTAAGGAAAAGAAGAAAGTTCTCATTTATTTCCATGTGTGGGAACTATGTGCTGGTATCCTGTAGAACAGGCATCTCATTGCTCAGGACAGTTGCCAATGGACAAGGTGAGACATCAGGCTCTCGCTGTGAAGGCTGTTCTATGTTTCTGAGTCATTCTGGTCAGGCTGTTGCTAGCTCCGAATCACAACATCCAATTCATCCTACCTCACCTATAGCAGTGGGAATATAAAATAGATTATTAGTTTTCCCAGACATATGGTTTCTTCTCTCTGGCTTAACCTATAAAGAAAATACCAGCTACAAGGTTTGTTGTCACCTTTGCATTAACTATCTCTAAAAACCAAGGGCTTTTTAAAAAACAGCCAAACAAAATCCAAACAATGACAGTAGACAGAATCAGCAACTGTACACTTGCACACTTGCACACACTTTGCACACTAGCAAACCAGTTACCAAAAATCCAGTGAGAGCATGTCTGAACTATATTTGCACAGAAATTCTGCCACTTGGTGCTGTTATCTGCATCCCATGCAAACCTGCGATTTCCTTCAAACTCCTCTTCGATCCAAGGTGGAATGCAAATAGTGATTGATGTCTGCTACAAGGCTCTGAAAAACTGTTGTGAAGGGTTGCTGCTTCCACCTCTGTTACATAAAAGTCAAATATTTGACAAAAGGCCATTTCTGCTTCTATCAATCCATACTTTTAGAAATCACAAATCTTCAAAACAACTGTATAAATGAAATGATGAAGAAAACCTGTGAGGACTTATTGGCAAATACATTTGAATCTCTGTCGATTCACTGCCATCCCTTCACTTTGTTACTCACTGACTTGTAACCCTTTTCCACAGAAGGATGTGTCCTACCTCCTTCCAGGTAACCTTGCTGGTCTACGGGTCTCCCTGCCTGCGTAGCCCTGAGCTGGGACACAGACATGGGATGATGAGAAGTACTTCAGCCATCTCTGTGTCATGCAATGCACAACTGGTGCCAACCCCCCGATCTCTGTCCTGGTGCCCCAAAATCCATACCTCACCTAGCTCCCTGCTCTGGAGGGAAATACCATCACTTACAGCCACCCTAAACCCCATGGAAGCCTCTGGTGACCTGGGCACATGGGACAGGTGAATAGCTAGGCTGTCAGCTGAGGCAGGGTCTGTGCCAAATTTGACATGTTCTGTGGGTTTGCTGTTACTGTGACAATCCCAGAAATGGCCCTGGAGCAATGTAAATGAGCAGACTAGGCACAGACACTGTGGCACAGCTACCTTCTGGAGAGAAGGTCAAACAGAAGGGAGAGGATTCAGCAAGTTCTGTGCTATTTTTTCTTAAACACAAGAAATACAACACTTAAAGAAGGAATTATAATTCTGAATGAGAAGATGCAAAAATTTACGTTTTTACCTCCCAAGTCTTCTAAAAAAATCCATGTAAGAGACATAACTAAAACAACCAGCAGCCATTAAAGGTGTTAAAATCTTGCCCTTCTCTGAAAAGCACTGCCATTTCCACATTCACTTCTCAAGTCTTACTTGTTCTGATGTTCTCATGCTGACCAGCAATATAATAAAACAGTACTCAAATAATTCTCTTGGTTAAAGTTTACAGTCCAAAGTTGGACTCGATATATAAATAACTAAAGCCCCCACAGACCTGTGTACAGACAAGTGTCTCCACATGACTGTTTTATTGGCCAAGTGCTGTATTGCCATCTACTGGAGAGTAAAGAAATAAAATCCAATAAACAGATACTGTGCAACATAGTCAGTTGCACAGTTGCCTGTGCATTTTTTGCTTTAACTTTTCCTGCTTCTGTACAATTAATGTAAGTCTGTGATGGCCTATAAAATTGTTTCTCTGTTATGGTAAACAACTTCTAGTCTTCACTATCTTCAAAGTTAGACCACATGAATACTACTTTTACAACTAGGCACTTAAAAAAATTTTTGAAAGGTTTCTTCGAAATAAGCATATACGGTCCATTTCAAGCTGGAATCACTAGATAAGCAGCAAGTAAAAATGCTGCTAAAGATTAAAGCTTTCTTAGTTCTGAGCTACTGTATTTGTGTGACCTTTGTGGTCTTGCAGTTTTAAGAATGGCTACTGGGTAACTAGATAGTATTACTACTGAGAGATAAATTACTGCTGCTAGCGGAATTTATGCCAAAGGCAAATTAAAGTGAGATGTCTAAATCTTTCTCCCTCTGTCCATCTCCTTTTGCTTGTGAAATGAATCTGTGTAGTTAAGCCTATTAATATATAGTAATCTCTTGCTGCCTTCCTTTTTTTTTAATTTTTTTTATAGACCATGAAGTCAAATGTTCTCAGAAGATAGAGAGAAGAACAATTACAACTGGCGGTACAGTCTCAGCTCACCCTACAAAGTGTGCTATAACTGCCTTGATGAGCTGAATGTGTTCCCTGTAGGATGCTTGTCTCATTAACTGCAGAGCCTGACCCTGCATTAAGAAAGGGGTTGTCCAGGCGATAGATCTAAAAGAAGGGAGAAAAAATAAATCTATAGGACTGTGGACTGCATTACTGAGAAAACTTGGGGCAGATGTCAAATGAGGCAGATATGTACAGTAACAGAAAGAATGGTTTCACAGCTGTGTCAGTTGAGGCTGGTTTGACTCATAGAAAAATATGAAAAAAAAAAAACATATTTTGTTTAAAAAGACAGACAAAGACTATTGAAAGGTTGGCTGTATTTCAAGAAAAATACACTACAGCCACCACAGCTCTTCTGAGTCCTGCCCACCATCTCTCCTCATGTCTGTCCTTTGATGATCCCATGTTTTCTCTCCCCTTTTCTCCTCATGACCTCTCCTTGCTTACCTTGTCATCAGATCATCTATTGAGGCGCTTGTTCCAGTCTGTTCCTCTCTGCTTAATACCAAAGCCGCGAGTGTTTCACTCAAGACAATTTATTTGCTCATTGCTGCTAAGACTCAGCTGGTGCAAGCAGGAGAAACACATTTTGAGGAACATCCCATCCAGATCCTGCAGTGTTATGGCAAATCTGTTGAACAGATTCACATGGTGCACAGTGGCTGCAGCCAGCATCAAAGCTCACTTTAAGCTGGACCATTTTCAGTGAAAAATAAATAAAATCTTCTCATCAGTTAAACGTTACATTTTAGCAAGTAAGCAAAAGATCACAGAAGTGATGAGACCCAGGCCTTGCCAGTAGTTGTGATACTAAAGCAATGAGGCAGCAAGTGCTCAGTGAAACAATGGAAATAAGTGCAGTTGAGGGATTATTGTTGTTGTTGCTATTGCATCATTTTTCTTAAATGGTCAAATGATTTTTCTTGCAGGAGAAAACAGATCAGTCTGCAGCTTAACCAGGGGAGTCCAGCCTCCCAGGTCTGGACAGTAATATGTATTAGAATAGTGTTTATCCCACTAATTTGGGGGGTTACTTTTCAGGGGTAAGTACATCTCTGCTAATCCTTTCCTTGAAAACAAAGCACGTATTGGTTTTATTCTCTGCCTCTAATGCAGGGTATGCTGTGTTTTTTCTGAAGAAAATATATCATACCATCTGACTTTGGTCATATTCCACTTTACAGCAACCCTTAAGAGAGGGACAAATCTCAGTGTTGAGCAATGTATGACTGGAAGTTAAAAATAAAAGTGTAACACTTTGCTATTAGTACATTTATCCTCCAGACTCCAAGTTAGGTGATCAGCCTATTGGTTCAATTTTCTGTGCAGTGGTTTAGATATTTTTCCATTTTGATTATACTGTATTTCTTGCAAACAGAGACAAAATGCCAAATGGGGTGGGGAGCTGGGGAAGTTTCCAAGCAGCTCTGAGACACAGTGTGAAGGAGAGAGAAATTTCATAAATAACAGTATATTGCTTTTTTCCAGTAAATTTTCTGAGGGTCATTAAAAAAAAAAAAAAA
>VXAY01002371.1:813787-844229 GCA_013399855.1 Oxyruncus cristatus
AAAAAAAAGCTCTGCAATTCACTGTCATTCAATAACATTTCACGTAGCTCCCTCCAGCCCAGGGGTGCAGACGAGGGCTGTGCCAAAGCAGCAGCTCATTAGAGCCCCGTTAGCCACCAGTTTTGACATGAAGGTGCCAAACTGGGGAAAGTCTGGTGTCTGCTACAGCACTTCCCTGTCCTCAGATGTAGAATCTGAGCTTAACAGTGAACTATCACTGTCTTGATTTTGTGTCTTGCTGACGGGGGCTGCGTTATGTTTGTCTGAAAATGACTGTTCGTGTTCTCATTGCCTCATCCTGAATCAACTGATACCTCCCTCTGTGGTATAGATAGCAAAGCAATTCACCCTGGATAACCAGCTGTGCCTCTTGCAGAGGGAGCAAGAGAATGAGAAGTCTGTGAACTGCTTTTTGCAAAACTTTTTAATAGTGTTATTCAGAGACTACAGCCAAGCTTACATGTCTTTTCTGTGAATTTTGTTACTTTGTCTTTATAACAGCAAAACATACTGATATTCTTAAATATAATTCCATGAGCTGCCCTGAAATAAGGCACTTATTTTGACCATCCTGATCCATCAAAATCATAAAACAACCTATTGGTGTCATAATGAAGCCCAACATATAGCTTGATATAATCACCCAAGCATGGTTTTGTGTATTTATTTATTTATATTTTTGTTAATTTATTTATTCATTTGTTAATTTATTTATTCTGTGTATCCTTTGCCTTTGGTGATGTGTCTTGAGGACAAGAAGGCAGACTTTTCCCACCTAAAATATGCACATTCAGCCTTCATTATGCACAAACACTACTCGTACTCTTTAGCTATCCTCCTCTAATTCTTCCAGGGGCTTCAATGACCCTAGCCACTGTCTTTTCATCCCGTGCTCTCAGTACTTTCCCTTCACAATATTAACCCTATTTTAGCCTCAACCATCTTAAAAATAAACCACATGAAGTTCCTATCCCCGACATGTACCACTCTTCCCCAGCCATAGCACTAGACTGACCACGCAGACTGCTCCTGCCGTCCTTGTGCCTTTGGAGGGGCACCTTTTTAGGGTGACCTGTGTTTTGGGCAAACTTCACTCTGCACTAGGGCAAATCTAGGAGTGCCTTGGCACAATTGGAAGAGTCCAAGAGGGCATTTCTGGGCTTGCTATAAGGTAAATGTGGGTCCCAGCAAAGCAGTGGGTACACTGTTCTTTCAGCAGTTATCTGAGTTAGTAATATATAATTGAATAAATTCCTTCCTAATTTAATGGTTGTGGAGTTTGCATGTTTATCTATATCTTATCTACTGAATGTCATTAAGGTCACTGCTATCTCAGAAAACAATGTGTCAGAATCAGGTGCAGCACAGGACTAGGACAAGGATGGTCAGTGCAACACAGCTTTCCTATGAAGAGAGACTAAACAGCTCTGAGGTCTGAATGCAGATACTAAGACAAGATGGAATGAAAACCAGTGAAATGATGATAGCCAGGGAAAATGTGAATGGAGAGCATTTTGCTCAGGGTTTTCACAATGCAGTGAATAACTGATATTAAAGTAGCAAAAGGAGATAATTGTTCATTACTGTGTAGTAAATTGTGGCATTTCTTACAGCAAGCTGCTTCAGAGGCAGAATTAATGAATTGGAGAGATTGTGGAATACAGATTGGTTTATGGCTGATAATGGTGTGCGTGCAGGCTTTAGATCAGGACATACTTAAACTGCAGGGATCTGGAAGAGTGCACCAGGGAAGAGGTTTCATACTTTTTTTCACATAATTAGGATCAATCTGAAAGAAAGATACCAGGATGAATAAACCCTTAATCTGACCTAACACAACTGTTCTGACGTTAATGCATTTGGGAGACTTACGTGTAGATTGGAAGGTGCAGCTTGTGCTGTCTTCCTTGTATCTCATTTTTTCCATAGTCCAGACCAGTGGTAACAACATGGATTTAGCCACAGTGGTCGAATATGAGCTTGCTTTTCTTCTGGCTAAGAGCAACCTGCACTACCTCAAACCCCAGTTTAATTGCCCAGAACCCTGTGAGAATTCAAATGGATTAGGAAACGGCCTTTCCATTAAAAACTGAGTCGATCACTACTGTGTCACTCTATGGGACTTTTCAAGCTTCAACTGATGCCAACAGCAGCAGCTGAAAAATTATATCTCCTGGCTGACACTCTGTTTTCATATACAATTTATGGAGCTTAGTGTTAATGTATGACCTTAAACAGATGCTGTTCTCCTCCTTGCATGTGATAATGAAGTTGTGACAAAGTCAGGGGTACCTGATGAGTAGGAAAGGAAGCAGTGTTTCATTGTAAGGGTCACCTCATCACAGGGAGACTTTGGTGAATTAAACACCTCCACAGTGGGTGACATAGATGGGGCTCAGGTGCTATCTTTGACCTCTTATTTCTTTCTTCCAGCTTTCCACTAACACCTCCCAAAGTGGGAAGCAGAGAAACTATCCATCCCATTTAGTGCAGACAAATTCCAGACATCTACTTTCTCACTGTTATTCCAATTACTAATTTTTCAGAGTCAAAGGGATCATGGCAGACATGGCCAGACCTCCAGCACCTCTATCTGGGAGAGGCTGGGGGCAGTCACAGCTTGGAGGGGCGAGCCTGGTGGAGCATCCTCAGCACCAGTGGCCAGCACTCAGTGCTCACTGGCCCCTTCTCCAGTAAGTCCTCCTGGCACACGTTCATCAGGGCTCTTCTGCCATTCCCAACAAATAAACAGCTCTTTGCAAGCCACAAAGCCCACACTCACCACCCACAGCCTGCATGTTGGAGTCTGCTGTTGTTTCTTACAGGAAAATGGCTAAAAATCCTCCATCAGTGCCATGTTTTTCCATGAAAAGGGCCTGTCATGATTAAGTATTTGCGCACGAGGGAGTTTTCCAAGCTTGAGCAATCCATCTGGCAGCAGTATGCAAAGCTGTAAGATTTGTTTCTGCAGTACAAGGACCAAGAGCTGATTTAATTGCATTAGTCACCAAGCAGCAGTACTGCTGATCTTGGACCCAGAGCACCGGCTGGCCAGCAAGTCTCATGGTTATTTTAACTTTGTTTGTTTGACCTTTTCAGTGGTCCAGACCCCTCGAGGAGCTGAAGAATGCTTCATCCCCCGCTGTTGCCTCTGAAACGCAAAGCAGATAGGGCCAAGTGTTAGGCTAAATATCAGGATGCACAGGCTGAGTAATGGTTCATCTTCACAGGGGAAAAGTTTGCCTCTTACTGATTGATTTTAAAGAAACCAGTTTTCAAATAGTGACTAAATTTGATGGGAAAGAAGGAAATGGAGCTTGGTAATGTTTATTGCTCTGAGGATCACTAAACATTAATTTATTTATTAACTGTAAGATTTCTTTATAGGCAAATAAATTTGCAGATCTGTAGAACAAAACCAAAACCTGGCATTCAGACACAGATTCAAGTTATCCCAAGTCTGTGGGTGTTCAATTCATGTTATCCACTAGTTCAAGAAGAACAAAAAGAAAGAAGCTGAAAAAGTTATATCCTAGGAGAAAGTTTTCTAAGTCCTTCACAGCTCTCTCTCTTTCGGGGAGATCATTCAAAGATACATATTGTGTACTTAATACCATTACTTGCTACACTTCCTAACACCGTGGACAAAGCATTGCAAAGTTTAAGTAAGGCTCCAAATAATACTTCTAAAAAGTTGTTTACTGCCAGACCATTATTTTTTTAACCTCTTGAGCCAAACTCTCTCGAACTGCACAGCATCTGGGGAGGCAATTATTGCTCAAACTGCCAGTGTGAGGACAGATGCCAGACAAATTTTGCTCCACAGCAGTGGTATCTCACTCACTGCTCTGTGAACGACACACTTGACTTGGAGTCCTGTACTCCTCAGCTTTCAGGAGAGCACTTGTCAAAGCTGAGCTGACACAAGAATTGGTACATGAGGAGCCATAACACAACTTGCCTTTGACTCCTCTCACCAACTGGATTACTCCTGCGTGGCAGGTTCAAAAAGGAGAGAAAAACCACAAGGAATTTACACCAAGTGATCTGTAAAACTGTGATACTAACAGAGAAGTCATATAAAAATAAGGATGAAATAGAGGAAATTTGTTATATGATACCTGATATTAGGAAACTCCATGCCCAATGGAGTTTGAAAGACCACCAGAAAACCTGTAACTTCGATAGCCCAAAACAGTCAAATTCTAAGAAGCCACTACAAGAATCAGACTTCTGTTCTAATAATCTCTATCTCACAGGATACTGGTAAATTTTGACAGTTGATTGTTTTTAGAAGATCCCACACCACTGAGTTTTGAGGATGACAAAGATGATCTAAATGTGCTAACGGGATATTTTTTCTTACTCCAACAATGAACTTGCAGGCTGTTGCTTCCGAAGTAGGAATGGTTTCCCCTAGGGGTAAGGCTGCTTTTAGCTGGAAATACTTTACTGTTTGAAACCTCTTGATTAACACTTCTTGGGATGCTGTAAATAGCTGGGGAGGAAGACATCTGTGTTCAGATAAAAGACACTTGTGGATTTGCTGTCTGAGACGTACAGTTCCCAGAGCAGCACCACTAAGCGATCCCTGTGAGCCAAAGGAGATGACTGTGAAAATGATGCCTCTGGTAACATAGGGATTGAGAGAGACAGACGGTCACATGCAGACCCTGGTTCTGGAGGTCAATTAGTTCTCTGGTAGACTACCCAGTGCAAATTTTAATAGAAAGAAAGATAACATTTAAATTCCTCCAGGTTTATTTTTGCTCAGTTTTACTGACTGAGGAGTCAGGGCAAGCAGCTGTGTTTTCAAAATTCACACTTTTATGGTGTGAAATTGCTTTACAATCTAAGAGGAGGGGAAGGAGCTGAGGTTTGGTTGTAGCAGAAAGTTAACTTTTTGGATTAAACTTCTTTTAGCTAACTAAAACATGATAACCTTTCTTCCTGTACTGCCACATAAAAATATATGGCATGGCTCTGTCCCAGCTTCTGAGGTTAAGAGCTCCAACTCCCTCTCCTCTCTGAAAAGTTACTCTGTAAAAAAAACACATCCGTATTTATTGGTTCTCAGTCACTCAAACCTCAGATCTGCTCGTTTAAAAATAAAAAAAGATGTTTTTTCTAGCTGCCAGTGCTTAAACTGCACCTGGCTCACAAATCATCTCTCACAGACTTCAGCTGCACCTTAACTGTGCCTGAGAGGCATCTCACTGGGATGGGATTATGGATGAGGCAGTCAGTGCCAGGAGGAACACAGCCTGTCTTTCACAGCCCTGAGAGGGTCTGCAGGGTTGGCAACCTTATAAAACAGATTTTTTTACTTATAAGCTGAATGCATTCAATCTGCTGGTCAGCTGAAATATTTTGGAATTCACCTGAGGTGGTGCCAAATACCCCAAAAGCAGAGGTGAGAGGTGGTGCATGTTCATGAGGTAGTTAATGGAAAAGGTCACTATTTTCCCTTTAATGAGCTGGGCCACCTCCCTTGTAACACTTCTGGCTTTTTCTCCAACGTGCCTCTCAGCAGACATAGTGTAGTTATGTTACATGAACTGCAAAATCCTACCGGAGGGAAGAAATTATCTCGATGGGTAATTTAAGTGACTCTATTTATTTTTTTTTAAAATGTGGTTTCATAAACTTATAATAGAAAGTCATCTCAGAGGACAAATTCCCCACAGCTTTCTAGTGCACCAGGAAAAGGCGAGGACCCCACAAGACAGCAGGGCTCCCAGAAAAGCAGCTGAGTGTGTGGCCTCAGCCATGGGGAGGATGTGCTATCGAGGGTGCTACCAGTCCAACACTAATGCTGCCAACCACCAGACCTATCTGCAGGAAATCCTCAGCTCTGCTGCTGGAGAGGCTGGGGCCAGGGAGACATTAAAAGATTCAGGGGAAGTGCCAAGCCCATGCTGGTTGCAGAGATGAGAGTGCAGAGGAGCAAGGACAAGGGCTGAAGCAAGTTCCAGGAGGCAAGCTGAGACTGCAAGCACAGCTGCAGCTGTACCTGGACTGTGCTGGGCTCACTGAAACAAAAAAAAAATGGAGAGAAGAAAGGAAAAAAAACAAATTGGGGTGGGGTGGCTCATCTGCCAATTGCTAATTAGGTCTTGCTTTCAGGGAGTTTGAAGGCTCAGTCAGAAGTAGAAAGGGAGCTCTGAACTGGTTCTGCCGAGGTAAGATTTGTGCTGTTATTTAAATCCACTCAGCCAAGTTCTGGGACCGTGCAGTGGGATCTCTGCTCTGGGACAGGGTGAGCAGGCCTTATAGGCTTTTAGCTCTAGCTGTAAGCTTTCATTACACTTTAACTCCTGGTTGCTCAAGCAGTGGTGGAGGTATCTTAGTCTGTTTCCCTTTGCAACTTGTATTTCTCTTTTGTAATTCTTTGAATTACCTCTTCTTCTTGTCTATGCTCTCTCCTACAAGGTTTTAGCTTCCAGATCTGCTTTTTCCTTTCAGGAAAATAGTAGTTTTCTTCTCTCATCTATGCCTCTGTGATTCTGCCTGTAACTAATAAAAGGGTTCAGTGCTTTGCAACACAAAGTCATTTTCCTTATATTACAAATATTCATAAATGTCATCTTTTGAACCATTTTGATCTGTGCCCTGACTTAGCAGAATGATAAGAAACTATTTTGCTGAGTAACTGCCCCTTTTCAAGCAGTCCACTTTTAAAAGGAAAAAGTTGGGAGCTGTTTAATTTATTAAATCATTTACGCTTTAAAATGCGTAAGGTCTTTTACTGGAGTGCGTCAAATCCTCTAATGTAGGGGTAACCTATATAGTAACCCCACTAAAGGCCATCAGAGCGTTGTCACTAATTGTTTTTAAGTGGGAAAGCCATTGCAAAGAATTATTTTGTGACTAATAGATGCATTGTCATCTTTAAGCTATAAAGACCAAACCATTCCCTCCTCCTTTAGGAAGGAAGGTACCATTTGTCAACTGCTACATCTTCAGGGTGTAAGAGTTCCAGATAGTGTCTGGTGATGTAAGCACACTTTGCACAGTGCTGAACCAGGAGGGAGTTCTTCCACTTTTATTTTGAGGTTAAGAGTTAAATGAATCTTTATCATGCATCCTAGGAATACACATATATGT
Source organism: Oxyruncus cristatus (assembly GCA_013399855.1). NCBI lineage: Eukaryota > Metazoa > Chordata > Aves > Passeriformes > Cotingidae > Oxyruncus > Oxyruncus cristatus. The sequence goes on from VXAY01002371.1 coordinate 820,895, forward strand.
GTATTGTTTACAATGCACTGCACATGTCAGTAGACAGGGTTAAGGACACAACAATAAAAATAATTTTGGAAGCTATAGCAGAAGGCAGGAGAGACTAGGATAGTTTACACCACCAAGGAAGTTAGGATTTCCTTCTAATTAGGATAAAACATGCGGCTGCGAGGCATGTGGGACCAATCCCTCATTTAACCTCACCAATGGCACAAAGAGAGAAAAGGTTTAGTTCCCACCAGCTGATGCTGGAACTGTGTGCTGTGGAAATTAGAGGGAGGGTTTTTTTAAAGGAGAGTAGGGAAACAAATATCACAAGATGGATGAAGACTACACTTCTTGTTGGGTTTGTTTTATAACTGTCATAGCTCCAGGGAGCACAAGACTTCAGCCTAACCTGAGCTATTGGTGGCTGTAACTTCTACCATCCCTTATTTTAGGAAGATTTATCAGAGCATCGTTGCTTTAAGTCACTGCACAGAAGTGACAGCACTTGTAAACAGATGATGATGGGGGGATTTCTCCTACATATAGTGCTGTTGGAGCGTAATTGCCTGGTAGCAGGTGGCTGCAGGAAGCCAGCAAGAGCAGAGGGACTAGAGAAACTAACCTTCATCCCACTCTTCTTGCCCTGCAACAGCTTGACTTTTGGTGGGCAGCTTTGGGTCTGGTATAGAAAACATGCTGTTTGCATTGCCCATTCAGTGATATGCTTAAACACCATATTTGCTGAAACAAGAGACTGGGGCATAAGAAGTGGAAGAAAAGGGGGAGAACTGTAGCTACACAGAAATATTAGTGCTACACACTCATCCTGTTCCCTTCTGCAACACTGATTGTATCTCCAAAGCTCTTCAGCACATCCACTCCTCTAATCCCATCTACATTTACTTTTTCACAGAAGCATCTATCAAGGTCTGACTAAAACCAGAATATGCTGCTTGTCAAGACCCAGTCTAGGATATCAAAGGATCAGTCTGGTAGAGCCAGGACACTCTTCGGAGATGGGTACCGGTTTCTGGGGATGGAGCTGCATCCAGTTTCAGCTTCTGTCAGCACTCACACATGCTATCCCCACCAACAGACAATCCTTGCAAGTGCTGCCCACTACGTGGCTAGACAGCACTTCAGTGATACCCCCTTCATACAGTACCATGCACAACATCCTGCCTGCCAGCCTTCTTCAGAATGTGCTCAACAGCTTCAATGCTGGGAACATACTTAATATGTTTTAAGAGGATTCTTTAAAAATAGAATGAAAACAGGTGTCTTTGCTTCTTTTTTTTTTTTTTTTTTTTTTATGTCTCTCTCCCATATGAGCATGTTGAGTAAAGAACTGTGTAAAAACAATGCTCTCTTCTCCCTTCACCTTCAAATCTAACACACATCTTCAGAATTCAGTCTGGTCAAAAAAATACAGAAGTACCAAAGGTTTCTTTCCCACCTCAAAAAAGTGCAGTCTTCCACTGGAAACCAACAAGATCATTCATCTGTTGCTTATCATGATGTTTCATGGACTTAAGGATATTTCAAGCACCTCTTTTTATGGAATGCAGTACAGACATAGTGAATTTTCTGTATCACTCACTGAAGATTTCAGACACACCTACAATAAGCCAATACACAACTGCTTTTGTTTAGTTATTTCTATGAAAGAAGATTTGATTAATTTTCTGTATTGTGAAAAAAAAAATGCCTTCATAGAAATACGGAGGACATACAACATTCTTCTAGTATTAAGATCTGAAACATGTATCATGGCTTGGAGTTTGTTGAATCTTACCACAGGACTCATGCTTAGTAGGGCTTTGAAGGTGGGTGTGTTTTTGTCACTTCTAAGTGGACACATCAGTAACAAAGGGTCTAACACCAGGGAGGGCAGATTGGTAATATCTAGAAGCTAGTGAGTATCCATTTTAATAACTAGGTGTTTTCTACTGTGCTTCATGACCCTCCCCTTCCACCACGGCCTGATGGAAGAATGCAGGATGCCGTATTTGTGCCACCATTATGTTACCTGTGCTATGTCTAAGTGATTTCTGAACACAGCTGCCTCTACCCTACCCAAAGAAAGACTGGTGTGATGAAAAAGCACAGATAATAGTGAGAGCATTTTTTGCAGGCAGGCACACAGGAATCTCAGTTTGGAGGATGGCTGGCACTGAACTGGGGGTGATGAGCCATACAAGTGAGCACACTGGTGCTTAGCCTGGCTCCGTAATTGAGATGCAGAGTTGCTCAGGTTGCTCTATGCTGTGCTGCTGCAACATCCTCGGAGGCTTCTCCTGCTGTGGCACTCAGCATCCTACTCTGAGACAGGCCGCAGAGAATCAGACCATGCTCTGCACCACAGCAGGAGCCTCCCCAGAGCTGGACAGCTGAGCAAAGCACAGCAAAGGTGTCCAGTCACAGAGCACTGAGCCAGCTTTTTCGATTTGTTCTGGCTTTGCAGTGGGTGTAACAGCTCCTGGCTGAGATCTGACCTGAGCTACTGTGTTATCTCTGGGTCATGTTCCCAAGTCTATGCTGTGCTGGTAACTTTTTTACCCAGGACTCTTGCCCAGAGCCTCCCCAAAGCTGAGTGGCACTGTGTTAGTGGGGCAGTTGGAGGGAATGACCCATCCATGATTTAGATATCTAAAACTGTTGGAATTAGGTCTTTGGGGTGTTGACTGCTACATTTCTAGATATACTGAACTGTCTGTTATCTTGATACCAGACTCGAGCTCTCTGGGAATTTAGGATTTTTTAAATATATAATCTAACATACCTATAGACTAAATGATGTTGGCGCAATCCATTGGCCAGATCTCACAGGGTAGAACTCAGCTCTGAAATGTCTGCACATGACTTGATTTGCACATCTAATACATGGTTTCTGTAATGTTTATAATTGTGTGCTGAATATGATAGAGTTTGAGGAACCATATTCACAGATTAGTGACATATGTAAGATACCATACAATATAGCACACTAAACAAGAGATTTAATCCATGACCTTTACCACATGGTGTCCCTGAGCACTTGAGTCTACATGTAGAGACTGAAATGCTAACCATGATGTTTTCAGATAGGTGTTTGCAGGTGTCCATCTTTACCTTTCTTGATTACCAGTTCTACATTGTAAATGCTGCAAGAATTCCCTTAGGATTCCCACATGATAGAGCATTAGCTGGTAGCCACTTCCCCTTACCTAAGTAAATGTGAAAGAAGGGGTACAGAAACAGACTCCCAGCTGAGGGACAAACACATATCAGTGACATATAAACTAAAAGGTGATATAGGAGTCTAGCACATTTTTGTAACTAGCAATTTTCTTTTATTAAAGAATAATAGTCCAATATAGAATACATATATACTGTATGAATAGTGTATGAATACATTCCTATATGTAGTTTGGCACTTCAAGTTTGGGTAATTTTCTATTAGTGACTTAGGAAACTTATCTAAGTCCACCTCCCACTCAAGCCTTACTGCTTTTTGGTATGACTTTACAGTCTCTTCATCACTGAGTTTCGCAGTATGCTAAAACATCCACTGCCAGTAGAAATAATATTCATTGTGGTGTTTTTAGTGATAAAATTGGGGTTTCAAGGCTCAAGTGCAAATGCTAAACTAATTTACAGTTACTTTTGGCATTGTAAGCAGTAGTGCTGTACATTCTGTTCAGAAAGTATGTGACAACTTAGGTAAAGAAAAACCACCTTTGCACTCAATTTTATCAAACCTTATATAGAAGGAGGAGGCAGCCTGCAGAGAATGTGTTGAAAATTTATTTCAAAGGCAGGTTGTAGATTATTGAGGAGAGACACAGCAAAACCTGGGATGAATGATCCATCCCAAAACCAAAAGATTCTGAAGGAAAAAGCTTAACCAGTTGGAAGAAAACAACAGATGATTTTGTCAGCTTGAATCAAGCAGAGAAGTGAAACCCCATTTCCTGGGAATTCATGAAAAGAGGTATTTCAAAAAAAAGAAGGAATATAAGGATGCTGTATCCAGATGGTCAAAATCACACAGTGAAAACTGTCTTCAGAAGGTGGAGATTGCCAGCCTTTTTAAAAGTGGTAATGTCAGGCCTCATCAGCCAAGGAACTGTAGATGCGAGCAGTAGCTGGGCAGGAGACACCAGTAAAACATGTTAAACATGACATTTCCCTCAATCACTCACTAGATATCATTTCCCACTGCTCAGTGCTGAAAGGTGCCATTTTCGGAGTGAAACAGTAAAACTGAGGTGCTGACCTCCACAGCCATTCAAGAGTGACTACTGCCAGTTCTGTGTAACTAAAAGTTCTGATTTCCACTCAGGCTTTTTCTTTTTTTTTAATCACTCTCACATTTCCAGAAGGACAGAATGTCTTGGAAGTTTTGAAAACAATAATACAGATGTAAATGTTGGCATTGAAATCTCTGAGTTGGAGAGGACAACAGAGCTAGTTCAGAAGTCCTGGCTCCAACTCCTCGAGGTTCTGGATGCCCTCTGGAGAAAATCTCTTGTGGTTCTGTCACTGCTGAGGGATAAAGCGTTGGGAGCCTCTGACAGTCAAGGATTGCTGGCCACAAAATTCTAGCTACCTAAAGTTTTCCTACCTTAAGAAGCAGAGGTCTAAGCACAGCTCTTACGACTGCATTTCTGGGTCTTCAGGTACTATTTTTAACCACTCCAACTGTGGCTACTGGTTTAAAATTCGAGGTAAAAACTTCTCCCTGCTGCACTCTCCCCTAAATCTCCCATCTGGTCATCTTTTTATGAGTGTTTTTCTTCGCATAAAGCCTAAACATTTACCTAGAATTCCACATATGTAGTTCTGGGTCAATAACAACAAGATGTTATGCTTGCACTCTGCCTAGACTATTGATGTGCAGACTAAAGAACTCTGGGTGTGGGTTTTGGTTTGATGGGGTTTTGCTGCTGTTTTTATGGACAAAGTCCACCTACCTATCTTCTGTTCACACCACAATAATTTGGGAAGGAGAGACCCAACCCAGCTGAGAGGGAGCAATCAGTTTGATTGTACAACCAGGCTGATTCAGGGCTCTAAATGGAACATATTCTTGTCTTTATGTATATTTTCTATATTAGCTAACCTTCAACTAAAATGATCAGCAGTAAAACAGTTAACAATGTTAACATTCTATCTGTCATCTTCAGGTTTCAGAGTCAGTATTGTATAGGGATGAACGGGTCAGACCAATTGAAAGTTACTTTTTTGATTGTCTTTGGTCTCATGAACATAAGACTACATCAGTACTGTTTGATTCACGTCTTCAAGGATTTCTTCACAGCCACGACTGAGGAACATACTTTTATTTTAGATGTGATATGAGACTTCAGAGCACCAGCTTGATACCAAGTTTAATAGTGACATAAAGTATTGTGTGAATGCAGCACAAGAAATTTAAGAAGATTTTGGCTGAACATGGTCTTCTTCTTCCACCTTCTTGCTTTCTCCCTGTCATATTTGGTCAGGTTGATATCTGTTTACTTAGCACGCAGTAAGCTAACTCCTGCTATCATCTCTCATCTCTCTGAAATACTTATTGCTGTTTCTTATACTCTTATATCCCTGAGGGGTATGGTTTTTGTTTACATCTTAACAGAATTAAGTAGTAGGATGTGTTTGCATAAGCCTTACAGGCATACTTCTTCTTGGGCTTCTCAGGTATTAATTACAGCTGCTGGTGTTTTGTAAGAAAAGATCTATGTTTCTGGAAGAACAGAAAGTGTTTTACAATACATAAAAAGAGAGAATGTGTAATTTTGGAACCATTCACCCAGATTATCAGTTTATTTCCCTGCAGTAATGAACACATAATGCACCTTTTACTCTTGATGTGATTCACAATTCTGTACGATTCCCTACAACAAGGGATAGATGCAAAATAGTCACTTGGCAGAAGCTTTGCCAGATTAAAATCTGCTTGCTTGTCCTTAAATCTACTGTTAAACAGTTTGTCATATGTTGTTAAAATTATGGAAGGATGTAGTGGTCTTAACACTGCAATACTTGATTTACAGGTGAGCATGTCCCTCCAATGCAAAGTCTAGGAGACAAGTGGTGAGCCTTCCTCTTGCCTCAAACAATTTGACCTTGGATCTGCCACTTTTCTGCAAAGCTCCCTCCTTCAAAGCCTGCTGGTCCCCTCCTCTGGCCCCAGGGATCTTCAAGTCTTTGTGCAAAGTGGAGCACCTTTAAAAAAGTTCAGGGCTGGAATGTCACCTGTGGGTGAGAGGGAGTTGAGCCCTCATGTCCAGTTTTCTTTGTGCACTGAACAGCCTGATAGGAATCATCAGTGGAAACAAAACCTTTTTGCATGTCTGTCTGGCACGTGAGAGCTCTAAGGAAGCTATTGTCACTGCAGTTTTGTGGCAAGAAAATGGATATTTATTACAATGCAAACTCCATCCGCAAACTGTGCATACTGTGACACACTTTTCCCTTAGAAATACTGAGAGGATTATATGTGTAGAATTGTATTTACAAATAAATAACTCTTCTGAGCTTCTTCTGAGCAAGCCTCATTGGGTATTTGTGTACTGCTTAATAACTGTGGCAGGAAGCAATTCATAGCCAAGTGGTGCAAGATGCATCCTGTCAGTCTTCCTGGTGTCCAATTTCTCCCTGAGCAGAATGTTCTGCAGTGTTCTGTCCTGCACCTCCTCACGGCCTTGTCTGCTGCACTCAGGCCCTAGAAGGTGACAGGTAGGTTTGGGGGAGTTTTGCATTTTGGCTTTTTTGCCATTTCAGAGCATCTTAAGCAATCTGGGCTGCATTAAAGACCATAATATTGATGGGTTTACAGCATGAAACTGAGAGTATTGTCACATGTGGTGGTGTTATGTGGGGAACGTTTTGTAGCACAAGACCTGCTAGAATAATGTCAGAAAACTGTACAAGGTAGAGGAAACCAAATCTGAGGCAGCCATGTCCATGTCGCCCTTTGGAAGCAAATGTATGGTGTGAAATATTTCCAGAACTGTACCCACTCACCTCCTGGGGGAGGTTGTCAGGTGTAGCCCACAACAGGGCACTCACTAGCAGCTGAGGAACAGACTTTATCCGAGCTGCAGTGCCAGTGCTTGCAGTATGGCCATTTTCTTTTTTAATTTAGCAGCAGTGTGTGTCCAATAAATCTCAGTAGAGGCCAGGAGCTACAATTTCTATTGCTGCAGATGAAGACTGCAATGAGGGAAAACAGACTGCAGGAGGAATTCTGCTTCCCAGCTTATGCAAGGGTTGTTTATTTGAGCCATAGGATACTAATGGCTTGGAAAAAGAGGAACAATGAATGACTTGAAATTTTTTAAAAACAGTTATTTTTACTATGGCTTCTTCAATGGTCAAGAGGAATAAAATACATCTGCTGAATAGCTGTCTCAAATAAAAAATAAATTAATAAAAGCAAAAATTAAGGCTGGAGCAGGACATACAAGGAACGGTTAATGGGTAAACATGCGTTAAAATATGTAAACATACATTAGAAATAAAAATTTTATTTCAGTTTTCACATTGTCACTCAGGCCTGGGCCATATCTTTAAAAGCGGATTTAAAAAAACTAATCTAATAACCTTTCATAGATAATTAGGCTCCTAAATCTTTCATATGTTGAAGAAAGTAATATTTCTCCCCCTCCCCCCCATTTTCTAACTAAATAACCAGCTGTCTTAGAAAAGAACAGTTTAGTTAAAGAACAGCTTATGTTAAAGTTTTGCGTAGTTTATCATTTGTTGTAGGGAATACGAAAGGTTCTCCAAGAAATCAGAAGTCAGAACTATGATTAATATCCCTGTATCTGTAAGAGAAAATAATTTATTTTTCTTTTGTTACATTTCAGAGAAAGTGCTAGTTGGAAGATTATTGGTTGGTGTCCAACTTTCAAAGATAATTCTCTTAACTAGGACTCTTACTTCATCACTTTGCCATACCCATTGCCTGCAAAAATTAGAAGTTTGAGCTCCAGAGAGCAGACTTGAATGGCGAAAGGTAAAACTGCCTGCCTTGGTAAGAGATCATTAAATCATATAGACAGGTTTCATATAAAAAGGATCTCAAATAACTACAGAGTCGTGGACAACAACAGCAGGGAGTAGAGCTGGAGGAAACATGTGACCAGTGAAGAAAGTCACAGGAGTTTGGTTTGTTTAGCATAGAGGAAAGATGACTTAGAAATGTGATAATAACAGTCCCCAGAAATGCTACGGGCCACCAGAAAAACAAAAACAAACAAAAGATTACAATGACTGACAACAACAAGATTAAATCCCTTTTCTGTCACCTCTGCAGATAGGACAAAAAGTAATTGCCTCAAACTGCATCTAGTGAGATGTAGATGAGACAACACCAGTCAGAATAGCAAAGGACTGGAATTGTGTGTATGGTGAGGTGGTAGGCTCTTTGTTATCAGAGGTTTTAAGAATAACTCTTCAAATGTTTAAATAGAAACAGCTGTTGAGGAGTCTGGGCATAGCCAACATACACAGTTCTACTTCGGGAGAGGTGGATGTGATAAATGAGCTACTAAGATTCCTGGTGGATCTACTTCCATTGTTCTACTACTCTTAAAAAAGAACAAAGAAAAAAATAATTCATTAGCTTCTAGATAGTATTACACTTGTAAAAAAATTCCCTCTTTTGTTTTCTAAAAAAACCCCTTTTGTTCTCCCCTGGGGTTGCAAATAATGTAGAGATTCTCAGGCTTTTGATCATTGTTGCCTGGATGTGTAATTTCCATGCCTCCCATCCTCTGCATACCCATAGAAAATGGTTTTACATCTGAGGAGAAAGAAAAAATCCCTTGATGCTCCATCCTCACCACAGTAACTTGGAAAGAGAGGTGTTTTACATGATCAAAAACACAGTCTCCTTTTTGGAAAGTGATTTTTATGTATATGATCTTGGCTGCAGAAGCCAAGTAATGATGTTAATGACGTATAGTTGTACCCATTGTATGTAGGGGTTTTTTGTCACTGAAGGTAATGGCAGAAACCACAACTACAGCAGAGTTCTTTTCTGTTATATCCTTCAGATTCCATAATTGGCTGAGATTGTTCCTGGAGTCAGTCCACACCACCTTCAAGTTTATTCAAAGTGATGAACACTTGTCATAACTCTGTAATTTAAGCCTCTTGGCTTTTCATGTTAAAGTCTATAGGAGAGAAGTTTTTAAAGTAGTAAGATGGTTATCTATTCAACAATATGTGTACACCTGTCTTTTGGAATTCATTTAGTTCTTGATATCCGACCATACTCAGGCATGAGCCTTGCTGCAATTCCATTAGACTTTGCTGGTTCATAATTACGGAGCTGGGAAGTGTAGTGTTCCCTGGCAAAACCTGAATACCATCTAAGTGTAGGAAGTACTGTGGAAATGCACAGTACAGAGAACTGCAGCTTATCCAATCTACTTATGTGCCTCCAGTCTGCACTCTTTTCTGTTTCTGGTCCTGCTATGCTTATTACAGGCTGTCTGGTTCAGCTGACTCAGTCATTCACACTTGGAAGACCTTCTATTAACCACTGTCAACTTCCAGTTCATCATTCAGCACATACTGCCATCCTGTCCCCTTCTTAATTTCAGTGTCCTTGATTGTTCTCTTTGATTCTATTATTCCTTCTCATTTCAGATCATATTAGGCTAAGATCAAAGCTTTTAAATGTCCTCACTATCTATCTTAGTCCATATCATATCCACACATTGCCTCTGTCCCTTGAAATGTCTATTCCTTAGTAAGTGCACAGATAGACACTCTTTTGACTTTTATTATCATTTGTGGATTTCACATATGCCTTTTGCTGTTTCAGTTATTAAAATATATCAGATTCAGTCACCTTCTCATGCTGCTGTACTCTCCGGGGTTTTAAATTTGAGGCTTCATTAGGATCATAGACTGTGCAAAGCAGGCAAAGGGACACTTTAAAGAGTACCAGCTCAGATCTTGGCCACAGAAAGGCATCTGTGCTTGGAAGGTGGGACAAGGAAAGATCAACAGCATTATGTACAAGAGCTCTGACCAGGTTAAAACCAGTAATCTGGCCATGAGGTGAGTAAACTGTACTCCACATTTTTTTAGCACTGTTGAGTGCTGATAGGACCCTGGGTCTTCACACAGGGCCCTGACGCACACGAAGTCTTACGGGGCAGAGTCCTGCCTGCCCTATGACTAAACATAAAAGTCTGAAAATTATTACTTTGTTTCAACAGAGTTAATTTCTGGTCTTCTTTCTGAAAGTTCTTTTTTTTTTTTCCTTTTTTCCCATTAACTTATGGTGCTAATGGTGCTAATGGTCCCTTTCATCCAAAGGGACGAAAGTGGACTTAACTCCACAGTTAATGCTTCCTCCCATGTTCTGCTTGAGCTGTGATCAGAGGAAAGGCAAATAAAAATTAGCAAAACTGAGATAGAAAGTAAGTGCCAGGAGCTGTTTAAGCTGAATGAATGGCTGGGCAGAGCGGGTTACAGTGAATTGGTAACGTTTAGAAATACCCTAGGTTGTGGAATGTGGAAGACGTGCAGCTCAGAGCTAATACCTAGATGTCAGGGCAGAGAGACTGGCAGGATGGCTAAATGCATGAAGAAGAAAATAGGAAAAGAACACACAGAGGACAACTGAGTAATTTTTCTACTATATTAACAGCTAAAGATCCATGAAGTGCAAGGGAGACGGGCTGCAACACTAGCTTGGACAGAAAACTGATCCGAGACAATCAGCCATCAGTAACTGCATCTGTGTTCATAGTTCACACTGCCCAGAAAGGAGGAGTGGAGGCAGGAAACAAGGACAGTGTCCGCAGGAAGCAGGGCAGGACAGCAAGGTTCCTCCAGAGGAGTGACCAGGAAAGAAGGGAAAGAATGAAAGGCAGTTGTGAAAGCCAGACAGCACCTGGCTTCAGGCACTGTCAGCAGCGTCCACAGAACCTGGCTGGTCACTGTGGAAGAAGTTTTGCGCCCAGCTCCAGATTAAAGAAATGGGCATCTGAAATCTTGACAACAGCAGCCTGTCTGTTCCGTAAGCAAGAATCCAGGTTTTCTAAACTTTTAAAGTATTTAGTGTTTCTAAATCACTTCTAACCCTCACAGAAAAGGCCTTATGTCAAAGCTGAGTATTACAGTTTAATCTGTATCCCTACCATACAAGACAAGTTTTGCTTCTCACCTATTAATTTATTCATTCTTCCTATGTTCAGAAACCTCTTTCATGATTGGCGTTTCTGTAACATCAAAACACCAAAGGAATTGTAGTCCTATAAGATGTTATTTCTTTAATCAGCTAGATTATATTCAACTAAATCTGCATTATATTAATGGGAGAATTGGTATACTAAAAGATGATAAACAAGCTACCGTTTTGTAGTGTAAAGGGAATTAAAAAGCAATGCATAATATTTGTACGTCCTTCATGTATAAAACTGTTTACTTCCAAAGCACTAACCCTGCAACTTTAGTTAGAAAAATCCATCCAGTCATTCAGCTGCATTAATATGATACAATGAATAGATGACATAAAACACTACTTTATTTTCCTTTCTCTTTTCGCTTCTATTAAGAATAATCGAAGTAAGAAAAACTTGTTATGCAAAGTAAATTATTTGGTAAGCTAGTCATAATTCCTGTAGAAAGTAAATATTGATTTTTATGAAAAGGCTCAAATGATAAGATATAGGGCATAATTTTGTCACATAGGTTTTAGGGGCTAAGTGCTTCAACTACATTCAGAAACTAAAATTGCACTTCTAAAAAGTATATCCATAACCAAACTGCAAGACCATGATACATTTACCTCAGTAATAAAATTTCTCTCATGAAAATTACAATGGATTAGAAAAAAAAGGAACATTTATACTGGGAAGAATGATCCACTGGAAGAAAATAATAGATGAAAATTTCAGCCTAATTTGTTTTTTCCCATGGTAAAATTAATGACTTATGATGTATAGTAAATTAGTTAATTATGTAAGATGTCAAACCCTGTAAAGGATGTAAGATTTGATTTTGCAAATCCCTTCTGCCTGTGAGAAGTTTTTCAGTAGTAAGCACTAGTGATTAAAATGTCAGCAGAAGGGACTGATACATATTCTACCATTCCAATAGCAGAATATAAGAATTACATGCTTGGAAAGTCCATATAATAACAAATATAAATTTCAAGTTATTTTAAAGAGTGATTTAAACTGAAAATTAAAAAAGAAGCACTAAGTTACAGCAAGGTGGTCTCCATATGGGGCCTTTTTTTCATCAGAATATTCTCTACATCTGCCTTTGCAGCACATTTACCACCCTACCAGCCAGGGAACCCGTGTTTGGGGAAAGTGTCAGATTGTCCGTGTCTGGCTTTTGCAAAAATTGCACGTGTTCTGAACAGGATGCAGTTGCAATTTCTTAAAATACTCTCATATTCTCAGTTATTTGCATTCTTCAATTCCCAGCCAGCCAAATCCCAACAGGAATTGACACTTTCAATGACAGCAGTTTCTTCTCACTTTCTATGGCATAACATAAACCACAGCAGAATTCCTGTAGGCTTTACCTTATCTTTTAATGTACCACTTGCTTTCAGTATAAGATCCAGTCTCTTCTTCCTGGTAAGTCTAGTATTACTATTTTTAAGTGTGAAAGGAACATGTTGCATCACCCAGTGGTGACAGCTCTAAACTGAACTCTGCAGTGGCAGTATTTGATAGTCAATGTCTTCTTTAAAAGATGAAGTGACATTATGTGTATTTCGTATTTACCAAAATGTACACTGTCGGAAAAAAAGTGGCAATGGAAAATTTTTGGGGCTCTGAATTTGGAAATCTTCCTAATGTAACTTTTTTTGGCATTGTTTTCCTTTTTAGCATCTCCTTCCTACATTTTGCTTTTATTCAACTTATACTGTATTTGCTTGCAAGAATGCAGCTTGTCCTGTTTTGTTGTTGTTATGGTTATGTTCTGCACACTTCAAGACTTCTGATATTTTTTGAATCTTAACTTTCTCAAAAACTTTTCTTTGAAGCAGTGTAGTCCCTGAAGCAAGTGCTTTAAAATTTCCTTCTGGTTGAATGCACTGCAAAGCAGGTATGTGATTATTTGTTTTAAGATGGAGACTATGTTACAAAGCATGCTCAAAGTGCAAACATCTGTCAACCTCTCTGAAGCAAAGAATTAAGTTGTACACAGCATGTTCAGTGTCTCATCTCAGCTTCTCACTACAAACATCCCCAAAGCATTAACATGCTTTCATATTCACTCAGTAAAGGACAGTTAGACTTTAAAATTGGAAACACTGGACCAACTTAGAGAATTATCACCTTGCTATCATCAGATAATCTGTGCCTCACTCTGACTTAGTGTGCAGTGCTGCAGGAGGGAGTAGATTTCTACTCACTGTAGAAGTCACGCTATGAGTAATTTCCCTTGAAAAACATAAGACAATGATGTAAATGTTATAAAATGTTTCACAGTCACCCTGCCAAACTTCTTTGGGATCTTCCAGCCCTGCTTTAATTTACAAAAGTCTTGAGCTATGCAGAAAAACAGCACGTGGGGTACTCATGTGCCTTCACTGTTCCCCATTTAAAAACTTCTACCATTAAGTAATGTTATCTCAAATCTTCTGATATGATATTGATTTTTTTGCTTCTCAGAATTTTCCCAGCCATGAAACTCCTGTAAAATTCCTATCATCCCCCCTCCCAGTTCTGGTTGCTTATTTATATTCCATCTATTCAAAGGAAAAGCAGAGTCAGGGGATGAAAAGTAGAGGCACCTCAGTGGAGGGAGCACCCATCTGGTTGAGACACAGTAAATATGTGGGACTGTCTTCAGGCGAGTTGTGGCTCTGCCTCCACAGCATACAGTGTGGAAAATGGATTTATATTTCCATGTCCACAAGCCTGGACAAGTCGAAATGTCTCAGCTATAATACAGGATGGGTTGTAGGTACATGAACTTTAGCTGCCTATTAGTATTAAAAAATTTGATTGGTAATTAATAGGTACTAAAAGTCTTTTTTCATCATATATTCCCTTAAGAATTCAGAGAATACAAGTGAAAAGCCTTTGCAAAAAGAGAAAATACACTGAGTTATAAAATGGATATAGAAGAGAATGTATCCTGTGTAATAAGAGATGAATGTTTGCCATTAGTTTAATGAAGGGGCCACAGAAACCTCCTTGGAGCCCCCAATTTGTCTAACAGTTAGTCCATTGTATACATATACAATACACAGTCACTTGTCCTTGTGAGGATCATGTCTGGGGGAAGCCCAAAGGCTAAAAATGAAGCCATTTCCACATTTCTGAAGTTTAGATTTAAAGCATTGGGAATTCAAGAACCAAAACAAACCAAAACCAACGCAGCTTTTGACTGCCCTATGTTTCTAAAATAGTATCTCATCCCTACAACAAACATTCTTCTTTGATTTTGGCTGAGGGCTTGGTCTATTCATGATTTATTTCCACCTAATCTTTATGCTTCTGGATAAAAGGAGAAGAAATTTCAAGACATCTGTGTTCAGTTTTGCACCTACTTCCCCTGGTTCAAGCAAACATACCACATTTACATTATAGAAGATACAGATATTTTGGTCACTTTCGTTAGCAATACATGCAGTAATGAAGAGTGGGAAAATTTTAGCTCTCCGTCTTGAGAACAGTTAGAGGCTGTGATTTGGAAGGGGAGCTTGAATGAGGATGAAACGCGTAGTTTATCCTCTAACTTCTATGATCCATAACTCTATGGATGCTTATGACAGAACACTCAAGCTAATAACAACTAAAGTAACTATTAAAATATCATTTTGAGGAGAAATTCTACTCTTGCAGAGATAAACAAGCCAATCAAATCTCTGAATTCGATGGGAGACTCACACTTTTGACTTTGTATCATAATTTCTTCCAGACCACTTGCATTTCATGCATATGCAGAACAGTGATGTAGTTTTTTCCTGACCTGGGATCAGACACAGATGATCACAGCAAGAATAATTCCTCATCACATTTTGTTTGGCACAAGGAACACAGGCTAAAGTCCAGAAGAGTGGAGATGCAGCTGGTGCAATGTGCAGATTTTGGAGCAGTAAGCTTGTCCTACCACCCTTTCCTGGTTATCTGTCCTGAAGGGAAGGGGGATTTACACACCACATGATCTCTGTATGTATTTGGAGGTTTCCATTATGCAATTCAGGGTGAGATTTCCTACCCAGATGCCCATCTGTGATCTCCCATCCTTTGGCCAACATAAGACTAAAATTGTAAGAGGTCTGTAACTCATTTTAGGATATAAGCAGGGACTGTCACACACAGTCCTTGAAACAGTCTGCTGTCCATGGCTAAATGCCAAGAAATAAAAATGGCAAGGCTGAGGAGAAGGCAATATGACCCTCGTTTCACAGTAAATTAACAATTTTCGTAAAGTTACAAGCATGGTCTTTTTGCTTTATGCTCCTTAAATACGAAAAAGCAAAAATTAGGCAGATCTTCAAAAGATGTTGTGTACTTCTCTAGTAAATGCAAATGACATATGGTTGAGCTTATTTGTGTTAATTGGAGATAAAAAGAAAGGAAAAAAAAGGTGACACCTTTTGAAGGAGCTTCCCATAAGGGCAATAGGAGCTGCCTTTACAAGGTGTGATGTTAAAGTCTGGCTTAGCTCAATCAGCAGCACATGTGCAGTCCCACTGAAACAGCTAAGGTCACTGCAGCAAGAGGTAGGGAAGTAAAATACAGTGGCAACAAAAAAATACCAGCAGCAATGACAGGGTAATTTTTTTTTATTTCGTTAAGCAACAGAAATCAGACCAGTTGATCATATTTGTTGCTCTGCTGTTTTTAAACAAAGTCTCTCAATCAGGAGATTACTCAGTTGAAGGCCCAGTATAATGAAGATATATGCTTTCTTTTTCCACAAGAATTGGAAGTAGTATGATCTAAGACTGACAACTCCAGCATCTGGGAGTGCTTAAAGCAATTCATAGTTTTGCTCCAGTCATGTGAATCTGGACAAAGACTGCAGAAAAATTGGTTCAAAGGAAGCCTTGATATTGAGTAAAACTCAATAAATTCACAAGGAGACTTTGATTTATCTGCCTTGATTCATTATAAATGAATTACATTCTTTCTCCTCTTGCAAATGCTTGGCTGCTAATTTTGTGTAAACATTCATGACTATGTTAATTGTGTTGTATCTTTTTATATTCATTTTATAGATTTTATTTCTCTACTTTAGAGAAACTAAATAATTGATTTATATAGTATACTTTTTCAACAGGCAATTTCATAAGTATTATCTTCCATATGTATTTTGTAGAGTTTTAAAAGAGATGCATACTGCATTCCAGAAATTCTGTTAGCAAAGAATCTAATTTAAAAGTGGAGGGAAATACTTTATGATACGCAGATCTTCTTGCTGCTTTGCATATTTCACAACATGAAACTGCAAGAATAACAAGAATGAACTACTTAAATGAGAGCTATTCTTACTCCATTAAAAATTTTAAAGGTTCCATGCTTCCCCCATTACTTTGCAAGCTGACACTGAATAAAACTCCTAATCCTATTGTATAGAATCAAAATGAAATTTTATATACAACTTAAAATTTTTCAGGTTTATATGTGCATGTGTTAAGGGAGGGATAAGAACACAAGATTCTGTATGTAATTGTCTGGGAATTGAGTCAAAACTAAGTTAGAAAAAGAACTCACTGAGCTGTTGCAATAAACTGCCTGAACCAGTCTCAGTCAGCATTTTGCACCTATAGGCGACTCATATTTGTGTATGTACACACTGGTACACAGGTCAGTGTTTTCACCTTTGGTACACCACTCTTTACCAGTCCCTCGTGTGAGGGGAGAATTACCAGATATTGTTCTAGCAATTTGTATATTACTCTGTGGGCTCGGTGTTTTTAAATTTTGACCTTCCGTTTTGTTTCTCAGTGATGTATCACCACTCTATCGGCAAGCAGTTAAAAGCTTGCCAATAAAACTGAGTGTCTAAAAGACCGAGTTCCCTGCGCAGCAAAGGCAAACAGCTCTGAGAGACATCCTGTGGGTTGTCGCTCAGAAGGAAAGCTTCAACTGAAATACCGTGTGCTTCTGTTCTAAAGTTGGAAGCAGCAGGACATTGGTAGCTTAAGGAGGAGCAAAGGCAGTTTCATGCAACACATGCACTGTGCAGCCACTGCTCATGTAGATTATAATATGAAGTAAACTGATTTATAGATTTTCAAGTAAACTTTATCTCACGGTTCAGACCCTTTTTTGTATATTGTTTCTTCCTGAATTTGACCTAACTAATAAAATGACATCCCTGTGGCAGATTATACAAAAGCATCCAATGCATAATTCTGGTTACTACCACTTTCCCAAGCAAGGGTTCCACGCTATAGAGCTTGACATTTGATAGCGTTTTGCTATGTGAACACAGAGTTTTTCTGAAATAATTTGATTACATGCAATCTGTCTTTGAATAAATCAGTAAAAGAACTTTCAGCTTGTGAATTTTTTCCTATATAAGGTCTGAGGTAGGCTGAAAAAACATAGGGCCAAATTTAATGAAGGATTTACCCCCTGTTGTTCAGACAGCTGCCTTTGAAAATCCTACCTGAAGTCTGAGACTACTAAGCACTAAAGGCACCACATCAGCTGCTGTTTTCCCACCCCAGTAGGAAGGGATTTCATTCTTCTCCCCTGTAAATACAAATCATCCCTCCACCTTGCACACCGCACTAGGTGTCCACCACTCTGTCTTCACCTTGGTGCACCACTGTTTTCAAGTCCCTCATAAGAACTTGCTTCCCACTTCTTTTTTTAATTTCACTTTGCCTTTCGCTTGCCTTCTCCCTTTATTCCCTGCCCCTACTCCTAAAACCAAATAAGCTGGAGAGTTGTCTCACAATGGTTGGAGCCCTCACCTGTGAGAGAGACCTTGTTTTTAGGTTTGCCTTCTTTTATAACCAGCAGTGGTGTTGTTACTCCTACTATAATATTACGAGTTAGAATATTAATTTTAGGGGTAGATCTAGAGATGTGGATTGAGGTTCCTTATAGACCAGACTAGGTGGCTGCTTCATCCCATAATGTTCCCAGCTCCAATACCAACACACCTCTTGGTGTGTTAGCTTACTTCTCCCTGAAGCCTTTTTCTATGCTACAGGGTGCACTACAAGGAGCTGTAAAAGTCTCTCAAATTGGCTGAGGTAAATCAGTACTAGGATGGCTGTCTGCCCACCCTGGCTAGTCCCACTGACAGCACCACACTAGCCTGTCACTGCTGCTCTCTGATATTGCAGTGGTGTAGCACTGCCTGGAGTTGCATGCATACACCAACTATTTTGGAGGTAGCTGTGTGTTTCTAACATATTTTACATTTTCTGGATTTAGACATAAGTGTCTACTACAATTAATGCCTATCTACTTTAATTAGTGCCTAGTTAGCACTAGTGCTGCATTTTCCCCATGTGACTATCTTTATGTGTCTCTATGTGTCTAAATCTGCCCAGCACATCATATGATGTTACTCTGTTAACTGTCTAAACAAATGTAACCTTTAATGTTGTGTGAAAACTGCTGTTTACACATTGAAACTTCTGCCTTTCTATTAGTAGTTTCTGCAGACAAATCCAGGAATTAGACTGCTGTTGTAAAATCGATACAAAGCCTAAGGGAACACAGCTGGGGAGTTCTGAGTGGATATTTCTGAGAGGAAAAGATTGATCATCAAGGCTATACATTATACAACATCCTCTTTTATAACTAGTCTCAACTGCCTCTTCTGAATGATATGCATGCTGATTAAACAGGAAAGCAACCTGGCTGAATTCTCTTGTTACCCATTTTCTGAGAAAATTTATCAAACAAATAAAAAAAATTATATAAGGACTTCAGACAGCTCTGTGAGTAGCTCTTTACTAGAGATAGCCAGCCATGCCAGGGGATTAATATAAATTCCTTCTGATAAATCCATCACACTCCAAGTGATATAATCAGAACATGCTCCAGTAATTCCAAGTATGATTTCAATTACAAATTATAAATATCGCTTCTGAAGGGAACCTGCTCCATCAGAGTGTCACTAGGTTGTATCCATCTGTCACACAAGCTCATTTTCCTGTCATCAGATATTTACTGTCATATTTTTCCTGGGTATATATTCCTGAATGGTCCAAAAAAGGACAGAAATGAATACCACCAGCAAGCACAGAGCTGCAATTCCAGTTCAGTCAAGGCAGAAGAAACTTGTAAAGGTTCTATATGTATGAAATGAAAGAGTATGGTGCACCCTTGTTTCATCTTCTTCAAACTATCAAGTGTTGCTGAATAAAGCAAAATAAAGCCTGCATAGTTGCTATCAATCACCCTGTTATACTCTGAACTCTTTCTGATTTGCAGAGAGTGCTGGAGGAATTGAAAGCTGTGATGTTTCATGGGTGCTTCTCAGATGACATTACATTATGTCATTCTGTTATGCTAGAGAACCTCACTCAGTGAAGCCTTGCATCTATATTAACTCTATCCTCACTGTCTTGTGGAAACTAGGGCCTAGTTTGTATTTTATCCCTTTCTAGTTACTTATACCTTTGCAGTCAATTCAGAAATATTACAGCTGAGAAATTTTGCTTAATGAGAATTTATTTAGTGGATTTACTTAGGAAAAATGGAAAAGAACAATGTTCAGATGTTTCTAAGAATAGGAGAAATATGTATTGCCTATGTTAGAAACAAAATCCTACCACTGCAAAAATGGGAAATTCTAGTGCATATGTTCCTTGGAACACTGGTCTTTGTGTTTTAGGAGTGAGGGTTTTGCTATTTCTTTGGAAGATTGGAGACTTCTCTGCAACCTTGGGTCACGTGTGCTCAGTAAATGAGAGCTACAGCACTCCAGCAGCCTGGTGCAGACATTCCCAAACAAGATACTAGTGACTTGGGCTCAGCATCCTGAGCTCACAGCCCAGTTGGCGAGACATTATGTTCAGGCTGGCTGAGCTGGTGGGTAACCCATGCTGACCTGGCCAAATGAGTCTCTCTGCCAAGAACTGCCAACACACCACCTCCTTGCTCTCTTTATCTCACTTCTTGAACTTGTTTCTGAATCGATGTATTTGAAATTATGATTCAGTGCAGGAATATCTAGCGCAGTACCAATGTGGACTCACTTGGAAATTTTTGGCAGCTCTGCTCTCTCCTTTTTACAGAGGAGCATCCCCTTCCAGCCCCAGGGAAAGTGCTTCTGTGCTCACAATGTCCTTCTCGCTGGAACCACTGCAGCCAGGAGTGGGATTCAGTCTGAGCAAGAGCTGGACATCCTCTGGATGAGGTCATGGAAGAAAACTGATTTGGACAAAGATCCTGGAGCTCTGGGAGAGCAGGCAAAAAAGCAGGACAAGGTCAAGGCGAGATGAGGATGAGGACTGCTGCAGTGAATACCACTCTGAAAATGATTGATTCTGCGTCTGCTAGCACCAGAGCACTCCCACATGATGTCAGGCAGATTACTTGAACTACAGGTGGCCACCGAGTGCTCTTTTTATGCTTGGTGTTCAGTTTGAGAGTCTGAGGTCTGATTTGTGGAAGTAGTTAGCATTCACAGCTGTACCTGAAGTCAAAGGGAGCTATGCTTCAAACATACAGAATACTGCATCATGATAACTATTTCACCAAGGCAAACCCCAGTCATCTCAAGGCCGGCAACCAAAATTAATTGACATATTTACCCTTAATCTCTCTGCGTCTCATTTCCCAATAAGTAAAATGGTGATGTTTGTTGCATCTCATGAACGTAATTTATAAGCATTTATCATATGTTCAAGGTACTGCAACAATGAATGCTGTAGAAAAACCTGTTCCCATGTTAATAATTCCACATTACAAGCAGGATTTAATAGCTTTAAACAAAGCCTGAGGACATATGCTGAACAAAGAGATTAAATGTAAACTGAAAAGCTGCACATTCAGTGAGCAGTGTCTCTCCCATGCACTGTACAAGACAGTGGTCCCCTGAACAAAACGATATCATCACACAGTTAAAGGCTAAATTGTAAGTCATACCCTGTACAAGTCAAAACACATTTGTCTGAAAACTCTTACCTTTGGCTTATCCTAAAGTGTCAATATTTGGGTTTTAAGCAATAATAATCCTTTAAGGGGGGGTGTGTGTTTAGGATTCTTTGGGTTTATTTGTGTGAATGGGAATGTCATAAGTTAAGGATGTATATATGTTTTAATTGCTTTATGCTGTGTGTGTAAAATCATACTGTTTTTGTTAAAGCAGATGGGTAAGAGGGGAATTAAAAATAGGAAAACAGTTGCACTTTACCAAGCTATAGCACAAGGTAAATAGTATTTATTTTCCTGTGCATTGCCCTAGCTAGGCATTCTAACACATCACACATAGGTGTTATAGTTCATATATGTGGAAGTAAATACTTTTACAGCTAATTTGTACATTTAGGTATATGTTTCAACAAAAAATATTTCTATTCTACCTCCCAAGAGATTTTTTTTTTTAACTGTTGATGCCTAGAAATATGGCAAACACTCTCAACAGTACAGTCTTCCCACTCAAATTTTACTCCATTGATTGGGCTCTGTTTCCATCTTTTTTTTTTTTTTTAAATCCCTTCCTAGAGATCAAAGACATTCTTTGCAACCGGAAGAATAAAGATTTATTGATTCACCTCACAGGTGTTGTCTGTCTTCTCCTAAAAGCACCCATTTTTCTCAAACATTCAGTGTAAGTGCTTACCTGTTTCTCATCTGCAGTAGCAATTAGCACTATTAACAAAATCTGCACTGTTGTCATTCGAACAAGACAGTAGATATGGAAGTATTCAAAAGAATATAAAACATGAAAACATCAAGGGAAGCAGTGCACGTTAAGTAAGCCCCCAATACTTCCTAAGTGTTTCAAAGTAACATTCATGAGAATTAAGAAGTGGTAGTTTAACCATGCAGTTAGACTTACGACTTTATCTGGTGAAAGGTGTTGGCTACTTCTGTTTTAAGTGAACTGTAGTCCTAAAGATTTATCCCAAAGTGGACTTATTTTTTGTATTCTGTTACTTTTCTCTTTTTCAGAAATGAAGTGCCATAACTAGCTTTGCCTTTGCTACGGGTTTTGTGTAAGATTGTGAAGTATCTGTGGATTAATGTCGTAGAACTGTGTAACTGAAACCAGGAGATTCCCCTCCAAACTAAGGTGTGCTCTTTCAGGCCAAATGCTGGTGGGTATTTTTTAAAAAGGAATGCTATGAGAATGGTTATTTATTGATAGATTCTGTCTTTGTGCTCTTATCCACACCAGCAAGATCAATTTCCATATTTCAGCAGATGCCCTATGCTGCTGGTTGCCAACAAAAAACCCTAAGCCAATAGTGTAGGTAAAATTCAAGCATTTACCCAAGCCTTTCAGGGCAAGTGGCAAAAACATCTGAATGCAGTCTCTTGAGCAAAATTTCCAGCTGCAAGTGTACAAAGATTATGAGTCAGGCCCCGTAGATCAGAATACATTTTTTAAGTCTAAAAATGAAAAGCCTGATTGTTTTTTAATTTCTGACCTGAGTTGCACTTGGGTCATGATTTCCTACTTTTTTCCCAAAACACAGTGGATAGAACTTTGCTGTTGCTTAGAAATGAAGAGTCTCATGTGACCCCATGAGCAAGTTCTTGAGAAAGCCCTCCTGCTTCCAGCCAGGTCCATAAAACAAAAGGGTGAACTAGCATTACCACCCGAGATCTCCTCCCTCCACCGCTGCGCTGGCAACGCAGCTGGATGGGGGAATGAAATGTATTTCTACTTCAGACAATGCCCAAGAACAAGAATAGCTCCAAATAAGCCATCAGGACATACCGGGGACATATGTTGTATAAAGAGGATGAAGCTATTAAACAGCTCAGCGCTGAGTGAATGCCATTGACCTGCCAGTCACAGGGTTGGAAGCGCCTGTCTAGGAAAAATAGCATGATTGAGTAATTAGAGGCTGTATCATAAACCATATGTACAAGGGGATCAAATGAAAACTGCATGAGCAATCTTTTATAATTTCTGTACTTGTCTAAAGCCTTGACCCCAACAGACAACAGCTCCGCTTCAACCACCCTAGCAAAGCTGCAAGGAAAAAAGTGGTCACGCTCTTCCCTCACGAACGATGTTACACGACTGTAAAGGCAGCGGATCTTAACGCTGCGTTACTCTTGTCTCCATCACTCTGATGTCAGACCCCGGCGGGCCGGGGCAGGTGTGTGGGGCCGGGCAGGGCCGAGTGCCGCAGCACCCGGGGCGGCGGCGGCGGCGGCGCCCGCAGGGGTCGCTCGCGCGAAGGCCACGGGCGCATGGAGGGACCGGGGCCGGGGCGGGC
>VXAY01002371.1:844237-955365 GCA_013399855.1 Oxyruncus cristatus
GCCGGGCGGCGCGCACAAGTCGGCCCCGAGTTGGAGGCGGCCGGCGGCGGAGGGCTGGCTGTAACTTGACACCGGGGCGAGAGGCCGAGCGGAGAGAGGGAGCGAGAGCGGCGGCGGAGGAGGAGGAGAGGAGCCCCAGGGAGCGGGATGGTGACCACCTCCTTCCCCTCCCCTTAGCGGCGCTCCGCAGCAGCAGCAGCAGCCGCCGCCGCCGCCGCAGCGCCGGGGACTCTCGCCTGCCGTGGAGCCGGCGATGGGGACGGGACGGGTCCCCTGAGCTGCCGGGAACTTTCCCCGGCGCGGGCAGCCGGAGCCGGGCAGGCGGATGGAGGATGCGCTTCCCCCGGCGGGCTGCGTGACCCGGCGGCGGCGAAGGGGAGGATGAAGAAGAAGCAGCAGCACGGCAGCGGGGACTGCCCGGTGCCCCGGCCCCCCGCGGCGGCAGCGGCGACGGGAGGGGGCCTGGGCCAGGGCGGGGGCTTGAAGAGGCGGCGGCCCCTCTCCCTTCTGCCCTTCCTCTCGCTGCGCGACTACGGCTTCTGCATGGCCGCCCTGCTGCTCTTCTGTTTGGGCTCCCTCTTCTACCAGCTCAATGGGGGCCCCCCGCACTTTCTGCTGGACCTGCGGCACTATCTGGGTAAGGGCAGCCGGCGGCGGGGACTTGTTGCGGCTCTTCCTCACCCCCCGGGGCGGCTGTGCCGGGGCCTCCCGCCGCCCGGGGGACACGGCCGAGGGGCAGCCTGGGGCTGGGGCGGCGGGAGGCCGGGGCTGCCCGGGCGGTGCTGTGGGGTCTGACACCGGGGCGGGACTGGCCGGCGGCGCCCCGAGAGCCGAGCGTGGGGGCGCGCCCTCCCAGAAGTTCGTGCTGGCGAGAGCAGAGTCTCCTCGGAACTTTCTCAGACCCGAGACCACTCTGCACCCTGGGGCGGCTCTTTGTCTCCCCGGTCCCCATTGCAGAGCGCTCTGCCCCTCGCCGTCGGGTCGGTCCGAGGCGGTGGCGGCGGAGCGGAGGGCAGCGCACCGGGGCAGCTCGGGCGCAGCTGCCCGGAGCTGTCAGCGCCTCCCCGCCCGGCGCTGTGTCCCGGAGAGGAGGAAGGGGGTACGGGTGGCCCATAGCAGAAGATGCTGTTGTAATAATCCAACCACCAAACAAATTAAAAAAAAAAACAAAAAAACAAAAAACAACAAAACAAAACAAAAAAAACCACCACCAAAACCCAAACATACACTTTGCATCCATCCTTGTGCAGCAGGTTTGCTTCTGGAGATAAAGGTGTGCTAACAAGGGCAGCGCAGCAGCGCTCAAACACTCGAGCTCGCTCTGGTGCTGTGCCACAAACTGTGCAACCCCGAAGGAGGTGCCCCAGTGGAGCAGGTACAAGCCTGCACTGTGGCCTGTAGTTCTCATATTCATGCTGACTCCAAGTTTTCCCGTGATTTTTCTTTGTGTGAATTTCTACATCGCTAAATGTTGCTTCCATGCTTAGCATGAAGAGAGAAGTTGGGTGAAACAGAGTGTATCATGGGGTCATGTAAGTACCTCAGTCTGGCACGACTATTGCAGATAGTGGTCCCAGAGTGAGTGGTAGTACAAGGGGGAATGACTTTAGACTGAAAGAAGGTAGGTTTAGTTTAGCTATTAAGAAGAAATTCTTCACCATGAGAGTGTTCAGGCACTGGAATAGGTGCCTCCAGAGAAGTTGTGGATGCCCCATCCCTGGCAATGTTCAATGACAGGGTGGATGGGGCTTTGAGCAACCTGGTCTGGTGGAAGGTGTTCCCTGCCCATCACAGGGAGGTTGGAAATAGATGGTCCCTTCACACATTAGCTACTCTGTTTTTCTTGTCTGTGAACAAGTCTTTGGTGGTACATGCTGCAGAAGGACATAAGAAACAGTGTTAGCTTGCAAACAAAAGTACAGTTCTTGTCTTTCAGAAAAATAAGCTGAAAATCCTTTCCTCTGTGTACATATTTTATGAACATCTTGAGAATACAGGTCTGTGTGTGTGTGTTGTTTTTCTTTACGGGAAACCTATCCCATGTCTTCAGTTAACTGGTGAGAGGATATGGAGAGGCAGTAGGACAAGAGGCAACAGATACAAGTTGCAACAAGGGAGATTCCAATAAGATGTCAGGAGAAAAATTTCAACGTGAAAGTAGCCAAACGTTGTAACAGGCTACCCAGGATGGTTGGAATATCCTTGCAGATACTCAGAACTCAGCTCTACAAGCCCCTGAGAAACCGAAGTCAATTTGCCACTATTTTGTTGGGGAAAGGGACCAGGAGAAGAGAGATCACTTTCCAGATCATGTTATTCTGTGATTCTGCTGTAAAAAGTCAGTGAAAATTCAAGTGAAAACATGAGGAGAAGAAGTGCTTTGAATATTACTTCACAAACACTACAACAATTTTGGCTTGAGTTTTAACAACTTTATTTTCTTCCTTCAATGTTACAATTAGGAAGAAATTTCTGCACTGAAGAGGAAACTGACAAATTTCTGACATCAGAATCACAGAATTTCTAGGGTTGGAAGAGACTTCTGGAGGTCATCTAGTCCACCCTCCCCCCCCCCGCCCAAGGCAGGGTCACCTAGAGCAGGTGACACGGGGACTTCTCCAGGTGGGTTTTGAATGTCTTCAGAGGGAGACTCTACGACCTCCGTGGGCAGCCTGTTGCAGTGCTCTGCAACCCTCCATGTAAAGAAGTTCTTCCTCATGTTGAGGAAGTTATGGCCATTGCTTCCCATCCTGTCGCTGGGCACCATTGGAAAGTCTGGCACCATCCCCTTGACACCTGCCCTTGAGATCGTTATATGCATTCATGAGATCCCCTCTCCGTTGTCTCTTCTCTAGTCTAAACAAGGCCAGCTCACGCTTCTACCAAGGTAGAAGAAGATTTTGCTTACAATTGATTGAGTTTTTAATGGGATTAAACACAGACCTCTGGTTTTCAGAGGAAAGTTTTTGTCAATTTTTAAAACTTTAATTTTCATCAAGGATAAATTTTGCTTAGCTTGGGTGGGAATAGACTGTAAGAAACACAGGGTTATTCAGCTTCTTACTTTGTGGCCTTCTGACTGCTTTTCAGGGATCCAGGAAATAAAACTAGGATCTACTACCTTAACCCCTCCTAGGCAACAGTTGCATGTCTGCTGGAAAATCTTCTGAGGCCTGCAGATGAAAGACTTGGAAACCACTGTGTCTTGGAGAATAGGTCATGATAATTTTTGTGAGGTGCTCAGCAAGTGCAGAAAAGCCTTTATTGTGTATGCCTGAACGTGATGAGCCTCTGGGGAAGGAGTGCAGTCTTACTTGAAAATGGTTTGAGGTTCTTTTGAAGTGCAGGATTCTCTCAGGAGAAAGCAGACAGATCTATTAATCTGTGTTAATGAATTTCTGTAGTTGTTATATCAGTTAGTATAGGAATTTCCTTTCTGTGCCTTGGTGACCTGGGGTTTTGAGACAAGGACTTGCCTAACATCCCACACCAGGACAATGGCTGAGAGGGAAACAGAGTCCTTGTGGCTGGAGGCCAATACCTGCTAACCAAGCTGGGCTGTTGCCTCTGCAGACCAGTGGAACATACTCTGGGTACTAAGGTGCCTGCTTGCATGCACCTTTCTAAATGAAGTTACTTTATGCTTCCTTGGTCTGCAGTTTTACTTGGGTTGTCAGAGTTGATCCATGTGGGTGACACTGCTGAACGTTTTATTTTTTTGTTTTTTAACTGAGTGTAAGTTTTACAAGAGTGGTGCATACTCCTTGAGGTATCCAGTTGGGAAGGTTTGCAAATTATGAACAATTTCTTTGTAATAATAGGCTCGTTGTCTTCCAGGGAGCTGCTGGGAGGGATAGGTATTGGACATCCAGTCCTGCTAATTACCAAAACCCTACGTGCACACGTGTGTTTTATGCAACAGTTGGACTAGTCAAATTTCATGATATTAAAAAAAATTAAACTTCTTTTTTTTCAAGCCGCAGATCCAGTATACAAGCAGTTCTTCCCTTGAAGTCCTTCCAACCCACAGTTTATGGAGTTAAAATTTAAATCTCGAAACAAAAAGTGAGCAGTTAGTTTGCAAACCATGTATGCAGTGTGGAAATTTTGCAGTTGCCCTCATTGTATTTAAATCTACAAGAACCAAGAAGGAATAGCCTAAAGGGAAAATTGATTTCTCTGTTTAACTACTTTGTAGCCTCCATAGTGTGGGGAGGGGTCGTCCTGTCTCACTCTGGGGTTTTTATTTGCATTTGCAAGTTTCCGTGCATTGCTCATAGTTAGTTATGTTACTGTGGAGGCAATGATTGGAATTTTTTTACCTCGGAACTTGAAAGGAATTCCTAAGTAACAACACAAAACTTCAATAGTGGTCAGGATACAAATCACACCTGCATTAGGCAGGTGTGTGCATAAAAGAAAATCAAGACAGTGTGAAAACACTGGGCTTGAGAAACTTCCATTTTTTTCTTAGGGCCGCATCATATGCTGTGGAGGAGGTGTAAGTTTATTTGCAAAGGAGTGAAGTGTGAAAGTTTTCTAGTTCTATGAACTTCCCTTTGGAAGATGGGGAGATGAGTGTGTTTTCAGAATATGCAGACTATTAGTAAATTTTTTTTCTCCCAGACCAGCTTCTCTGGCATCTTATCAATATGTGTCTCCCTTTTTGTTTGATTACCATACTGACTGGGGAGAATCTTTGAAAAACATTATGGCAGTTTGTAGGGGAGTCAGTAGCTGCATTCAGTATTTCCACTTTGCATTGCCATCTCTTCTCTTTTATACCAGAGTCATCTGGAGCAAATGAGAATGGAGTAGTAGATACAAGGCTGTGTTTTGTTGTTTATTCTGTTTTGATTTCAAGCTTATAGTAGTTCAGAGTACAGACAGGTCTGTGGAAAGCTAATGGTTTCTGCTGTCTGTTCTGGATGTGATTCACAGCAACACAGCGCAAGTTTCACACTGTAGTCATCCCATCAGGAGGGATCTAGAGCCCTGTTTTTCCGAGTGAAATTGGTGGGGGCATGGACGTTAGTGGGTTATTTCTAAAGAATCTGTGGAAGATACTTAAAAGCACATCTGTTGCCAGTAGGCTTAAATTTGCTGTGTGGGGGTGCATATCAGTCCTGGACCATCTGTGAGCTCCAAAAACCAGGAAAGTTTAAAAACTGCCAGGCTTTCTTTCCAGTAATAAACTGGAGTATTGGGATTTGCACAAATGAGGTCTTGCTTGTTGATTCTGCCAAGGTAATCCTGGCTCGCTGATCGAAAACCAACTCCAGCAGTGAGAGGAAGTGAGAAGAGTCTTCCCGTAGATGAGTAAGACAGAAATCATAAATCTTGGACAGCCTGGTGGCTTTTGGGGAATGCACTAGGGACTCCATTCCCATGCAACTGTGGTGGTTTTGCATTGCTTTATTCTTCTCTGCTTTGACTTGTGATATATACATGCTTCAAATTACAGAAATGAGAATTTTCAAGGGTTGGTAGCAGCCCTTTAATAGCCAATAAAAAAATAAAATCTTTTGATCTTCAGTATTTGCTGTGCAGGCTCGTTGTTCATGTCAATTAAAACATTTCCACTCTTGAACTCCCCAGGAGCCTACCAGCAAGTACACTGGTTTGATCGCATGTGAAAGTTGCCTGTGCTGTGGTTTCCTATGCACGACAAAAGATTTAAGTGGCTATATTGCTCCTATGTTGCTCCCTACTCTCACTCTTCATGATAGTGGAAGCTCTCAGGTATTTTGGCCAGATGGGCTCAGTAGGCTTAAAGTTGTCACAACAACAGTTATGTTTATTTTAGACAGATGGGGGAATATAACCATAATAGAAGCAGAAAGAAATCTGAGTATTTGGGGAGGCTGTGACAATAACCTCCAAAATATTTAAAACTGAACAGCAAGTGAAACTTTTTATTTAAATAAAGGTAGTATCAATTGGCTTTATTTTAATAGGGTGTTGTGTTTGGGGCTTGTTTGTTTGTTTGTTTTTGTTTTCTTTTTTCTTGACCTGTCTGACTTTTTCTTGTTAACGTGTTGAGAGGGACAAAAAAGAAAAACTGACTAGCCAAAGCAAACAGTCAAAGTGACTGTCAGTGTTTTGTATACAAATTTTATTTATAATCTGTAGAAGGGGGGAAAACAGTTGGAGGTTTTTTTGGAGGGGGATTGGTTTGGGTTTTTTGTTCTCATAATTCTGCATTTATATCTAAAATGATGTAAAGCACAGAATTCTTCAGGGAAAGTTTTCTAAATAGTAGAAGCACCTAGCATACTTTATTGTTGCAGATAGTCAGCATACTGCTTTTTGACGGCCAAAAAGGGTTGTCTCATCCAGTTTTGCTTTGCACATGGATCATGAATTCTTTACAGTTTTGAAGGCTCTTCAGGTGTGTGACTAGGAGACACACAGTCAAGGAAGGATGGGCCTGTGGGTGAGATCTGATGTGTGGTGACACAGTACCCATTCTGAGACAAATATGCTTTTTACTAGGCCCTGGTTATGTTCTTATTGGCAGATTTTTTTCTAATTGTTCTCAGGAATGTGTAGTGTTCTCACAAGAGCTTATCTGTACTCTAAAGCATTTTGATTTTTCTCCCACTTCTCAATGGATTGTTTAGTTGCATTACACTTGGAATTTACTGAATTTTAAAATTCATTAACATTGTAACTGAGAAGTCAGTTTAGAAGCTGCTTCCTAAAAGCTGTGAAAAGAGATGGCCTGAACCGAAATTGCAAGTCTGTAGCCATATCTTCCTTAATTAGCTTTTCTATCTTCTTTGGACATCCTCATTTTGCTATTGTGAAAACCATACATATTATCTCTTAGATAACTCTCAAGTTATAAGTGAGCTTTTTTGCAAGACAAAAGAGGTGCCTCATCTCCAAGAAGCTTTTGTTAAAAGACTGCTCATCACTCACAGCTTGTCTGATTGTAAGATTAACAAAGCTTTGCCTAACACGTGGTGCTGTCAGGAAATACTCTACAGAGAACCAGAATGCACCTCGTTTTATGACTAAGGTCATAAAACTCAAACCTTTTCCTTTCAAAAAGATTAAGTGGTCTTTGAACTACATTATGCTGGCTGGGCAAAAACACTCTGAACAGTGAATTCATAGAAAAAATGCTTAAGATCGTGTGATTGTGTCTTTCTGCTGTGCCTTTTGCCACCGGACTTGCCTATCTCGTATTGACCTCTTTAGCCACCAACGCGCTTGCAACAAACGTGGGTAGAGCCCTTCCCAAATCTTCATTCACGAAGCCTAGCCATGATGATGATGATGACATATTTCTTTTTCATATTGTCAACTTTGTCATTTGACAAGGGATTTAAAGGATTAATTCAGTTTCTGATGCCAGGGAATTTTACTACAGCTTTTACAAAAATTTATTTATTTGCATCTGGTTTACTTCCAGGTTATATGGCAGTGTGGTATATACACCTCTAAGAGAATAAGTCTGGTGGTTAAATGGGATGCTCCACTTGGGCTCGAGGAGGTGGGGGAGGCTTCAGTTCCCTGCCCTGACAGACTTCATGTGGCACTGAACAAATTGTGTGTTAATTCTGTGTTTAATCCCCTTTTGTCCAAATGACATTTTGAAGATAAATGTGTAACGGAATATGATATTCTCAGCTATTGTAGTGGTCATAGCCACAGAAATGCTGGAGGGAAAAAGATGCTTTTGGTAAATCCTTTTGTGGTGGAGAGTTTTTGGTTGTGTCAAAGAGATAAGGCAGATAGTGTTAGAAGGGAGCTCCTGTGTAGACTGAGGCAAAGTCAGGGGTCCAGCTGCTTTTCTTTCAGGGGTGTCACCACTGTTCACTATCACAGTCTCTGTGTAGTTTTACTTGAGGAGTCATTGCTATAATTGGATTCCAGAGTCTTATCAAAGGACCTCAATTTTTAGATGTGTTCTCATATAGAAGGCTTCATGTCCGGGAGAATATAACCAAATCACTTATTTCTTGTTTCTGGTGGTGCTGCTTAGGCTTCATCTGCAAAAATGAAAGTAAAAATATGGTCTCTTGAAGCTTTGGTCACCCAAAGTGAATGGGAAGAATTTTGTTCCCTGTCAGGGGGTGCTTGGCTAAAAGGAATTGTGGCTGCCAGGATGAAAAAAGTGGTTGTAGCACTGGTTATCATATTTTCATACAAAATTAGGGAGGAGGAAGATTGCTTTTGCTTAGTGTTTTACAAAGAATGATGAGCATTGAAGGCTGCCAGAAAGGGAGACTCTATAGCAAAAGTAACCCGTATACTTCACTGCTCACAAAGTTCAACACTTAATGCTCTGTGGAGAAAATAAAGGCTGTCTAATTTTTTTTTTCCCCCTTAACTCTGAGATTAATTAACATCTGTGCTAGCTCTACTGCACTGATTTCTGATAAAGCTGTTTGGAATGCAGTAGCGTGTGTCAAAATCAACTGTGACAGTAAGTGGATGTTCTTCATTTGTTATTTAAGTACAGGTCTCTATTATCAAAATTTGTAGAACATATGGTGAAGGTATAAAGAGGGACTTGGTTTTGACATGAGTTTTGGTGGGAACGCTCTGTAAAATAGTTGAAGAGGTTGAATAAGAACCTAGGACTGTTCTAACACAAAAGCTTGAAACAATGGGTTAAAAAGAAAAAAACCCCACATTTATTTTTCCTATTCTCATATTTTTTTCAGTATCCTTTTCTGCCCCACCTGTTTCCAGATGGTAATTGGTTCTTTCTCCCTCACCTCTTCTTCTGATCCCATCATTTAAATTCATGCATTTAT
The DNA here is from genome assembly GCA_013399855.1 of Oxyruncus cristatus. Taxonomy (NCBI): domain Eukaryota; kingdom Metazoa; phylum Chordata; class Aves; order Passeriformes; family Cotingidae; genus Oxyruncus; species Oxyruncus cristatus. The sequence continues at coordinate 853,009 of VXAY01002371.1, forward strand.
AACGAGATAATTTCTGCTGTCCTTCGTGTCTAGCAAAAATCTGGAATTACTGAAGTGTGTTTTGTATGATAATAACCACAATTTTTTGGACATAAATTTTGAGCACTGAAGAAAGCACTTCCTTCTGGGTTGTTTTCTTAGCTTCGTGTGAAACTACTTGCATGTTGTTAGCTTCTGGTTCCTGTAACCTATTCAAGAAGAGCACTGCCGATTATTTTGTTTTCTTGGCTGTCCCTCTGTGCAAGAACCAGTTTTCAGGTAAGATGTAAGAGTTTACGTTCTCATCTTGGACTGGACAAACAAGTCTGTTGTAGGGGTTTTTTTGGAAGTTGTGACTTTGCACCTGCTGCTGACCCCCTGTGAGCACTGTTCTAAATTGCAGTGATGTGAAAGAAAGTCCTACGTTTCCGCTGTTACAAGTGCAGCCAAGGGGAGTGAATAGCCAGTCTGTGTGCTCGTGTGAGTGTGTATGAACACACTTACCAAAATAAGCTACTGCATTGTTATTCAGGGCAGATAACTTCTGAGGATGTTTGCAGCCCTTTCTAATTGGATTGTCTTTCCTGAAGAATTGGGTGGAAGGCGGAGGTTCCCCTGTCCCCTTTATGTGCTGTTGTATTTTTGGAGCAGTTAGTTTTGGAACTAGGGCTTGTAAGGGTCTAGGGGCTGCTCGTTCATACCATGGGGGCAAGAAGAGGACAAGAATCCTTGGGCGACAATGAGGTTCCTCTTCAGATCTTGCTATAAGATTCATACCCTTCTCAGCTATTTGTCTGCATTTCCTGTCTTATCATTGAAGGGAGAGAGCCAGGTCAGTACAGTTTATTATAGACGTGTGATGCAAGTGGGATCAGCCCTTTTTGGAGATGTCAGTTGCCTGTAACCTGTTGACATTAACTTGGAAGGGAACATCAAGCTTGAATATGCTGCCACTGCCTTAGTCACTGCTGTCTTTTCCTGGGCAGTAGAGGTGCTTGACTGTAAGAACTAATCTGACTGGTGCAACAGTGGCTCCACAAGCTTTTAGCCAATGCTTTTGGGGTTTTTTTGTTTGTTTGTTTGTTTTGTTTGGGGGTTTTTGTGTTTGTTTTTTGTTTGTTTGGTTTGGTTTGGTTTTTTGGTTTTTGTTTTGTTTTTTGTTTGTTTGTTTTGGTTTGGGTTTTTTTTTGGTTTTTGTTTTGTTTTTTGTTTGTTTGTTTTGGTTTGGGTTTTTTTTTGGTTTTTGTTTTGTTTTTTGTTTGTTTGTTTTGGTTTGGGTTTTTTTTTGGTTTTTGTTTTGTTTTTTTTGTTTGTTTGGGGTTTTTTTTGTTTGTGTTTTTTTATTATTATTATTACTTTTTTAAACTTTCAAGTGAAAGCTGTGGAAAGTGATGACAGATGCTTGGGTTTTTTTACCAAGGAATGTTTTCCCCATCGTTACTGGTGAGCAGGCAAATAGGTTTTCAAACATCACTTATGTTTCTATAATGAGGCATTTGTTTTTCTTTGTTTTAGAATCTGGGTTAGAGGATGTTTGGAGACTGGAGGGGTGGATAGGAAGCAGAGAGCAATTATTTGACTGAAATTTATTTTACTCTCTTGCTCTTTAGAGCTGCACTGAGGAAAGCAGACCCTTTTTTGTTGAAAATAGATGTTTGGCTTTGTTTGTAACCGTGGAAGCACAATGATTAAGTTTGTGTTACGGTTTCTGAGTGCTAATGCTTTAGAAATAGACATTTGGATGTTTGCCAAGACTTGCTACTTATCATACTTAATGATTCAGAGTAGGAATCATCAGGAGACTGGAATGGAAATCATGGTGCCCATGGCAATTTGAGTAAAGAAGCAGCGCACCTCTGCCATATGTAAATAGTATGTTTTAGTACCCCTCAGAATGTTTATTTTAGAAACCTCTACTGATCAAGTGGTTGGTTGGTTCAGTTTAATGTATCTGCCCCAGAGAGAGGATGCCAACATAACACTGTACTCTTACAAGGTTACTAAGTGCTAGCAAGTGGCAATTCTGTGAGATGAGCTGCCCGTGTCTGGCTTAAAAACTGCTAGTCAAGAGGATTTGATTTGTTATTTCTACTTTTTTTTTTTTTTTCCGCTAATGTGGAACATCCTGGACATTTTTGGGGAAGGAGCTGGCTTGTTCCAGCTGTCCAGTTTCATAATAAGTGTTTCTGAAATATGTACAATGAAGTTATTAGAATAAGTGACTGTTTCTTAGTGTTTGCCTAATTAGTACTAGAGACTATTGTGAAACCTCTGTTGTTGCTTGACTTTTGAATGGGAAGGCAGGTTTCTTTGGAGGAAACTGATTTTCTCAAAGATCTTTATATGACATTTCCACCCAGATTTCAAAGCTTGCTTTTGAAATGTAAATTCCAGTTATGTGTCTTTTTACCCTGTAAGATATCATAAACTTTGGGAATTCATGTGCAGATTAGAGTTTGCACTGTTACTCTGAACAGGTTTGGGGTTTTTTTAGTGATGCCTTAGGCAACATTTCTATTCAGAATATGAAGCTGTACACTTTTGCTTCATGGCAGTGAGTTGTGTTGAAATGGACATGAGTCCTAAGGGGTTGAAGCAGGAGAGATGTGAGACGCAACCAAACCTTATGATGTTGGTTCAGAAAGTGTTTGAGAATTATCCCACAATATACAAGCTTTGGGTTAGATTTCAGATGAACAACTTTGTGAATATCTACAGTAATTGATTAGTGTTAGTATGCCTGTGTTTATCTCATAGCAATTAGCAGGAGAGAGGATTAAGTAAGACCAGTATCAATGTGCTCCCTCTATTCAGTCTTATTTTCTCTGACGTTTTTTCTTATTGCCTTCCAAGATGTAAGAATATCCTTTCCCTTCTGCTTCTCTTGTATTTACAGGTAGTTACCCAGTCCTTTCGTTAATCTGTTCCTCTACAACACCAAACCATGTTTAGTAGCTGGTGAATTCCCAGTCATGTATTGCTGGTGGTCTGACTTCCTTCAACCAGCTTTTTTTTCCTTAGTGGCTTGCATTATAGAGCAAACACTCTTGCCTCTTTTGCCTGTTTTGCATCTATAGAAAAGCCATCTGAATCTGTGTGTTGAAAATCAGAAGTAAGTGGGATGTTAGAAGATATCCCACAAGTAGCCCATGCCTTTGCATTCTCAAAGGGTAAGGAAAAACACTAATGAGGTACTTTGAAATACAAAGAAAGATCTTCGAGGTGCAGTGTTGGTAGACCTGCTCTGTACAAGTTTGATGAGATTACAGGTAGAAATTACATTCAGATTGGGCAGTACGGTGCCAAGAAGAGTTTTTTAAATAGGAGAGAACTAGTTGGGAGAAGAGGGGACAGAGAGGTATCTTGATCAGAAAAAGTTACACAAGATTTAGACTGTGTATGGCTTGCCTGTAAGGCCCTGACTCCTTCTTTTGGAGGTTCCCTCTGAAGTCGGCATGGAGAGACAGTGGTATCTCCACAGACTAACTCATGCTACTTATGTCTTTATGACGACAGAGCCCCTGACTTGTGCACAGTGCAATGATTGAAAGTTTGGTGGGAAAAATCTGGGTTGTCATGGTACGTTTTCTCAGAAACATTGGTTGACAACCAGTGGGAGGCTTCCAAAGAGGAGAAGGAGAAGGATGGGGAGTATGGAGAGGAGCCTGGATGTTACATTAGCTAGGTATTTAAATAAATAGGTCATCACTTCATGTCAGTGCGTCATTGAAACCTGAGTGCTTAGGATGCACAAAAATAACAACTAGATAATGCACTGGAAAAATAGCACTGCAGGGGGTATCTGTTCCTGCTTGATGGGTGGACTTGGTGCCATGTTTGTTTCTCCCTAAGTCTTGCAGTTCTATGAAAAGGGTGTGCAATGACAGCTTTGATATAATCTGAAAAGTTGCAGCAGATATTGTAAGGCAAAGGCTGTGAAGTTGCTGACTCCTCAGTTCCCTTCATATCTGCAGCTGATTGTTCTTTTCTTAGCAGAACCCCCCATACAAATGTGCAGATTTTTTTTTGTGTTGCCAGTTGAGACATAGCACAATAAGTAAATTAGGATGAAGAACAAAGTAGTGGGACCTAAACTCTACCACATGTGTTTATTTGAGTTTTTGGTGGGGATTTTTTGTGCGGTGGTTTGTTTTGGGTTTGGGATTTTTTTGAGGGAAGTGGGGGGTGAGGGAGGATTATTTGTTGGTGGTTTTGGTGGATTTTTTTTCATGATGTCATTTTGGTCGTCACTGCATCATACACATATATATATATATACACACATATACATTTATATATATATATTTATGTAAAAGTGAAGGGTATTTTATGTTGGCTACCATTAGGAACAGGCATGGGGACAGGAGAGAGTTAGAGCTGGCTGCAATCTGAGGATGCATTGCCACACACTGTCTGAGGAAATGTTAAAACCATTTTGGAGAAAAGAGAACTTTTGATCTCTTATAAAATCAAAGAGTAGCTGTTGTAGATACACATTCTCTGATTGCTGAGTATTTTCAAAGCAATTCAATTTTCTGTCAGAACTAAATGATTTTCAGCCACCGTCACAGAATGGTTGAGCTTGGAGGTCATCTGATCCAAGCTCCTGTGCTCAAGCAGGGCCACCTGGAGCTGGTGGACAATCTCCAGATGGCTTTCGAGTGTCTTTGAGGATAAAGACATCACAACCTCCATGGACAACTTGTGCCAGTGCTTGGTCACCCTCACAGTAAAAAAGTGTTTTCTGATGTTCAAAGGGAATGTCCTGTGTTTCAGTTTGTGCCCACTGCCTTTGCTTCTGTTACTGGGCACCACTGAAAAGGATCTGGCTCTGCCGCCTTCTCCCTTCAGGTATTTCTGTCCCTTGATAAGATCCCGCTGAGTCCTCTCATCTCCAGGCTAAGCAGTCCCAGCTCTCTCAACCTTTCCTGAATCCCTTCATCATCTTCATGGCCCTTCACTGGCCTCTCTCCAGTGCACCCATGTCTCTTGTACTGAGGGGCCCAGAACTGGGTACAGAGTACTCCAGGTGTGGCCTCATCTTCTGGACAAGGGAACCTGATCTGAGAATATGCAAGGGAAGTCCTTTGCAAAGCAGGAGATTCTTAGGTCTTTTTCAGCTCATATATGAGGCAGAGAGGAAACTGAATAAATACTGTGTACTTGCATATGGTCTTTCTGCTGAAGATTTGTTTCTTAAATTGCTTTTTAGCTGATGGAAGTTCATATTGAAAACTGGATAATATTGCCAGTGTTTTGCATGTGAAGGAGCCATTCTCAGAAGTGTGATTAAATGAAAGCTGAAGTAGTAAATACTTCTTTCTCTAACTGTAAGCTCTCTGCCTTGCCTCAGTAATAATGTGCAAAACCTATCACTTAATTTCATCCATTCAATAATATTTTTCTGGGGAGTCAGTCAAATTCAGCATGAGTTATTTAATCTTCTGATAAACAGCCTTAATCTATTAAGCCTGTTGCATTTTCCCCTGTCCAGTTTTGAATCTCATTCTTGTCTTATCTAATCAATGAAGCAAATTTTGGCAAAGCTCTAAGATTCTTTATAGCTCAGCAGTTGTCTGTATTTTGCACTATGCTACATGGAAACAGCTGACAGCTTCATTTTTTTTTTCTCTGGAACTCTTTGGATATGAATATTAGAAGCTAGCATATAGTATCTTTCACCTTCTGATCCCAGCTCAAATACAGCTGAGGTTGACAAATAACTGGATCTTATTACCGTCCTGGAGGTGTTCAGTTAGCTGGATGCATTAAGTTCATTTAGGTGGTTGTGATACCGTTGTTGGCACTGCCGCTCCCCTCTTCACTATGCTGGCTCAAGGATACTGCCTGTCATGCCAGCATGAGAGTGTAGCAGCAGTGGAGGATCCAATGGGTTTTATCTGGTGGGTATCTCAGTGGGCTGGTGCACTTTCCTCCCTGTTTCTATGTGCTGTGGTTCTGGTTGGTGATGGTGTATGCCCTGCATATGTTAAGTGCAAGAGGGACTTGAGATTCAGAAGGGTGTTACCGAGGGTTATAAAGTTTGTTGGGGGAATGGACTCAACTGTCCCCAAGGGAGTAGATGTGCCTGTATAGTAGATGTCTTTGTACTACTCTGCTGCATAGATAGAGATGTGTATTTGGAGCTATTGTATAATTTGATAAAATTATTCCTTACCAAAAAAAAAAAAAAAAAAAGGCAGGCTTGAACTTTCCTGCTGAAGTGTCATAGAAAAAGAAATCTTCCCATCTTCTGCAAAAGAAGCTGCTAAGTGTCCTTCTCGCTTCCTCTTCCCTCTGTCACTCCTGACCTCAGAGTACAGCTCTCTGGTTTTTATCCTCATACAGCTGTTTTCATCTACCATGTCAAAGAGAAAGGTATTCATTAACACTTCTTTTTTTTTTTATTTAAAGGGTACAGAGAGAGGGTGTACTTTCTTGGTGTTATTTGGCCGATACAGCAGTATCAAGAATAGGGTGAAGATTCCCTTGCCCTGTTCCCATCGGTAGAGAAGCCTGCTGCTACTGAACTGTATGTTGAGCTTGAGACTCTTGAAATGACAGGGAAGCATGTGGGAGTGATAGCTGGGAAAAGAAAAAGTGGGGTGAGAATGGGACAGGTTGCTGGGTAAAAATTTCCTGATTTATGCTAGAACAGAATATCTTTTAATGTATTCTTCTTAAAAGGAGCTTGCAGGAGACAGGAATAGTACTGGGGGAGCAGATAAGTGATAAGTGGCATGTTAAGGAGCCTTTTCCTACTGAAAAGTATTTCTTGCTGCTTTCTGCAGCTGTCTTCAACACCTCTGTGGAATTTGCTCACCCAAGCCTATATTGTGAGTGGAAAAAGTTGTATTTGTGGCATGGATAAATGTTAAAACAGCTGTTTTTTATAGCCAATACAGTTTAAAGGCTGTATAGTCAGCTTCAGAAATGTTTCCTTATTTATTCTGAAGACAGAAATATTTTTAATACAAAGGAGCTCTTAATGCAAGTGAATTGATTTGCTCATGTAAATTTTACCCATATGCTAGACCCTCTGGTAATTTTTTGCCTAAAATTTTACATCCACAGTTTTCCTTAATTCTGTGGTATTGGTTTTTGCATTGTGTGAGAAAAATGACCAGAGAACTTGTTCTGGCACTGTAACAGAATCATTACCGTGTCACGAGCACAAAATAATTATGAAACTTGCAGGCAGATCAGTTAAATGGGATGCTCTAGCTCTTTGCTCTTGCAGCATGATTGTGTTTTGGCTCGCAAAACCTGAAAACAGAAAATTTTCATACAGACTGCTCTGGGTATGCATCCAAGCTTGAAATCTAGTTGTTGGAAATAAATGTGGTGGTCTCAGGCTATTCCTTTGTGAATATGGTCAAGATCAAAGAAAGTAAAAAACCCACAGTGATTAAATATATGGTTAAGTCTGAGTTAAAAATTATAAGTCTAACTATTCAGCTAAAGGTAATATGTAATATTGTCCTGGTTAAAAATATTTCCTTTCTCCTACTCTATAAATAACATTGTAAGTATGGTTTATAGTTTCTCCAAACACCCATTCTTCAGTTCCGTTCTAGACTGTTTGCACTCCTGATTTCTGACTGCACGGGGTATGCTCACTGGCAAGGCATCTCTCCTGTTTCCAGTAAATCTTTTATTTGCTTTAGCGGCATACCCGTGTAGGGAATGGTTCATGGATTGCAGAACTGAGAAATTTTATTTGCTGACGTTGCATGACTTAGATTTCTTAGTGCAAACCTGCATGTTGTATTTGGTCTTGTTGCACAGAGGCTTGTATTACTGTGCTGGTCATAGATATAGTTTGGCAAATGCTCTTGCTCACCTGGGAAAGAAGTTCAAAGAGAAGAACAAGGAAGAGGAAAATTGTAAGCGTTCTTTCACTTTCCTTCCTTCACTGTGTTTTTGGACACTTAGAACAAAGTGATGGTAGCACTAATGTGAGACTTAAGGTGTTCAGACTCCTGAAGCTATACTTACTAGTAAACCTCAAAGGGCAGTTTATAGGAAGTATAAACTTGTGAAATGTTCTTTTGCGTGCTCTTGAATGCATTGCAATTTCTTTGAGAAAGAAGAAGAATTGCTTTACTACCTTGAAAATCCTGGAAATAGAAATAGAAGAGCGGAAAGCCACTAAAGTCAGAGTTTTCTTTGAGGGTTCTTTTGTTAGTCTTCAGTCTTTCTGTGACACAAAAGTTAGGTTCCTGCTGAGAATTACAGTTCACTAGAGCCTGATATTTATTTTCTTTAACTAGAAATAACATAGAGTGTATGACCAAAGTAGGGTTATAATACTGGCATATATTGAAATTTCTAAGAGTTTTCATTTCATTATTTAATATGATGTTATTTATGCAACTCTATCATCTGTTTGTTTTATTTGGAGTTCAGTCTGTAGTGCCATATTTTCTCTTTTAGGAGGAAGGCATGCTAGATTTGTTTCTTGAATAGTAATTTTTTGCCTGTGTATTTTTTACTGTAGAGGTAGGGCAGGGCTTAGATGCTGGGTTACAGGATTTTTTCTGTAATAGAAATAAGAGATAGCTTCCTTCTGAAGAAAACAAGATCAATAATACATGTGTGTGAATATATGTATAAAAATAGAAGAAATATTCTACGTTGCACACAGTTTTATCAACATGATAAGGATGCCGCTGTTCATGCATAACATAAAGATGTAGTATGTATAATAAATTGTTTAAACCCACGCTTTCTTCTTTTTCTTGCTACTTGTCAGTATTGGTGTCTTCTCGTTGAGGTAAAAATGAATAAGGAACGGATATAACATGTACCATTGATCTCCTTTATCCATGAGGTTCAAATGAGAAATTTGATGGTGTTTCTCCTGCATCTGTGGTAATAGATAGTTGGTACTGAGCAAGGATTGGAGTAGTTAATAAGTTCTGTGTATAAGAAGAGTTAAATAACCCAGTTGATTGATCCAAAATATTTTCTATGTGTTTTATGCAAATTTTTATCGAGGTGAAAATGGCCAGGTTGATGTGCCTATGAAGAAATTGGTAGCAGGTGCTGTTGAAAGTAACTGGTTTCTTTGGGTGCTTTTCTCTTGGTAATTCAGAGCTTAGACAGCAATGAATGTGCTGTATAATTCAAAATGCTTAAACATTTTCAAAAGTTACTACATGTGAACTCACTGATGACTTTCTGGTAAGACCTGTATTGAATTCTCCCTAGGAGGAGTATAGGGACATTGTTCAAGCATGCAGGGGTGGTGTTAGGGCAGCCAAAGTCCACTGCAATTGAATATAGCAAAGGATGCAAAGGGAAGCAAAAAGGGCTCCTACAAGCTTATCAGCAGCAAGAGCAAGGAGAATGAGGGCCTGCTGCTGAATGGGGACGGAAAAGGCTGAGGTACTTGAAGCCACCTTCAGCTCAGCCTTTACTAGTGAGATTTGCCTTCAGGAATCTCAGGCAAGGAAGACTCACTGCCAGGACCAGACTGTTCCCAGTAACACCCAGTGAAAGGACAAGAGACAGTAGTTACAGACTGAAATACAGGAAATTCCAGAAAACCCTTTTCTTATGGGGGTGACTGAATGCTGGCACAGGCTTTCCCAAGATACTCAAAACCCACTCCTGAGTACTCTGGTCCAACTGGCCTCACTCCAAGCAGGGGATCTGAGTAGACGAGAGGCTCTGTTGAGGTGCCTTCCCACACCACTGTGCCATGGGGCTGTGCTCCTGGGATATCATGGTGTGTGCTGTCCTTTCAGAAACTTGATTAGGAGTAGGAGTGACAAGTCAGCTCTAGTGTAGTCTGGAAAAAATGCATCCTCGCTGGTGCTGTGAAATAAAAGGGCATAGAAAAAGCATTCATTGTACTATTCTCTATTTCTCGCTGTAGATAAGATTTTGTAAAACTGAGACCTTGAACACTGAGAATAGAGTCCACTCCATGTAGCCAGTTTTCAGTATTTGTGGTACTGTACTTTATGTGAAGCTGTTTAGACTCTTGCGTGTCTGTACATTAAGGAAGGTGGACGTGTCAGACATGCTGCTGATAAGAGCCAGTTCTAGGAACAGAGGTTGGGTCCTAGTATCAGACTCAGTGTAAAGCAGATTGATATGTCAGAATTGCATGTGACATTTATGAATTACTTCTAAGACTTTAATTTTTTTCCCAGGACTCTGGAAAATTATTTTCTAGGAGTTGATTAATTGAAATTGGAAGAATGTAGTTTTTATATTGCAAATGGAAAGAGAGACTACTTGCCTGCTAATTATATAACTTTAGGCACTTTGAATCTTAGTTGCTCCTTCTTTTAAGCTAGAAGGTGGAATATGCTGCTGCAAACTTTTCTTGATCATGGTGTTCCTTGTATAGGTTTCTTTCAGTGGTTATGTAAAATCTACCTATTGTCTTGCATCATATCATTCTCAAAGAAGGAAAAAAGAAAAAAAGAAGAAAAATAAGTAGTGACTTTGGTAAAAAATGTTGTTTTGTTTTACACACAGTTAAATATCCAGTTGGACTTGAGTCTAGGAATTTAGATAATTTATACCCATAATATACAGTAGCTGAAAATGTTTAGAAGTACTGTTTGATTAGCTTCTGTTTGTATTCTACAAAATTAAGTTTTTCCAAAAAGAGTTTTGAATAATGTGTCTGAGTGTGAGGGAGAAAAAGAGCAAATAGGTAATCCAAGAAAGGATGTATATGGTTATGTTGGGAAGGGAATGCTTCTTGGCATTTCCAGTTATCATTTACCATTTTTAGCACAATTACTTTTTTTCCCCTTGTTACTTGGTATGTTTTCCCTTTTGGGTCAGTAGGAGAGCAGTTTCTTAGAACAGAAAAGTAGTACAGTAAATCCATTGTGCCTCTAGGACATATTAACTTCAAAAGATATGATGCTTCTAGTCTCCTAGTGAAAGTCGGACAGAATCTAGCCAGCTTGTTTGTTGGGTTTTTTTTACCTCTGACTCCAGCATGATTCCATCTTGCAAAGGCATGGTCTAATTCTTTCAAGTGAAAAATGTTGAAGCAGATTTGTTTTGATGAAATTGATACCTCTGGCAAGTTGGATCTAATTCAGGCAACTGTGCCAAGGATAGAAGTCGTGAAGCTTAAGGAGACAAAAGAAAACAAAGAATTTTTTCAATTAGAGTTTAACTTCAAAAAAAAAAAAGTAGCAAACTTAGCTTAAAATTATGTGTGGATTGAGTGCAGAATTGCTGTTGTGTTAATGTATTTACTAAGACGAGCAGTAATATTCTGAGATTTTCCTTCACGTATGTGACATTCCTATTTGGCACTGGTAAACATTCCTATCTGAAGGAAATTTTCTGTTTGGTTTTTTGGGGGTTTTTTTTTTTTGGTTTTTTTTTTTTTTACTTTTTTGTTTCCTGGAGTGAAGGAAGAGAAATTTGAATACTTTTGCATCCCTTTTCCTACAGTTCCTCTGTAACTATGTGTGTAAACTAGGTCTGATTAACTGGCTAAGAGATTCCAAGGAAGTTCTAAATGAAATCTTTAAAGGGTCAAGCCTGAAAGTATTGGTGCTATTTCATTGTCTCAGGCTCTGATATCTTTGCAGAACTTCGGTGGATACAGTTGTAACTTGACACACAGTTCGTTCGAATAATTCAAAATACAGAATTGAGGTGTATAATTACATTTAATTGATTTTTCTTAATTTTTCCCACTTTATTTACCTCAAATGTCTTAATAGATTATAGAAATCTTTCTTATGATGTTCTCCATTTAAACAGATACCAGGCACTTTACCTTTTTAAAGACTTTGCTTTCTCTCTGTTCTCTGTAGCTCCCCCCACTGGTTGGCCTACTGATTGACTAAACCTCTGAACAAATGAATAGCAGGAAAAGAACAAACCAGTGACTTCTCAGCCTTTAATATGGAGTCTGCTGCTGAATCACCTTTGAATGAGAGGTGAAGGACACTTTGAAAGAATGCAACACCCCAAAACTAAGAAACAAAGGAAAATAACAAGGACTGATACTGAAAAGATGTCTTGTGACCTTAGTGTAAGGGTCTGGTCTGGTCTTAGTCTAATAAAATTTTAATCAAGTAGATTAAACAAGAGGGTGGGAATTCCCAAATAACAGGCCTAGATGATACCCCCTTAAAACTGGCAAACACTTTGTCACTCTGGGAACAGAAACAAGGCCTATGAGTTTCAGCCCATGCAAAAGATAAATTTCCTTTAGTGGGGTGCCCTGTCCTGTTTAAGAATGAAATTAGAAGTTTTTCTACTCTTTCACTGCCACTTTGACTGATTCCTTGATATAAACTGGACTCAATTGCTTTAGTGGATGCCAGCACTCAGACTCCAAGCACAAGCCAGACCGACAGGGTCTTCTTGAGAATGAGGAGGGACTGTGGTACTTCTCCATCACTGCCATTTAAAGCCATTTAAAGCTTCTTTAAAACTCTGAGAAATAAACAGTAACAGTAGAGTTGGGAATACAGATAAAAATTAATACTGTAAAGTGAATTTTCAATCCTGCTTTATATTGTAGACTTGTACACCATTTTTACAAGGCTATGCTTTGTTGCTCTCTGGAACTGTACATGCTGTTGCAAGGAATAGGAAATTTCCCTCTAGTAACCTTTGGGTAAGTGTGGTTTCTCAGCACTTTGTTAGGTGGCAACTTTATGATATACTGGCAATGAGCATTCCTATATCCACTGTGTTTACTTTTCTATTCTTCCCTTTCTTGGGAAGGCAGAAGCATAAGCAATAGCACTAAGAATTTCTTCTGAAGTTGCATTGGAAATTAAAATCTGTCTGCTCCATATACATACAGTACCTTACACTGTTACTTAGTTTTACTGTTTCAAAAAAATGCTGATGTGATTTTTTGTGCTTACATGTAGGAGATAATTTTTTTATAATTTTTGTTATGAGTTGTGCCACAGTTGGATTGTAATTTCCTTACAAGGGTGACTTTTGAAGTTAAAAATCTAAATAATCAGAGCAATGTTGTAGAAACCATGCCTATCAGAAACTAACACTAAAAACCCAGCACAGATATCCTAAAAAGAATGTTTGAGACCAGAAAGAGGAAACAGTCTAGGAGACAATCTTCATAATTATTAAATACAAAGTAAACTTCTTGAAATGCAAACTTTCATTTTAGATAGACAAGAATTTACAAAGAAGGTCCCTTTTACAGCTATAGGGAGGAATGAGAAATTGCTCAAGTTTCAGGCTATTTCTCTCAGTGTGCTATTCTCTGCACCACATGAACAAGTATCTAGAAACAACCATGAATCAAATGCCATTCTAGAATGTTAGCGGTGTTTTAAGCTCCAAGGAGGAATGTTTGAAATTGTAGGAATTTCTGAATATCTCTTTTGCTGTTCTGTTAAAGAAATAGTTTGGATCTTGAATCTTCATTTGAATCTTCATTTGAATATAGCTTTCTGAAAGTGAATATCAATACAGTCTATTAATTTTGAAATATATTGGAATTGTCATCACGTAGTTGACATTTACTACTAACAGTTAAGAAAACCCCATGATCTAAAGAGAACAAATAACCACTGCTTACTGTTGGACTTGCATCAAAATCCCTCTCTCTCTCTCCTAGAAAAATGCAGCTGACTGTAGCTGCCAGCTAATGTACAAACAGAACCGAGAGAGGGAACAGCTGCGCTCTGAAAAATAGCATAGCTCAAAGGCATCAGCGCCTGCCTCGGCTCCTCTGGTGTTTGCTTTCAGGCTAGAATTATATATTTTGGGGTACTTTTACATATGTAAGTAAGCTTTTCTAGATGATCTGCAGAATTAATGATTCTCAAAAAGAAGGGAAAAAAAAGTAACAATATGTTGATTTTTAGGAGTAACTTCATGCTGTTTTGTCTTACCTTTGTGCTTCTAGCATTTCTTAAAAATTTCTATGACAGTCGGTCTTTGTTGAATATGGATTGTAGGTCCAGTATTCTACGGTCAGCATCTTTGAACCTACTTGACGAGTGCACGTTGGCCGAACAGGTGCTATGCCTGGTTCACCTGGATTTTGAGGAGTACCAGCTAGAAATAGGTGGCAGTTACTGTTTCTACTTGGTGGGTTTCTACGTTGTGGGAAGTAGGACCCCCTCATTAAGGAGCAAATAACGTGAGTCATGTTTCTGCTGGAACTGGAGCTGAATCTGCATGTGGCAGATATAAAACAAGATAGTAAGTGGTGGCTAAAGTTAGGTAAATTACACTACCAGAAAAAAATTAAAGCGGTGAGTATGAAGAGTGATAAGTATGAAGGTGTGCATTTGTGCAACTTTTTGTGTGCATCATTGTGTGCCAAATACCACTCTCCTTCTCACTGAAATGCAGGTAGGGCTTGTTGTGCGGAAGAAAATTTGTTACAAACTAGAAACTTTTGACTTCTAGTGAATGTAAATTCAATACTGCCAAAAAATCTGACTCCAATGACTACTTCATGTGGCTCCAAGTTTTTACATAGCATTATGTCCTTCAGTTACTACTGACAGCATTTTGTCTCTATTGCTATTGTGTGTTTTGCTCCAGATGCCACAGGAACAGTAACTTATTTTTGAACTCTACAAAAATAAGCTTAACGCTTTCTTTGCTTCAAGCCAAAAGAGCGTTTATTTCCTGTTTGTTATGTTTAAGCAAATGAGCTGTATTTTAGAAAGGGTGTAACACTGGTATTTTCTAGGTAGTATGAATGTAATTTGTCACGCTGGGGAAGTGTGTAGTGTGGTAATTTCCGAAGAGGTAACTTGTTTCTGGGTTCGTGTTCCAAAGTTCTGATTTACTGAGAGAGTAGGCTTTACTCTTCCTAGGCAGCATATGGTGTGTTGTTTTCTGCATAAAACCTGGTAATTTTCAAGGGCAAGACAATTGCAACTTGTTTGCTGTTTTTAGAAACTTGGGTGTTGCTGTTGCCAAGCATACAAACTAATGTTTTACATTGGTTTTTGACAGGGACGCTAACTAGGAGGCAGAATCTGTCTGTCTGCTCCTTCACTGACATCTTGCTCCTGGAAAGTGTTTCATTGCTGGGAAGGTGGCAGGCAGAGTCTGTCCCTGGCCTTGCATGAGGTCCTTCACCTCATGTGGTTGTGGGGCACCCTCTGGTCAGAATAGAGGACCTCATCCGCTGGGTGCAGTTTTAAGCACAGTTTGTCTGACCTAACAACATAAAAGTTCCCCAGTAGATGGACAAATAGTATTGACATGGCCCTTGATAACAAATCCTTTAAAGGACATGAAAAAATAGGCATCTGGGTATAGTAATGGCTTCTGTAAACATTGTGATCCATTAGTAAACTTAATAGAAAATGTATTTCAATTGATAGTGTTGCAAATGATTCTTGTGAGATGACAATTTATTTAGTTTGGGATGAAATGAATGCTCAAGGTAAACTTATTTTTAATTAACACCATCTTTTGTGGTTGCAGTAACACTGTTTTTTCAATATCTCACAGCTTAGGAAGAGAGGGGGAAAAAAGCAGTTATAGAAGATTCAAAACTAGTAATTTGGTTTTAGTATTATGGCTCATATGAGATTTACTCCATAAATACAGAAGATGCTTCTCTGCAGAAAGAAAATGAGTAAATTTTTTTCTCTTTATTGTAGTCCCATGGGGAAAAAAAAAAAAGAACCTGACTCTTACTGTCCACTTTTAGTTTTCTGTGGTAAGCCTTTTATAAAGGCAGATGTGGTGGTAACAGTTGCACCCAGGCAAAGTTGAAGACAAGAAAAGAAGGCTGGCAGTAGCAAGATAAAGCTTTGAAGGTTTTTCAGAAACTATAACATTTTAGTTTAATTCATATTTTAGTTCAGATTTTTTTTTCTGTTGCTTCAGAGTTCTGAAACTGTAGTAACTTGTGCCTATTGTCAGCACTTGGGTTTTAGCATGCACTCAGTTGTTTTTTTTCTGACGTTCTGGAAATCTGATGGCTCCTGGACTAGGCACATCTTTGACAAATTAGAAAGCTCTTTAGTTTTGTGAAATGATATCAAGAATGTAATACAGATTTTTGTATTAAAGGTTCTAGTAATACTTAACAGCTGGAGAAAATTACAAATGTTTGAAAACCAAAATAATCAGAACAGAATATTGTTTTTGCCATGCCATGCTATGTCTTCTGGTAATTGCAGGCCATTTCCTGGTCACGGTGGCTGGTGAACATCATCTGTAGAGCTGGAAGTGGAGTGATGGGTGCAAGGGAAAGCCAGCTTCCCTTGGGGTGTACCAGTGGTGTGTATTGGGCTGAGGGGGTCACCTGCCAGGGCTGTGATTTTTCTGGTGGTACCAATGACTTAGTTAGGAATAGTGTAATCAGTATTATCTGTTAAAATACTGAGTTATAGTAGCTGAGTACTACTTGTTGGATGGATGCTGAATAATTTTTGCTGACGACTGCAGAATGACAGGAGATGCCATTGTAGACTGTGTGTAGTTACTCCACTGTTGGATGCTTCCATAAACACTGAAAATATCTTGAAGGCTGTGGGAGGAAACACGAAAGGGCTTTTTAGGTTATTGACCAGAATGTGTTTGTTCATCTTGCCAACAGTGGACCTAATAAGCTACACACAAAATCCTGACCTCCCTCTAAAAAGCACGAACCTCTTATGTGAGGTTCCCAGTCTGTTCTGGGCTCTGACTGAGGGGCCGGATGACCAGCTAATACCTCTCACAATGGCACAGGCTGCATTTGGACCAGTACCGTATAGCTCAACGTTAGCTTTTATTTTGGGGTGCATGGCAATAAGTTGTCATGTATTGCAGTGAGTCTAGAAGCTGTTGACAAGGTCACTGGTGTGTGGAGGCTGGAGTGCTGTGACATGCTGTGACACCTGGAAGCCTGCACTGGTCCTGAGGCACACCAGGCACGTATCCTCTTTTTTTCTGTTCTAAATCATGGAGTTACCAGTAGCAAACTGATACACAAACTGAACAGGTTCAGTGGTTTACTTTGTGAGATGTGGAATAAAACATGTGTTGGCTAAATGAAGAATATGTAAATTACACTTACTTACGTTTATCCTTAACTTCGTCTTTGGACTTAGATGCAAATGTTGGGAGCCTGCACTAGTGAATTTTCTAAACAATTTATCTCCTGCCTGTCAAAAGAGATGCTCTGGCCTTGATTATGATACCAGATCCCATATGTCCTAGCTGGTTTCATCGTGCTGCTTCAAGTTGTGTTAACGCTTAAATGCAAAAGTAAATTTTTGCTACTTTGTTTTTTGTGATGATAGTAAAACTGGGAATTTAAAATTCAAGAAATCTGTTACATTGAATAACTGACCCCATTCTGCAGAACTTGGAGAATGTCATTTACGAAAGCTGGAGATCGTAAACTGGGTTAGATGTTGGACATTCTTTTTAGACTCTTGAAACCTGATTGCAGCAAACTTCTTGATTTGACTACTGCCAAATTCCCTTGGAGTGCTGTCTTTCTCTTTTGAACATTGCAGATGTCAGATGTTTCTTTCGTGCATTCTATGGAAGCACTGAGAATATGCGCATCAAACAGTAGTTTTATGGAACCATTTGTGGCATAAAGCTAAGAGTGAAAACACTGTTCTCTCATGTGCCTCTCCCCAGATGCTGAAAACCTTTGCAATACTGTGGTTAAGATGTTTTGTTTCAATTTTTTTCCTGTATGTTAGAACTGTTGACATTTTAGGAATTTTTGTGGCAACAATTCAGTGGAGGAAAACTTGATTAGAGGCTTGGGATGGGGGAGACAACCCATGTTCTATGTATACCTCTTCTTCTGGATATATTTGGTATGATGTATAAAATAGCTTACCTTATTTTCTCTTTCAATAAGCATATGAACGGTTTGTTTTTGAATAGTAAGCCACACTGTGGTGGTGCTGGATCTGTAATTACTGGAAGGACTCTGAACATAATCAAACCTACTCTTTTAGCATTGTCTGAATTGGACCAAAATATACAGCTTTTAATAGCACATATCAGCAAACCTGCCTGGTCAGAAGTGTGTTGACTTTATCTCTTACACCTGAATTTTAAAATTCAACTGAACCTTCAAGATGATGTGGCATAATTTGATGATAACATAAGGGTGGTTTGTTTGTTTATTTTTTTGTTTGATTTTTGGTTTGTTTTTTGTGGTTTTTGTTTGTTTGGTTTGTTTGTTTTGGGAGGGTAGGTGTTTTTTCTTTTTTTGGTTTGTGGTTTGGGGTTTTTTTCCCCCTATCTGTTAGCTTATGCTGTGTTGTCAAGAGTGGAAAGTTACAAATAAGAAAAAAAAAAAATTGGATGCTGAACCAATGCCAAATTTGATTTTTATTTTCAATGGCATAAATGAGGTATCGTGTTTGAAGAGACATTCCACCTCCCTCGTGGGGATGCTGGCCATCAGGAAGTGCACAAGCTGCTGTTTGACAGAGGTCTGCAAGCATGTAATGTTTTCTTGTTACAAGTGATGATTATTTTTTACTTCTTTTTATTGCAGAGCACCATGCATTTTTTGCAGATTTGAAAGAACAAAGGAGGGAGAACAAGTCAAAGAGAAAAATTTGGTGGTGAATGTTTTAGAAGTATCAGAAGTAAGTTTTATTGAAATGGACATTAAAGTCTGTAGCTCTCAGGTAGCTGTGGCTCTTTGTACAAAAAATTTGTGCAAAAATCTGTACAAATTTTGTACCAATTGATGCGTCTGTGTTGATTGAGCTAAAAGGTGAAGGACTGGATTTGTGGGGGGAAATGATCTTGTGCTGAATTCCTGTTCTCCCTGCTCTGTCTGTAAGACGCTGGAGGAGCAAAAAGCTGTGAAAACAAGTGGCAACAGTAATAGTGTTGAAACTTTTGAGTGCAAGTCTTTCAACTCCCAGTGTTGGCTGTTTGTAGCTTAAATAGCTCTTGTATCTCTGAGTCTGTAAAAGCTAATGTAGTCCTTTTCTGTAAAGGAAACCAGCACTTCCAGTTTTCGGCAGGACTTGCTCCTTTCCTCTGATGGTGCTGGTAGCACTTTTTGCACCTGTTTCTGGAACAAAATGGACAAAAATGGTACACAGTATTTTATATATAGTCTCATGCAAGACTTTGTTCCAGTAAGTGGTGTTACTACTTACTTCCTCCGCTGGACACTACCTTCCTTGAGGCACACTATGCTCCTGTTTGCCTTTCTTAACGTTCATTATCATCTAGATATGGACATGTTAATCAATCCATTTTTCCTAGTTAAAAGCTCTATTAGGAGGGTCTCTCAGTGTGGGGGTTTGCAATATTTAGTTTCATTTCATTTCTGTTATTCTGATCCTCAGCATTACCACAGTTCTCCACAGACCAAGTTGTAATCCTTCTCTGCTGACAGTTCCTTCCAACTTTGTGTCATCAGGGAGCATCATTTTAGCTGTCCTAACCTTTGTTCCAAAGTAATTATCAAAATGATGCCATTTTGATTATAGACTGCAGCAAAGTAAGTTTGTGCAACTTATGGTTCTTATACAATTACAAAATTCTTTTCTCTCTTTCTCTGGTAGAAATGATTAAGTTCAGAGAAGAGGGTCAAATTCTCCTGGGTTTTAGTTTGGTACAGATCTACAGTAATTATGTGAAATTGTAACAATTTTGCATTTCTTTGAGTATCAGACTAAGAGCAAACAAGTCCTTCCCTCTGAATTTGCCATTTCAGTTACTTAAAGCTGTAAATGTATTTGTAGTATAGGAACACACAAATGAAAATTGTGTAAGTCTGAGATGGATGAAAGCAAGAAACGCTCTTAAGATTACTAATTAGAACTGCATCACTGTTGCCATTGCTTTCGCCCTCTGTTCTGTGTATGTTTTCTGCCCTGTACCTGAAGATACTCTGTGACAGTTTATGTGTCCAGTGTGTTCCTTCCACAGTCCTGGCAGAGTTGTCAGGAGACCAGTTTTGAGATAAAAGGATGAGCTTTATGCATGGGTGATTGCTCTGAATGGATCTTAAAAGATTTGTCAAGCTATTAGTTATTTATTTCTCAAGTTGAAACATGACATATTGGGTAATTACCAATATTGTTATTTTTTAATTGGAAAAATCTAGTAAATCACTGAAGTATAGGTATTTAATATTTTTCTAATTCAATTAAAATAATTAAAGTGATATTTTTGATAATCTCTGAAAGAAGCGTAGTTTTGTAGTCCACAATCTTAGAAGATCACGGTAAAGAATAAGATAGCAGAACTAAATGTGAATAATACTTTTCTGTCACGGCAATTTGTGTCTGTTGGTTGGATTTAGATATAGGATTGGAGCGTTTTGTACCCTAGTATGCTGAAAGGTCTTCTTAGTGGTATGGAACCATTTCAACAGTTGCTATAAGATCTGGGAATTTATTGATTTCATAAATGAATAAATACCAACAAGTAAAATTTTAATGTGTCAGGTGTAAGCTGTTTATCTTTGCTTTTCCATGTAACAAATACAATGCATCTGACTCGGGATATTATTGGCTGCCTTCAGAAAACTTTCTTTTCAGAGAAACATATGGAGTCATTTATGTGAGTTGTCAAAGTATCTTTCTATCATTTAAAAATGTGACATACTTCTAACCGTTGACCTCTGTCTCCTCCTATTTTTCTGTGTCTACTGAAGCAAATGAACTGTGCATGATGAGGATCGATGTTTCTACCTCGTAAAACCTGTGAGATCTGATCTATGAAGGAAGAGAAGGACTACACATCTGTAGGAGAAACTTTGTGTAGAGGTTTAATGTGTGGGCGGTCTGTTTTCCCTCTTGAAGTTTGCCAAGGTTGCCAAAGTACCTGAGTGTTTTATTGTAAGGAAAGCTTTCTGATGTTTTCTTGTGCTGGAAATAGGAAATGTTTGTCCCTGAATTTGGAGGTAGAGGGAGAACTAGGATGAGTTTGATTCTGGGACGAGAAACCACTGCTAAGAAGACTCGCAAATATGTTTTGTGTGAGATTGGCCTAAATTACCCTTATTGGGATGTACCCCTGGAGTGGCTCTATCAGCTCTTGTTCTGCATGTTGAATTAAGCAATAATAACATGGCAATGAGTTGCTTGGAAAGTAAGATCTGCTGTTCGAAAACTTTCTAAAATGCCATACATGTATTGGGTTTGCCTTCTTATAGCAATTGTTTCTATCTACTGAATGACAAAAAGGCTGTCTAGGTGCTGTGAAGTGCATGACGTGTTTTGAAGGGCTTAAGCAATCTGCTCAGGACTGCTGAAAATGACTTTCAGGTTTGTCCCATCAGGTTCTCTTACTTTCATTCTGAACACAGGATTAGACCAGCTGGTAGTGTCTTATCTGATGCAGAGAATTTTGTATTCTGGTACAGTAGAGATTTAGTCCTTGTAGCAATCCTTAAAGTGTTTGAGCATATACAACTCAATTTTTGCACACGTATCTGCTTGCTTCTCTTGCCTTCCTATATGCAGTGAGAAGGATTTAAACTGCAGTGAGTCTGCATCAGAAGTGATGCTTCTGTCCTCGCTTGAAACAAGATTTTTACTCTTTGAAAGTTGTTATTTCTTCGCAATTAGGTTTTCTTGTTTTGAGGGTCATGTTTATTCCAGAAAATAGTGGAACTTTTGAGTGCAGTTACCTTTACTGCTGTTTCTCTGTAAATTACCACTGTGTGAAGTCAGCAGAAAGCTTTTCTGCTATTAGTGTGCTGGTTGCAGTTGTTCATGAAGTAGGTCAAAGGGGTTTGAAGATAAACAAAAATATGAGACTCACATGTTGGATTTTTCATAGTTAGGCAATTAGGTAAGAGAGTTACAATAGCAAGAAAGAGGCAATAAACTTTGCCGCTTGCTGGAATCCCTAGGCTGTGGGATTTCATGCATGTGCCTAAAGGTCTTATTGTAGAATGAAATAATTTGCCTTAATGTTTCCCAACAGGAAGGAAAATTTGAATCCTTTATTTAGGGAATACTTATTTCAATAATAATACTATCAAACTCTTGTACTCTGGAGGTGGGGGGCAAGAGGTGTTTGAATTGGCCGTCGCAGGAAAGAACTCACACAGATGTGGAAGGAGATGTGAGGAGACCAAGCTGCAGAGAATGTGACACTTGCCATTGTGGCAGGTCCTATCAGGAGGTAGGACCTTCTTTCCCTTCGCACACCTCCTGCTTACAGTCTTTGTTTAGTTACAGGGTAATTTTAGCCGCAGGGACTGACTTACTCTGAGGACTGTGGTGGAGGTTGTCTCATGACTACTACTATTCTAGAGTGTCCTGGTTTTGACTGGGATAGAGTTAATTTTCTTCCTAGTAGCGGTACAGTGCTATGGGTTTGGATGAATAATGTTGATAGTACACTGATGTTTTAATAATTGCTAAGTAGTGCTTATTCTAAGTCAAGGGCTTTTCAGTTTCTTTGTAATGGTCAATGATGGCTGGAATATAAATATAGGAAGGCAGACTGACTGTACTGTACCTTCACAAATCTTCCAAGGCAAGTACTATATGCTTACAAGGGCAGAAGCAACTACTGTATGGCTGAAAACATATCCTGTGCCCCATACCACTGCCGAGAACACTAACCTGGGCCTTGAAAAGCAAGTCTTAGGGAAACACAGTACCCAGAAAGAACTGAGTCAGACAACAGGACTCATTTCCAAAACAACCTTATAGATACCAGGGCCAAAGAGCATGGCACTGAATGGTTATATTACATCCCCTATCATGCACCAGCCTCCCAAAAAATCAAGTGATGGTCTGTTAAAGACTACAGTGACACCAGTGGATGGTGGGGCCTTCAAACATGGGGGTCCCTTCCAACTAGAAATATTCTGTGTTTTTATGATCTGGATATGCATTGAGCAAAAGCTACCTGGTTAGTCAACACTAGAGGATCTGCCAGTCAGGCTGGCCCTGCTCAGTCAAAACTTCCGTGTCCTTTAGAAGGGGATAAAGTACCTGTAGTTCACATTAAATATGTGATAGGGAAAACAGTCTGGATTATTCCTGCCTCAGGCAAAGACAAGCCCATCAGTGGGCTCACTCAAGCCCATCACTTTGGCTCAAGTGTTAGGGTGCACTTGGTGGGTAACATGCAAGGATGGGGAATTCTGATGTGTGCCTTGAGGGGATTTGATTTTGGGTGAGAGTAGCTAATTAATTAAAATTTATGATCCTAATTTCTGTATAACACTGTGTATCATCATTTCTATGGTGGCTGTATGCCTATCATTGCACTGGGCCCATCATGATGCCTGTCTCTGCCACTTCGGATTCAGGGATCTGAACCTAACTCCCTTTCAACAGTATTACAGTAAAAATCACACAGATTAGGAAAATTGAATGTGAAGAAAACCAGGTGAGTACAGAGGTGATGGAATCAGAGTTGGCTTCAGTGTGCAACAGTCCAACACCACACACTATCTTTTGCATCCTGAAAGACTGTTATAGCAGATGAAGCCCAAAGTCACAAACTAAGATCTCAACGGACATTTTATAGGGATAGCTCATAGACTATATGGGCTATGGATATGGGAATGATATCTGTGTATATATAGTAAAAGACAGGAAAGGTGACGGTGCTTAAGTGAGGTATATTAGAAAGAGTGGGTTCTGGGAATGATGTAAATGGTATAGAATAAGGAGTGGATACTGTCCTGGCTTCAACTGGGGTAGAGTTAGTTTTCTTCCTAGTATCTGGCGCAGTGCTGTGTGTTTAGATTAAGTATGGAAATAATGTTGATAACGCACTGATGTTTTAGTAGTGGTTACCCTAAGTCAAGGACTTTTTAGTTTCCCATGCTCTGCCAGAGAGGAGGTACACAAAAAGCCAGGAGGGAGCATGGCCAGGACAGCTGACCTGAACTGGCCAAAGGGATATTCCATACCATAGAACATCATTCTCAGTATATGAACTGGGGGGAATAGGCTGGGAGGGGCCAGTTGCTGCTCAGGGATGAACTGGGCATCAGTCAGCGGGTAGTGAGCAATTGTATTGTGCATCACATGTTTCTCTTATTAATCTCTTTCTTCTTACCTCCCTTTTTATCATCACCATCATAATTATTATTTTTATTACTATTATTATTATATTTTATTTAAATTATCAAGCTGTTCTTATCTCATCCTACAGGTTTTACCTTTTTCTGATTCTGATTTTCCTAGTCGGGGTGCCAGAGGGTATGAGCAAGCAACTGTGTGATACTTAGTTGCTGACTGGGCTTAAACCACGACATGAAGGCACAGGCTGTGGGGAGACATGCGAGTGTCTTTAGCCATTGGAAATGGTTAGGAATATTAGACACGTTCTGTTTGATGGGATGGAAAAGAGGTTGGTAGATAATGACCTACGAACCAGAGAGAAAAGGGAAGACTTCACAGTTGTACCATTCTTTCTTGTATAAGCCAAAAGATGAGAGAGGAGAAACGATCAGTTGAATTTGAGAAACAAATGACTTTTTGAACTTTACTGTTTAGCCTTCTTCAAAAAAAAGTCTTAGAAAAGTGATAGATAGGTTTGTAAGTGAAGACAAGTTGATGCTTGTGATGCTTTCACCACAGATATTTCAAGTGCCTTGTCTAGAGGGTGCTGAGAGTTTTATGTGTAGGCTGTAGTCAGCTCTGGAGGCAGCGAGAGTCCCTGGACGGCAGCTGGAAAATGCTGCGACAGGTAGGAACTATGTACTCTTTTGGCACTGGCTTCTGGTTACTGCCTTCGAGTCACTTGTTGTGGATCCAGTTTCTTTGCAGTATCTCTTAAAAGGTACGCATGTTTGTAACTGTTAGAAAATGAGTACTTGATGTCATTCTACGGGTTTAGATAGTGTTTGGTTTTAAGTTTTGCTTTCTCTGATGGATGCTTGATGTGTGCATGCATTCTTGTTAGACTTCAGAGATGAGAATGCTTCCATTAAAAATGCAAATGCATAAGTATTAAAGTGATTTTCGTTGTAAATCTGAAAGTTATTGCGCTTGATATTTTGTACTGTCTTAACTGTGGATGGTGGATCAGGAAGAGTTGCCCTGAAAATTAAAGTGTTGAAATCCCTAGTGGTCTGTTACTGAGTATTGATGTCAGATAGAAGCCCTGTGTTTGCTCATCATTGACAGTTCTGCCATATTCAGGCAGAAGTACTGGAACTGTTATGCCTTCAAGAGGTGAAAAAATGTTCTATTTCTGCCACAGGGTTAATGAAGCTGAGTGTTATGGAAGAGGGCTAGGAGTTGGTTTTATTAGGTAGCAGTTACAACTAGTTGAGATGACTAGTTTGTGAAAGCAGGATTTCTTATTAGCTCTGCAGGTGTACTCAAAATTTCTCTTCTCCAGTACCTCAGAGATCCTGTCTTTTTTGTTCTTCAGCTTGTCCATAACGCACTTATTTAATCGTAGGGTCAGTAGGGTACTACAGAGAACAGCATTTCCTGGCTTGCTCTCATGAAGTGTGTGCATGCCTCAGTAAGATTTATGCTGTCTGCCACTGGCAATTCTTCATGATAAGGTAGACAAGTACTTTCTCTCTCAATTAACTGCTATTGCTTGCATATTTGATAAGAGAAGAAGCTTCCTTTTTGCATATAGAGTTTTATTTCGTGAGAGCCTACAGCACAAGACAAAGGTTTGAGGTGTAAATTACAAGTCAAAATGTTTTGTTAGTTTCTAAGCAAGTGGAAGTGGAACCTTTTGACAGGAGATGAGTGCTGCCATTGGTCAGGCACAGCTAACATCTGTCCACAGCTGCCCTCGCTGCAAGGCTGAGGGAGACCAGCTGAAGGCCCCATGGCAGCCTCCTCTGGTCAGGTCTAAGGGGCTGGTATAACACCACACCTGCAGTGCTGGGACACCACTAAGTGCACAGAAATGCCTGTGCGTGGCGAGAGCAGGCATTCCCTATGTGTGGAACCAGGGCAACCAGGAGTATGTCACCAGACAAGGCCATCACATTGGCACACCTCGGTGCACTCTGGCTCTATAGCATTTTAGTCTGAGTGCCAGCCCACCATCGAGGTGATTCACTCTTTCTGTATCCAGATGGGGCTTTGCTATCTGCACCACCCATTGTGGGTCACTAAAGTGTCCACAGTTTCATGCTTTTGTGTTGTCATCAGTGTGTATTTGGCAAAATCTAGAAATTGGTATGCTTAAGTGTTTTCTGCTTTCCAATAGCTTTATGGTCAGCTCTAATGATGTTCTTTTTTTTTTCATACAAAACATGATGCCTGTATGATGACCAAAGATGATAAGACTTCATTAGAAGTCACACTTTGACTTATGCTGCTGTAGACTTAATTTTTTGAATGCTATTTCACTTCAGAAATGCTTAATGACAGTGGCTGACATGTCAGTATGGCTATTGACAAAATAGCAGTTTTAAATTTGTAACTATTATTATTAACTTGTTTACAGTTACACAGATATGTTGTTTGTGTCTAGTTGGAATCACCTTATGTGTGTCTGTGAGCAAATGGAAATTAGTCCCAATCCATAGGTTAGAGGCAGAATCTTTAAAGACTAATCCTGAAAATTAGTTGGATAAGTAATACTTGTAAACTAGTTAATAAACAGCATGATCCTGTTCAGCTTTTCTTGGCTGTTAATGTTGCTGGTATCAAGTATAGCCATTTAAGGAGTAAAACTTGATTTAGTTGTTAAAATCTGAAAAATCCTCTCCATCTTGCCGAGATAGATTAGTATTTTATATGTTTAAATATCTGATAATTTTGGCCTAATCAGCAGTAACTACTTCACTAGTATAACATTTGTGTCATTCAGATTTAGAATACCTGCACATACTTAAATTCATAAAATTATTCAATTGTATAGGTAGATATTCAACTTTAAGCTTCTGATATATATAATTGTTGTTTTCCTAAATATCAACATGCTCTTCAGACTGATGCTGGAGTAATAAAGGAATGCTTTTCTTCTGATACATGTGAAATCTGTCTCTCAACACTGAGATGGCATTTATCTCTGTGCGTAGTACAGTTTTGAAAGCCACATTTTTGGTAGAAAAAACAAATTTGAGGTGGTGATGGAAAAAAACACAAAAATGATTTGAAGGCTGGAAAAAAATATCTTGCAATGTGAGACTGGATATTGAATTAGCATAAAGAAGACTGGGACTTAACTTGATCACAATGGTCAAGTACCTTTGCAGGGAGAAAATACCAAGAAAATTACAGTATGTGAGAAAGTCATAACAGGAAGCAATAGCTGGAAGCTGCAGTCAGATAAATTTGAATTGGAAATAGCAGTGATAATGCAATTATGTGGAAAACTGGGGACAAACATAAGATATGTGAAGAGAAAAATCTGCTGTGGAGAATCTGTCTGTAACAAGGTCATTGTCAGTAATGTGTTCTCAGTAAAAAGTTATATGACAAGAAACATTTTGGCTTTCCTATGCTGTTTGTGTAGAAGCTATGGAAAAAATCCACATTTTTTAATTAAGGGAGGAGAAAAATGTCCTGGGAGGTTATAAAAAATGCAGGACAAAAACATTTCTTGTGGCAAGGACTCAAAGATACATCTTTTCTGAAAAATAAAATGCAGACGTTCTGCTGATTTCTTTGGCGAATGCTACAGTTGTAGTACTTAGCACTCCAAAAATAAGTCAGTCAGTTTATTACAACCTCATTGGGACACTATAGTTTTGAAATAAAGCTGACTGTAAAAATCTTGGTTAAAATGGTCTTAAGCTGTCTTGAGCAGGATCAACTGCTTTGCTTCTTCCTTCAAAAATGGCAGCTCTCACTGAAAGAAGGCAGACTCTGTAAATGCTTTGAAATACTCTATGGATGAGAGAAATGGACACTAATTGAGGGGTAAGATTTCCTAACCTGTTGTACAGGACTGCAGTATGAGAGTGAACTCTTCTGGCCTTTGGGAGGGGAGAGAAGCCTGATTTCAGGAAAGAATCTGATCTTTATGGAATATTTTTGGCCTTGCTTTTTCACTCTATGTATTTTGCCCAAGGGTTATACTCTGTGTGCTCGAACTGCATACTTGTCCCTTTACAAAAATAAGGGTGCTGCGAGGCTTGGTATTATAAACAGTTGTGGATAATAGCTTTCATAACAGAGCCTTGAAGAAGTAACTTGCTTGGGAGTCAGAGAGAGGAGAGCTCCTGTGCTCTAGCAGACATTGTCACCATTAGACCTACAAAGTTGTCATGAAAGAGTTGCCTGTGAGCTCTCTGAAGAAGCTGCGTAAGTTTCACTGAGCAAGTTTTTCACTGAGAATGGTTTCCTATCTGTTTTTTCTCTCGTGAGATTATTCCTTCAAGACTATCATCCCTTCAGACTGCAAGGGAGGAAGAATTATTGCAGGCACAACATGTCTTGAAAGGAACAGGGATGGTGCTGCACTGAGCACGAAACCGATGGAACAAGGTTGGGGGTTTGTAAATACAGGCAGAGAGAGGAAGAGAGCTGTGGAAGAGGCAATGAGAACCAGGAAGGCTGGCGGAGGTGCTGCAGAGCATGGCCAGCAACTGAGGGCTGCCTTTGGTTGCACCAGCCAGCCAGGTCTTGCAGCTGACAGCGGCAGTGGAGCGGGACTGTCCCAGTAGTGAAGCCAAGCAACCAGTGAAACAATCACAGCTGCTCCTGGGAAATTTTTGTACATGCCAGGGGCAAGCTTTGCTTGTGCTTTTCTTGGATCTCTGTCTTAAGCTTTTCGTAGAAAACAACAGGAGGGTTAGCATCACATTGAATTGGGAACTTGACCTTCTGAAAAAGTGGAGTTGGAAATCAAGAAGAAAAACATATGAATTCTTGTGGTTTAAGAGCCCATGTCCAGTTTAATACTATATACCTCCCCAAAGCACTGCATGTTTCCATACAAATCCAAACCAATGCCAGATACCAACATCAAGGTTAGTATGCTGTATCTGAATTGACTTTACAATACTCTTCAGATGTATGGCAATCAGTCTTTTCTCCTGGTGTTAACTGAGTCTTTTATACTTCTGTTCTTAATGTTTTGAACGACAGGACTAAAATTGAGTGATTTTTCCCTCCTATATTCCTTAGTGTAAGATATCTGGAAACATGGGAGAGTAGCCTTCTTTTACAACTGATTAATCCCAGCTCCTCTTCCTCAGTACTGCTTTTAGTTCTAGGCTTTCATGCTTCAGGAGTAATGTGTGTATGCCTAACATTACCAGTGTTAGCTGTTAATCTGCTTGAAGATAGACTATGTTGCTTTTGCTTGGGGCTGCCAAACAAGCTAATTTTATAGAGAGAGAATGGTTTTAGAAAAACAAATGTCCTTGTTCTTGTGAATGTGCAGTTAAGTAAGATGCGATAGGTAACAATTCAGAAAGAAATGTTTTGTCATTTTGAAACGGTGTGTCCCAAAGCAGAGAAATTATTTTCCCAGACTTAGAGATGATAGTTGTTTCTCACATGAACACCTACCAAAAGAAACGGTATAGTGTCTCTTTCCAGCTTCTGTAATGCTTGATCATCTCATTTGAATGTGTGTGCTTTGGTTACAGAGAGCATGAATTAATTTCTCAAATTTTGAATGTGTTTATTTTGAAACCGACATTTAGTTCTTTGGAGAAAAAATAATACCTTTAAAGTAGAGTTGGGTTTACTGTGGCTGTTAGGTATTGTGATATTGTTGTGTGGTTTGAGTATTTTGTTATGGACGTTGTGATGTATTTACAGAGGAATCACAGATCACAAGATGCACATCCCGTGTAGTAACCTGGCCCTTTATTCCTGTAAAGCTGGAGATCTAATAGGATGACCAGTTTATTAATCCAAGAAAACTTAACAAGTTAAAGCTGGAGGAAAGAGAGGCATAAATTCCTGCATTTAAATAGTGGGATACTACAAAATGAGACTGGATTTAGTTATTTTTATTGGACACTGTAGGGACAACAAAAGAAGCTAATGGGCTCAAGCTGTGCAAAGGAAAGTACTCACGTGGACAGTGCTAGAAGGCTTCCTGCTTTCACCCTCTGCTTGCTGAGATCTGTACTTCTCTCTCAACCCTTGCTTGTGAACAAATACTTCAGGAAACAAGTGTCTATCTGCTGTGAACAACTCTTACAGCGTATTTTTGTCAGACATTAGAAAGGAGAATGGGGATTTTTTTTTTCTTTTTATAAGAAAAGAATAGTCATTGCTCCTGTGCAAGGCACAACATCTCTGTATGTACAGCCTCTGGAAGAGGAAGGATATCATGGTGCAGAGCACGAGTCAGCTAGGAGAACAGTATGTTGTGATCTGTTGTCAAAGGAATCAGTGTCTAAAAATGTCTGAAATGGTTATTTTATCACTGTTAGACTAGGTGATCTTGAAGGTCTCTTCCAGGCTTGATGATTCTGTGATCTGTATTGAATGCCTTGACTGTACCAGCAACTAAAATTCACTTGCTCTCCCCAAACTGCTTCTCTTGCTCACTGATACTAGCAGCCTGCCTATATTTTAAATATATTTTAGCAAGACTATTCCATCTTCCACCATGGGCTGTGTCTAATAGTGCTGTGGGGTTTTGTTGGTGTTCAGAATTTCATGGCTTTCAATGCATATTCTTGCAGACCTTATAGATCACTGTGTTCCTTAGTGTCATGTGTCCCAGGTGTGACTATGATCCATCAGAGTCATGGCAGGCTTTGGAAAGGGAGTTGTGTAAGTTGGCATGGTCATTCACACCTCATAAAGGAAGCCCCCTGTAGGTAAATTCCAACCTATAAGTTGCCTATAAGGCATATGTCAAATAAAAATTGGAAAGTTGACACCAGAGCTGTGCTTACAGGGAAACCCAAATTGTCATGGATGACATCAGAAGGAAACTACTGACTATGTCTGTGTTGTTGCATCAGAACTTTCTGTGTATCAATCTCCTCATATCAGGTGCAAAACAATATCTGGAAATATTAGGCAAAAAAGAACTCTTAATTGCACGCATTTTTCAAACTTACAGATTTAGATTATTTATTATTATATTAAAAGATTTTAATCTTTTGAAGAAAAGTCATTAGATGGGGAACAAATTAGCACATGATCTTTATGCTCAATGCTTTAAGGATAAACAACTACCTAAATTCAGAATATACCAATTAGTAACAGCACGACTGTTTGGCATCTCACTGCAGTATATCGATGTGATCACATTCCACATTTATTTTGCGCACAACTTTTCCTAAGGACTTATTAAAAACTTGGATTATGCTTTTACTGACCCATGATTTTGACATTCATCAATGTCAAAATGAACACAAATGTTCACATAGTTAAATCTTCAGTACTTAAAATAACAAAACAAACCCACTAAAATAAAGAAAGAAAAAAGCAACACCCAGCCCAGAACTTCTGTTAATTGAATTCAGATGTCTTGTCTTGAGAACATTCAATTAAACACAAAAATAGGATACTTTTTGGTTCAGTGAAATGGTAAGTTTTTTAGTTTTAATTTCTTTATTTCTTGTTGTATAATTGTGTTTCATAGGTACTGAAAGCTGTCTGGATAGCACAGTATCAAGCTTTTGTCTGTCTGTGTTGTCTTTTTTCCTTGTTTTCTGCTCAGTTAAACAGGTTGTGTTTTCAACTCTAATTTCTATGTCTAGCTTCAGAGTCTGTTTCAAAATGGGTGTTTACTGTTTTTAAAAGTCTTCATAAATTATAAGATTTTAGAAGGAAGATATTCCAATTTGTTGCAGAAAATAATGTCATATATAAAAATTCACTTTAACCTTGTTTTTAACGTGACTTGATGCCAGAAATGGTATCACATTATGAAAATAATGGTTTGGCTGGAGGTCAGTAAAAGTGAGTATGTTTAGTTGTAATGGTACCATGTGAAGCTTCAGACACCTGATATTTAAAATATTGGTGAGGTTTCCCTCATCATTTTCGTGAAAGTAGTCACTCTTTTTAATTAGTTGTTCTGTTGTCAACATGGGAAGTTCAATGAGACAGGAGATCTCCTGTGACCACCAAGGCAGTCACTGGGCAGCAAGATACACTGTCAGGGCTACTGCCTTGGACCAAGGGCTGAAAATCAGGAGATAGCATATATTGAAGGTGTTGGTGATTGATGCTAAGGAACATAGGCAGTATAAAAATACCATTGGCCTGTTACAGGATGATGGTCACCTCCCAAACAGGGACAGAGACAAGGCAGAGGTGTTTAATGCTTTCTTTGCCTATGTCTTCAACACGGATGATGGACTAAGGGGGTCTCAGTGCCTGAGCTGGAGGACCGTGACTGTGAGAATGATCAACTTCCAGTCGACCCTGAAACTGTGCAGGGAACTGCAGCAGGATCTGCTGCTCCAGCTGTATCCCTACAAATCTATGGGGCTTGATGGGATTCATCCCAGAATCCTCAGAGAGCTGACTGATGTCATCACAACACCTCTTTCTATGATTTTGAAATGGTTTTGAGAATCTGGAGAGGTCCCAGCTGAATGGAAGCTGGTGAATGTTGTCCCGATTTTCAAGAAGGGCAAGAGGGAGGACCCTGAAAACTACAGGCCTGTCAGTCTCACTTCAGAGCTTGGTAAAGTTATGGAGAAGATTATTCTGGGAAGTATTGAAAAACACCTGAAATACAACACAGTCATTGGTCACAGCCAGCACAGCTTCGTGAGAGGAAATTCCTGCTTTTTTAGCCTGATTTCCCTCTATGACAAGGTAACCCACCTAGTTGATCAAGGGAAGGCAGCTGATGTAATCTTTTTGGAGTTCAGTAAAGCTTTCAATACTGCCTCTCACAGAATCCTTCTGGACAAAATGTCCAGCACACAGCTGGATAAACACCTCATGTGGTGGGTGAGCAATTGGCTCACAGGTTGAGCACAGAGGGCAATAGTGAATGGGGAGACATTTGCAGGTCTCAGACTGGAGACCTCTCACCAGTGGGGTTCCACAGGGCTCCATCTTGGGCCCTGTGCTCTTCAACGTCTTCATAAATGACCTGGACATAGGACTGGAAGGGATACTGAGCAAGTTTGCAGATGATGCAAAACTGGGAGGAACTGTTGACTCCCTCAAAGGCAGGGAGGCCCTGCAGAGAGACATTGACAAATTAGAGGACTGGGCAATCACCAACCAGATGATGTTCAACAAGGGAAAGTGCTGGATTCTACAAGTGGGATGGGGCAACCCTGGATGTATGTACAGACTGGGGAATGAGATGCTGGAAAGCAGTGCCATGGAAAGGGACCTGGGGGTCCTGGTTGATGGCAAGTTGAATCTGAGTCAGCAGTGCCCTGGTAGCCAGGAGGACCAGCCATGTCCAGAGGGGCATCAGGTAAAGCATCACCAGCTGGTCAAGGGAGGGGATTTTCCTGCTCTACTCTGCACTNAGGGCAACGAAGATGGTGAAGGGCCTTGAGGGGAAGCTGTATGAGGGGTGGCTGAGATCACTTGGTCTGTTCAGCCTGGAGAAGAGGAGACTGAGGGGAGACCTCATTGCAGTCTATAACTTCCTCGTGAGGGGAAGAGGAGGAGCAGGGACTGATCTCTTCTCTGTGGTGACCAGTGACAGGACCTAAGGGAATGGCCTGAGGTTGTGTCATGGGAGGTTTAGGCTGGATATTAGAAAAAGGTTCTTCACCCAGAGGGTGGTTGGGCACTAGAACAGGCTCCTCAAGGTAGTGGTCACAGCACCAAACCTGCCAGAGTTCAAGAAGCATTTGGACAATACTCTCAGGCACATGGTGTGACTCTTGGGGATGGTCCTGTGCAGGGCTAAGGGTTGGACTCCATGGTCCCTTCCAACTCAGCATACTCTGTGATTCTGTGGAAAGTAGAGAAGCTGGAGAACAGGTGCAATACTCTGTATTGCATCACTGATGTGGGGAGCCAGGCTGCCCTCGGCTTCATCAGGTGATGATGCGCAAATAAGGCAGAGAGTGGCAGGGTTGGAGAGGAAAGCCTTGTGCTGGCAGCACCAGTGCCCCACTGCAGGCTGGCATTAATTCTTGCCTCTGCAGCAGATGCTGTGGTGGGGGGCTTGGTTTATGTCAGCATGTTTGCAGGTGATTGCAAAGTGAGTATTCCCTGTCTTCTGGACACCGAAAGGAAATGGTTTCAGTCAGTTTTCTGGAAGCTTTAGGTGTGCAAATGACACCAGCTGAAGTTCAGGCAGGATGATTATCTGCCCTGTGTGCAGGAAGATTGTTTTATTGACTGCTCCGTAACTCCAGCAGCATGTAGGTGTGCATATATTGCATGCTTCCTAATGCTCTTCGGTGGCATGTGTACCTTCGCTTGCCCTGAAAAATCTTACTCAGATTGATTACTACTGTGACTACCTACGGGGCTGCTATAAACTCACGGTGGCCACAGGTCTGAGCGTTTCTGCAGGACCACTGTCCTTGGTGTGAGACAAATATTCCTGAAGGGTGCCTGGGGGCATGAGGAACATTATTTTTCATGGTGGCCTGGCACAAGGGTGCCCTGTGGCCAGGCTTGCAAAATGCTGCTGTGGGACTGTCAGCCAGGGCCCCCTGGGATTTGGTTCACACAGGAGCCAGTGGGGAAGCTGTAATGGGCCCTTTGTAGAAGGGTGTGATGGCTCAGCTCCGATGCAGACTCTCATTTTCGTTTGGAGTAGGGAGGCAGTTGAAGTCGTGATTGAACAGTAAGGATGAATTGATGCCCACCTGCCACGCATTGTACGCTTGCTATGACTTGTGGCAGCAGGCTGTTCAGAGGTATAGGTTTGATTTGTATTGCACATGAAATGTATTTGTAGCACTTGACCAAAATCTATCAGTCTTAGATATTGTGTGGTTGTGGTTTGGGGCTTTTGTTTGTTGTTATTTCATTAAAATAGCATTCCTGACAGTTGAAGAAGGTGCAGAATTGTTATGGTTAAAGTGTTCGCAGGAAACATAACCAAATGTTGGAGTATACTGAGATCAATTTAGCAGGCCTTCTGTTTAATTTGGCAAAATCTCAAATGCCATTGAGTGGTAGTGGGTTATTCAGCTGTGGCTTTGAGTGTTTTTTCTCCCTGTACTGTTTTCCCCTGTTGTTGATCGGGTGAATGACCGAATCAAGAGGTGTTTGGGAAGAAGCGAATCAGCAGCGGTAGCACAGCTCTCCCACGGTTTGGCACAGGATGCTCTCATCAGACAAGAAGTATTATTTTTCAAGTATTTTGCAGAGTAGGGATTTCTGCCAAAGTAAAAGGAAGAGTTTTAATAAAAGTGTGAATTTAAGTTTTTCTAAATTCAACAGTAGGAAGAGAAAGCAAACCAGCTTCAGTTTGTAGAGAAACAAAGAGAGAAAAAAGAATATCTCAAAGCAGCTTGTAATTCCTCTCTCTCCTTTCACACTTTAACACTTTCAACTGAAGTCTCTGAAATGACCTGCTTATTAGGAGTTCTACTTGCAAAATGCATTGTTTCAATTTAAGGCTGCT
The DNA here is from genome assembly GCA_013399855.1 of Oxyruncus cristatus. Taxonomy (NCBI): domain Eukaryota; kingdom Metazoa; phylum Chordata; class Aves; order Passeriformes; family Cotingidae; genus Oxyruncus; species Oxyruncus cristatus. The sequence goes on from VXAY01002371.1 coordinate 888,313, forward strand.
AGAAACAAAGATACAGTAAAGAACTGTATCTGAGTAAATGATTTCATATGTGTCCCATTGTAGTTTAGGACCATTCAAAGCTGCACTTGCTGATTCAGCCATAAACTAATTCAAATTTAAAAACACTATTGTGTATAGTGTCATATAGTTTGCCATCAGCCATAAAAATGTTACTGTTCAAGTGCTTTACACTGTGTGGAGAAGCTGGAGGGCGGCTGCTGCATGCTGGGAACGACGGTGTTGGTGCAGTGGTTCAGCACTCAGAGGTCGTGGTGAAAGCCACTTGTGAAGTGGGAGACGTGACCCTTCCCGGTCCTGCTCAAGAAGGGATGGGACCACTGAGGCGCAGCTTGGGCCTGGTAATTGTGGCTGGAGGCTGCTACCAGGCCATCACCAGGGCTGCAGGGTGGCACCAGCAGCTCAGTGAAGCAGGTGCTACTTTTGCACCAAAGTGTAGCTGAGGACAGATTTGGAGAAGGCAAAGGGATGACCATGTGCTGGTTGTGATGGTCCCTGGTGGTATGCTGAGGGTGATGATGGTTTGGAATAGGGTCTGGTTGCTGGATGCGGTTCTGTGTCATTCAGGATGTGCTAGAGTGCGATGGTGCAATTATAATCAGAAAGCTGGTAGTGTTTTATAGAAGTAAATCTACATTACTTCATTTAACCTTCAGTCTCCATTAGGAGATATTCTTTATTGATGAATATTAGTAATGAGTTGTCTCAGTTTAATGAGACAGAAGTGTTTTGCTAGGGAGGATGAGTTATAAGGAAGACCAAAACTCCTCCCTCTAGGCAATTGTAAATCCAAAATTAAGAGGCTCCAAATTGAGAAAGTACGGAGAAAGGAAAAATAACAAGCCTTTATTAAAGGATATATGTGTATTGGCAGAACAACAAAAGAACACAAAACAAAACCCCAACCGAATGATAGCCCTATACCCAAAAATCCCTTTCAATGAAAAGTGAACAGTTCAGTTTGCGCTTTTTTGGTGCAATTCTAACCACAGTCAGCAGGGGGCGCTGTTGGATCTCTGGAGGTGCAGAGCCTGCAGTGCTCGGGGTTGGCCGACAGGGGGCGCTGTTGGGCTCTGGCGGTCACCACATGGGTGCCCCGGGTGTGCTGGGGGAGCTGAAATGGAGCCCTTCCCTTCCCCTCACTGGGAAGGGGGAAAAAAAGAAGAAAGAAAGAGTTCTTCCCAAAGGGGACTCACGGTGTCTGTGGTTGGCTGTGTGACTTCCCCTTCCTTCACTGACGTGTGCAAAAAAAGCGCTGCCAAAACCACGGGAGCGGGGGAGGGAAGACAAAGGTAGCTCTCTTCCCAAATAGTTCCTCTCCAATGAAGTCCAAGCAGGTCCACTCGGGTGGGGCGGGGGCAGAAAACAAGGTGCCAGCAAGCCAGGCAACCAGGCTGAGAACAAAGCAGCATCCCAGCTTTTGCAAAGTACACTTTCCCGTCTGTTCCTGCAACCACGAACTGTGAACTCCTTTCCCCCTCTCCGGGAGAGGGAAAAAAAAAAACAAAGAAAAGAATCTCCTAGCCCCTCCCCAGGCCATCAGGCTGGAATGTCAATCTGCTGGCCAGGTCTTTTGTGTTAGTCAGATACCCAAGGCAAAGCCAGCCTGCCCATTCAAACATCCCGCCACACAGTGGGGCAGGGGGAAGGGAAAATTCCGTGTTTAGTTTTTTAGAACAAGTGAACCCATGACAGGAGTATAATATTTTTCATACACAACAGTACTGTAGCTATTATGACATAGGTACATGTTAAGGAAGGTGGCTGTTAAGGATCAGTATTCCGGTTTTGTGCCATGTCTGCTTTAATGCTTAGACAGGGGAAATTTAAGGTTTTGATTATATTTGCAGATGATTCTGAAGTAAAGACACCGTAAGGATACCACTAAGGGCTGAGATATATTTCAGAATAATGTAGAAATAGTAGGTTGATAGTAAATAATAGGTCAGTAGTGGAAAAAAATATGGAACTGTTATAATTGCAGAAAAATAGTTACAATGCCAAAATTGCATAATGTTCCAAGTACTAAATGGCATACTAAGAACAGAAGTCAGGTAAAAAACAGGTTGCATGTCAGATTTCAAGGAAGTAAAAAAGACTGTAATTTTAGCTGTGTGAAAACAGTATTATGTTAGATGTGAAGATACTGTTCCATTTGTAATGGCAGAAAAATTCTAATCACTGAAGATATCGTCACTGGGTTTCTGATATTCTGCGCTGCTTTTATGAGTTTCCTGAAAAGTGTGAACTGCCTTCACTTACTTCTGTACTGAAAACAGTTTTTGAAACTGTAAAATGCCTTTTTCTCTGATTGTTTTAACAGAAATTGTAGTTCCTCCAGGATATTGCTCAGCAGCTGGGAGGAGTAAAACTGCTCTCCCCTTTGTGATCTTGGAGTGACTAAATTATTCCTAATCTTAGTTGTACTATGAAATCACATTTCCCAGCTTTCCCTAACTACTGCTGACAGTCATTGCTGTCCTATTCTGTCTGGGTGAAGCCATTGCTGACTAGCAACGTTGTACAGAGTAATATAAACACGTTAAAGTTCTTGAAGCTTCAGACTTGGTTTTTATTTGTGTGTCATGCAGTTATGGACACTTGTATGCTTTGGAAGGAGTGCCTTGACCACCTCATATTTTTGTGCTAGTATTGTCACAATATTGCATGTAAAGTAAGGTGTCAGAAATGTTCACCTTACAACAGCTTGGAAATCCCATCAGGAAACAGCAGGAAATCCCTCTTTCCTTCAGAGGAGAAACTATTCTGTGTAACCAAAAGTTAAGTAGCTGAAAGTTTCCAGTGATTTCAACACTGGCTTCCAGCAGAAATTATTTTGAATGTTCATTTGGGTTTTGATGACTTGAGTAGCTCCTCTGCAGAATGGCTGAGAAATTAACATCAGGAGTACCTAGGTGAATAATGGTTTTCATTTGTTTTCTCTTCATGGGTTGTGGGTTTTGGTTCTGGTTTGTTTTTTTTTTTGGTTTGTGTCTAGAGTACCATTATCTAACGTGAGGATGTAACCTGTCTGCTTCTGGTGCATTAGACCCAATAATGGTACCAATGTATTGGGTTGGCTCTGTTGAATCCACAACTTGGAGAAACAACTGTGGAAGTCCAAAAAAGCTCCCTAATGACTGTTCATTTTAATATTTGTTTTCCTGTTCATTTGTGCTAAAAGAAGAGAGGGACCCACCTGATGCTGTAATGTTTCACTCCATGTTTCTTGGCACTGTTGTGCACCGCCCTTTTTCCGTGTTAGTTACCACAGTAACTGTGAATGTGTTTACGTTTAAACATGTCCAAAGAAGATCAACAAAGCCAGTGAAGGGTCTAGAGAAAAAGTCCTATGAGAAGTGTCTGAGGGAACTGATATTGTTTAGCCTGGGGAAAAAGAGATGTAGAGGAGGTCCTATCAGCCTCTACAACTACCTGAAAGGAGATTATAGCAAGCTGGGGTACATCTCTTCTAAGTAACAAGCGATAGGACAAGAGGAAATGGTCTCAAATCTTGCCAGGGGAGGTTTAGATTAGGTATTAGAAAAAATTTCTCCACCGAAAGGGAGTCAAACATTAGAACAGGCTGCCCAGGGAAGTGGTTGAGTTTCCATCCGTGGAGATATTTACATGTGTAGATGTGGTGCTTAGGGACATGGTGTAGTGGTGTACTGAGCAGTGCTGAGTTAATGGCTGGATTTGATGATCTTAGAGGTCTTTTCTAACTGAACTGATTCTATGGTTCTGAAATCTAAATTCCTGGGAGCTGTGGACATCAGCAGTTGTGAACACTGTCTCTCAGACTCTGAAGATGTTTAACTTAAAGGAACCCGCTGTTGCTGGTAGCACTCCCAGATTCAGGAGTGATGGTGGAAGAGGTTGAGGACATGGCCCAAGCCCTTGAAGCAAGGCTGGCATTTTGCATGGGGCCTGGGTCTTTTCCTTGGGTCTGTGTGCCTGCAGCAGCCCAACTGCCAGAGTAGCCTAGGAGGATGCAGCAGAGAACTGAGCCTTTGCACTGTCAGTGACGAGGTGCTGATATCTGTGTTTCTGTTTATTTGTTTTTTCCTCTCTTGGGGAATTCATAAGAGACTATTCGTTAATAGCTTTCATGCAAGGTACTTAAAATGTGACTTAACGTTCAGCAAGTGCCATGAGAATACATGGTGAAAATGTATCCTGTCTTTCAGCTGCATTATAAAAAGGGAGAATATCAAAGCTATGGTTTGCTGAGTGCAGAAAGAAGCAGAAGGTCCTGAAATCTTTTCCGTAACTGAAGGTGGCAGGAGAGGGTATGCTGAGCCTGCTGGCATCCTTCCCAGGCCAAGCAGAAATGTAGAAACTTAATATGACATGATGAATCAAGTGCAAAGTTGCTTTTCTTCCTTTGGAGATTATGTGTAGGATATGATTGTATTACAATAAAGACACACTTCTAAAATAGCAGGTGAGGTAGTAGGAGAGAAACAACTAAAACCGGGAAGGATATATGAGTGCAAAACTGGCCTTCCTGCTTCTGCTGTCAAGATTTAGGCCTTTCAGTTTTATTTGTGGGGCAGGGAGGGGGAGAGGATTTGTGTGTGTGCACTGGTTTCATGCTGTGATTCATACACCTGGCCGTTTGCTTTGAAAACAGAAGCAAGCCAACCACCCTGGTATTCACTCGGGGTGGTATGTGGGATTCTCTGCCTTGCTGTAAAGTTGAGTAGTTTTATATAAGCCTCATATAGTTGCCAATGCAAAATCCTGTTTGTGCTCACTTGCCACATGTTGCAGCTGACAGCACTGTATTTATGCCTCTTCCTTTAGGTTTCCATGATCTAAAATGATAGCATACTGCAGGGTTCTTAGGACCTAAGTGTAGTGCTTGTTTACATGCCAGTTGAAGGAGTCAAAAGTGTAAGAGTATGTTAAGTCCTGGGCTTAAATAACTTAGTGGTAAACTTTTAGGGATGTTGGAAACATAATGTGTTTTAGTTAATTGGGAAGTTAGTGAATTTTGGGCCCTACATAAGTGTGTCAGAGGGCTGTATCCTCTTTTCAAAGAGGTGCTAATCTGAAGGTTCAGTCTTGCAAGAGTTGCTGGTGTGAAACTTATTTTGAAATATCAGTTCCTCTCATGGCTTTCCAATAACTATTATACTAAAGTAACCCATTGCAGGGCTTTTATAATGGTTCACTTTTGTAATGGCTCTTACAAAATATGTCGTACAATGACTTGGATTTAAAGATGACTCTGAAGAAAAAATTGCTGTTAGAGATATTTGAGGTGACACTGTTTTTGTCTTACTTTAAGGAAGGATTGTAAGGATGGAGGAAAGCTGCCTGGCATGGGAGTAAGAGCTCTGGGCCCAGTCGAGTCATTTGAAGTACTTTATTGCTTGTGCCTTGGCTGTGAACTCCCATTTCAGCCTGAGTAAATACACTGGTGTCTTCTGAAATACGAGTATTGGTAATTCCAGTGGCATTTTGTCAAGATTTCTACCCCAGTTTTACACCCTTAAGGACCCATTTCTAGCTTTCTAATTTTCAACAGTTTGGACTGGTATATTTTCAGTGCCAGAAATCTCTCTAGGGATGATTTTTTTCTTTTGATAACTATTTGTTACAGTTTGATTAAAAAATAATGAATTAGTTTTGAAAAGGCAGTTAGGGGAATTACATTGTTTCTTAGTGTTTGACAAAAATAAGTTCTGGAGCACTATTGATTGGTAAATAATGTAATACAATGGAAACTGCTGTGGGAAACGAGAAGAAAACAGTGGAAACCTCTTAAACAGTTTGTGTGAAGCTGCAGCGGCAGCAGAGAGGAGGTATTTTCACAGCTGTATTTTGTTTGGAGTTAGAGGAGCTGACACTCTGGCTGACTGTAGCATGAGAGCTGCCGATAGCAGATCCATAAGGATGTCAAGACTTAGAACGAAATGACTTGTGGCAGGAAGTCTGAGATGAATTTTTGAGGTCTAGAGAGGAAAATAATGCCACAGTGCCACGTGTCCCAAAGCCTAGAGAGTTGTCAGCCAAAGGCACTGAAGCCCAGAGCAAACTGCTGCAACTGTTGCCAAAAGGTTATTTCACGTTCATAGACAGGTAGCAAATTGAGCATGCCTGCTGCTGTGGCGGTGCAGTGCAGTTGAGTGCTCTCCTTTAAAGTGTGAAGGTTGCGATCAGATTGAAACAAATTTGGCGTTTGGCATTATACTGATTTTGGGGTGTTTTTTGGAGAATCTCTTTCTCACAAGAGTCCGTTCAAAGCGGGGAGTTCAGTAACTCAGAAAGTCTTTGGATCAGAGGTCAGGACAATGCATGGAAGTGTTAAATTCTCCATGAGTAACTAATGTCACTGCTGCAGGGACCATCCACATGGTTGTCTGTATGTCCTGATGATTTTTACACTGCAGACCATTGTTTCCATGTCTGAAAGTGCTAGGCTCCTTACTTTTTTAACTACCTGGCTTTAAAACACAAGCATTAAAAAACCCAAACCAACAAAGAACCCAAAAAAACAACCAAAAAACCCCAGCCAAACAAAAGCTGTGAGCAGTGAACACTTCAATACATGGAATGAGATTTGATAGTGTTTCTGTAGTGCTTATGTGAACACAACTGCCGAGTGGAGACTGCAAGCCATCCTAAATGGGGCTCACTTAGGAGAAGTGAGTTTTGCAATATGTTGTTGCCTGGGAAACTCAAAAATTTAATTTCAGAATTACTGTACTTAGAGAACCTCAGCTGTACAGGGACAGAAATCCCACATGAAGAAAGATAAAGCCATAAGAAAATTTGTGAGTGTGATCTGGATAATCTTGCCATGTAAGAATGTTTTTATTTAAGGAAATACATAGCTTGTAAGCTATAATTTTATTTAAGTTAGTATTTAAGTTTCTAATGCACAGAAAATCACAACTCCAACTTTGTAATAGGGGAGAAGATACTTCTAATGTGTTAATAAGTTAATTTTTTTGTATTCTTGGATCCCTGGGTATAAAAAAAAATGAGAACACACATTTAATGGTTAATATTTTAAATATAAATATATACTATATAAGTAGCAGTTAATAATGACTGTTTTCCAAAGTCATGGTAATAAGTGTTGCTGTTGATAGATAACATTAAAGAGTAGCCTGGCTTGGCTCTAGAGGGTCTTCAAGCCTTTTTTTTTTAATGTAAACCAATAAATAATTCTCTAGATTAGATTTCTCTCAGTAGATTTCTCTATCATTATTGATTATGTCATCTTTCTGAGAAATGTAGAATCTAATACAGAATAAAGGACAAACAAATGCATTTTTCATGTATCTGAATGTTGATTTCATATGCTGCAAATTCTTTACTCTCTATTTCAGCCAGACTCAAGGGGAATTTGTAGAAGTGAAATACTGTTGCTGAAATGACCCTGTGAAATGTAGAATTACACCACTGTGCCTGCTATATGATTAGAACAAGAAGCCTATTCTCACCTTTCAGCAAAAGTTTAAAAGCCTTGCCGTAAAACTCTGGCATTAAAAAAATCATTGTTACTCTTAAAAAGAAAGCTGACAAGCATGACCTAAAAATATTACACCACATATGTAATATAGTGCAATAATACATCTAAGTTATACTGGTCTGTAGTATGTGCCTATCTTTGTTATACTGTTTATGAATACCTTCCTTATAACTTTTTAAGCAACTAATTTTCCCAACCACTCAAGCAAAGCAGAGGTTTTTGCTGATATGTATTTGTCTAGTCATATGTAGTTATAGTAAAAAAGTTCTCTCAATGCGTGTGTACACTGAGAAGCTGAATTTAGATAATGGCTACTATATTGTTATAGTCTACATGGCACAGATGTTTTTCATATATTTTAAGATGTCTCTTGTAAGAAGCATGGTCTGCAGGAGGGCTGGTGAGTGGCAGTTAGAGATCTATTAAACTGCCACATCTTAGTGGTGACATCCTGATGTGGTTCTCCAAGCTAAATAAAACACAGGAAAACGATATAAAAAGAAAGAACACGCCTAGGTAATTGTTACCAGTAGTGAATGTTTGCAACTCAGAGTTCATGAGTGCGGTCAAAGCACCCAAGAGCAGTCCTAAATGAACAGTTATCCCAGTGAGTCAAAATGCATTTTAGACGGTCTTGGTACCTTTGTCGAGTTTGAGCTCCTCACCAGTTAGGTTAGTATTAGATACAGAAAGTGCAAGTCTTTCCAGGACAGGTTGAGAGCATGAGAGAAATTACACTAATCTGAAGACTTCTGCTGAGGCTGATGACACTTGGACTGCTTCTGTGATCGTACAACTCCGCATACAGTGTAGTTACCTTTTTAACATAAAGATGTTAATGCAGAACCTGTCATTGCTAACACTTTTGGAACACTGTTTTAGTAATTGGAGAGCTTAAGGCAGCAAGAATTAGTCAATACATCTGAAAACTTGCCTTCCAAATGTTTTCATTCTAACTTTTGAAAATTGAAAACATACAAAATTCTTGATAATTAATAGCCACATCTTTGCTCTTTCGAATCTGGGAAAAACAATCAGCACATGTTTATATTTACTGCTGGATATGTTTGAGTTGATGAAACTCACAAAGGTTGTGTTGTGGGTCTTAGGCTTGAGTAATAAGGACAGCATTAGATTTTGAAGAGCAAAGTTTTTAAAACAACACATTCTATTTTTTTTATAGGGCATTCTACAGAATGTTTATTAATCAACCTAAGAAATCATGCACTCATACAAAATTAGGTATGAATATTGTTTAAGATCATGAGAAATGAGGCAAAAAGCAGGAAAAGTCATCTTCCTAAAAATTATAATGTTTGTGCTGGACATTTGCAGTGCTTTATAGAAGAAGAAAAGAAGAAGAAGAAAATTCTTTCAGAAACACTATGTTTTACATTACCTATTCCATGTACCAAAATGACTTTTTTCTCAGTAAAAGCTGAAATCTGAAATTTGTGTTGCAAGGGTTTGGAGTGACAGGAATGGGGTTAATCCTGTCCTTTTACAGTTGCAGGAGTTGAAAGGATGCTGAAATAGAAAAGCAGATTTAAATTAAGTGTAACACTCTGTCATTGCTAAATCTTGCCTCTTGTTTTTGAACATGCAGTTTCTGTATAGAAGTTCCTAAAATACAAAACTGTTGCACTGAGAAGTCTTTTTGTCACTCAAATGCATCTTTAAAGACCGAGGTAGAAAGGAGTTAATATGCTATCATGAATAGAAGGGAATAGCTGGATAGTGTGAAAAATGAGCAGTTTGGCCAAAGCCTTTATAGCAATGGAAAATATTTCTATTAAATCATGTTGAAGTCTAGAAAGCCATCTGAAGCTTCAGTATTTTTTGTAATAGAGATTAATAAAATTTTATGCTAATGTGTCATAAAGAAGAAATAGCTCATTTGGGTACAGTATGTTCCTTATCTGACCTACTTAAATGCTCTATTTTGCAGTTATAAGCTTCTAACAGACTTGGCAAGAAATGCTATTTCCATCTTCGTGTCTGTTAAGCCTTTGGAGAATGGGAAGCTAATAATGGTTAAACAATTTGTAATTCTTTTTTTTTTAAATTTAATCTTCAGAGAAGAAAGCAATAAAAGATAGCCACTTCTTACACAGAGTGCCATTGCTTTTTAAGAGGTATGTAAGTATAGGGAAGAGTTTTACAGTGATTCCCCTGCAGCACAAAAGACTGGTAGAGTGGAGGAAAAGAAGGCACACTTGTAAAAAGGCTCTATTTTTATTTGCATTTGTACTTTTTGACATCAGATACTAAGAGAACCTGAACTATGAAGGAAGTGAAAAAGAGACATACAGCTTGATCCTGTAGGCTACCTCATATGTGGGCTCTGTTATCCTAAATGCAGCTGCCTGTGTAAAGAAGTGTGACAAAATCATAGCAACCATATGACTCAAATGTTGTGAAAAGCACATGCAAGGAAAACTGATTTGGCTTCACCATAATAAAAATATGAATTATTCTTTAGAGCTGTATATGACTAATTTTCTCTCAAGCATATTAATTTCTTCTCTGCTAGGAAGGTGCCGCCGGGGTCAGACCACAAACCTAGGCAGCTTCTCAGAAATATGCCTCCGGGGACAGGAACTTCAAACCCAACGCCCAACAAACAACTCGTTCTGGATAACATTAGGGTTGCAGCGTAGTACTTCATTATACTAATAATAGTAATAAAAGTCTTCCTTGAACAGCTGGTGACTTGCCAGCTGGGTGTTTTCCAAAGTTCATTGACTTGCTGTTTGTCAAGATTGCCTGTGCAGGGGTAAAAGAGAGAAATATATCTGCAAAATGCAGTGGAGAGGAATAAAGCTTGCAAGTTGGGTTAAGTTTAAATAATAAACCCCTTATCTCTGGAAAAACATCATGAGAAAGAGCAGAGCTGATGTGTGGTATTGATGTAATAGGAAACTGGTATCATCTGAGAAGTGTCTGGCCAGATACAGATTCCCTGTAGTTCGTAGCCTGAACGGCAGAGTGAAGTGAGACAAGAGGCCTTGCACATGACAACGTCTTCATTGAAGCTTCGTCATTATGTCCTTGTCACTTTGGTAAGGAGAGCCTTGTAAAGAGAAGGCTTATCTGCAGAGTTGCAGTCCTATACTTCATTTGTGCAGAGGGAGGTCTCCTGTGTTGGGTGTGCTGTCCTCCGGGTGGGAGAGTGTGTGCATTGAAAGCAAAAGTGTTATGGCCCTGTCACCATCTTTCGTTCCACAGAGTTCCTTCCTCTGCTTCATGCATTCTGTGAGGTAAGGGGGAAAAAGTTTTCTCTGAAGAAGGCAAGTGGCTTGCAAATACTCTTGCACCTATCTCTCACTCAGGAGGAAAAGGGGGAAATGGAATAACCTTAAGTCTTAAAAAGTTTCTTCATATGACATTCGATTAAAACAGACTTCTTGCCAAGCTAGTGAAACTATCTCTCTCCATTCAGCTGGAATTGAATGATCTTCCTGAAAATGGGTTAATGGGGTTTTGAAGAGTATTTAGTAAAAAGCTGCCTGGCCACAGAGATAGATCACAGTCTTTGTTCTCAAGCAAAATGAATTAAAATAAAATTGCAATAGGTTGGCTTAATGACACCTTATTTTTTACGGTCATTAGATTTTCTCTGCAGCGTCTTGATAGAGGTGCGTGTCTGCTTTTCTTTTGAGTGCAGGAACTTTCCTGCCGGGGTTGGTTTTATTTCTTGATTTGATGTTAATTTTTTTTCCCCTCTCCCTTTCCCCAGTAGCAATAAAGCAGTTTATTGACAAAACAATTAAATGAAACATCTGCCTATACATTTGTAAATACTCACAATTCAGAGAGGATCTGTGATTTTGGAGTAGCTTTGCCTTCTGGAGTCTCCTCCTTTTGCAAGAGGAGGGCCATGCCTAGTGTACTCCTTCCCCTGTCCTGCTCACACCTCTCTGCTGCATGTGTTGAGAAGCAGTCAGCCTTTCACCAGGGGTGACTGGGCAGGTGGTGTGCTGCTGTTGGGTGCAGAAAGGATGACTGAACCTGCAAAGATCTCCAAGAGAAGGTCAAGAAGGATCTCAAAAGAGTAGAAGGGGGCTGAGAGCTACCAAAGCAGGGGATAAAACTGCTGTGTGTAGGTATGGTGGGTATACACCAGGCTATGAAGACTTCTGTGCGCTAAAGGCCAGTACGAGGAAAAAAGTTGGTGTGAACTGGTCATGGAAGTTTTTCGGAGTGAAAATGAGATGCAAGTGTCTAACAATGGGGGATTAGGAAAAGTATCCTAGCAAGAGCCTTGGCGGAAAACATTCAACTGCTTGATATGTTTATAGGACAAATACAGAATGCGGGTACAGGTTGTAGAAATATTATGAACTTTCTCATGTCAGACTACCTTGGTCTGTCCTAGTGAATTTGTAAGATGTGGGGATTTTTCTCCTAGTTTGAGAGCAGTTTTAGCCAAGAGTTTTAATTGTTGAATATTCAGATTCAGTTTCATCTAGCCAGTGTTTCTAAACATTCATTAAATTGGGCCTTTCACCTTGTAGAATTATAGGCTGAAAAGTCTGGCATTAGAGGGTAGATGCAAAAGCATGTATGTTATATTCTACAGTGGTTTAGAACCTACAGTTATTCAAACCCTTTGTATCTGTATTCCAATGGTACTTTCATATATATTGCATATGTAGAATTTCCAGTAAGTTTTCAAAAACTTACATGTGTACTTATATGTACCAGTTTCTCTCCTAATTGTGTTAGAACTATGAAACTCGTAGGTAAACAAATATTAATTATATCCTAACAGAGTTTCTAGGGTTAAGTTCAGTGGGTAATAAAGCAAAATATTTTTGTCATGTTCCAGCTTCTTTCCTTCATTGTGTTCAGTGATGCAGAATGAATTAAATGTATGGGTTTGTTGCTGGGGTTTTTTTTGGTTTTTTTTGTATTTATGATTTTAAAAATTAAGAGTAACCAAAATGTTTTGAAAGGGAAGGAAGGAAAAAGAATAATCCATTGTGGAGTGTTTTTACAAAATAATGTTTACTTTTTTTCATGGACAGAAATGAAAATTTTGGTAGGGTGTTTGTCTTGCACAGAGGAAACCAATTGTAAGTACACAACTTTTTACATATGATGTAAGAAATGGCAGTAAGTCACTTTGTATTCGAGTGCAGATTCGTCACTGGGGTTTTGCTATGTTTTGTTAATCTTCTCTGCACACCTCTGGAAAAACTTCCCTCTGCAAAATCTGGTATGGCTGTGCTGACCTCAGCAGTAGCAGGGTTTTCCATTTAGGTTGGATTTGAGCTGTGGGCAACATCGTTCTGCTAAGCTGCTAGTTTTCAAGCTGTAGTCCCTAGCCCTCTTCCTGCCTTTGGACCACAATGATGACTGATGACAAAGAACATCTTATTATTTCAGATGTGTAAATATCTATGAAATTTCTAAGGATGCCCACTGCTTATCTGGGAAGGAAAAAAATAAAGAAGGAAGCAGAGCAGAACTTTTCTGATTACTCACTCACACTTTCATTTATCTTGAAGGTGCAGTTGTAAATGATTAGAGGTGTTTGGTGGTGAAATTGTTCTCTAAAGCCTGATTTTGTGACCAGAAGACTCATCAGAAAACTATTAAACTGTGTTTCTTTCCTTTACGCATCAGATGATGTAAGAGATGGTTTGCTAGTAAAGGTTGTATTGGTGCCTGGAAGTTTGAGATGGTGACCAAATGAAGAGAACAGAGGAGGATTTTCACAAGACAAATTAAATTTGGCAGTAGCTGGATCCCAGCTCCCTTAGGCTGCTGCTTGTGATTCCCAACAAGAGAAAACCCTTATCCAGGAAAATAGTCAAAACTCCACATTTTCCATGTTGGCTTTCTGTCTTTGTCTCTACACAATTCTTTCCATGTGATGTCTGAATTATTCAAGTGGAGTTATCCTGTTTTGGTTGCTATCAAAGTGTCTTTAGTTCATATGTAAGCCCACTTACCTCCTCTTCCTGTACTCCCCAGTAATTTTTTGGAAAGGTTTTTTCCAGAATTGTAGTTATTTTTCTTATCTGTGGTTCTGAACTGGACACAGAAATGTTTGTCCTTAATCCTGGTGACTGACCATCTTTCTCTGTTTTAACTTGGCTTGCTTCAAGCAAAACCCCCACACTTCAGTGATTCCAAGAAAAAAGGAACATAACCACAAGGTTTCCCCAAAGATTTTGCATACAGCTGATTCACTTAACCTCAAACATAATAAATTATGGAAAAAAATTGGACTGCTTCCATGTATTCACCATTTTCTGTAATAAAGCCAACTTGTTTTTATCTCTGACAGAGTCTGGAGGAGACTATGTTCAGCCAGCTCAAGTGTGCTGTTGAGCATGTTTGTGGAATGCATAATCCCACTTGTTTTGAGACCTGATTATTCTGTCTGACTTCTTTCTAATGCCTTAGACTCTCATGCTATTACAGGAAGGCAGGACTAAATACTTCTCTCTTTATTAAAGGACTTGAGAGAAGTCATGCTGATCATTTAATGCCATAGGTTGCTTCGAGCCAATGGGCAAGATTCCTAGTGAAGAAAGATGACCTTCTCTTCTATCAGTTTATCATTTCCACCACAGAAAGCCTCTTTTTGTCTTGTGGCACTTAGTGATGTCAAACACATGCTGTCTGTGCCAGAGCACATAACAACTGCATGATGATGTTCTCCATCTTAGATAAGCTTGTTGTGTTAATATAGCTACAATAAACACTTGACCTTATGGCCAATGGCTTTGGTGCTTATGGCATCCGTTCCAAAGTCTCTGATTTTTACTGTGCAACCTCTCCTACTATGTCAACTGTTAGTAGTTCATAGATTGGCTTTACTATGGTGTTTTTCCATTGTTACGATATTTAGAATGTTGAATTTTTCTTTTGTTTTTAAACTAACCTAGTCTGATATGTATTTTCTGAAAAATGGTCCCATGTGTGAAAGCAAAACCCTGTCTTAAGTCAATAAAACTTGTAAATACCCAGCTCAGGAGTCATCATCTTTCCTACAGGTTTTTTTCAGAAATATTCTCACATACGTGCACGTTTTGCATGATATTTCTGCATTCATTAAGTCTGCTGTAGTGTGACCCCTGTTCTGCAGGCAGAGTGGAAGCAAGCCCAACTCTATGATATCATGATCAGTGAGAGCACATGCTGGCCTTCGTGGGGTTAAGGAGATGGCCAGTGTACCTTACAGGCTGCTGCTGCACTCCACTGCAGCTGGATTTGTGGAGTTATTTTAGTGTATTACTTAGGGTATGATATGAATCGTACAGCAAAAGGTTTCGCTTTTGTTACTGAAAACAAATTCTCATTTAAAACTTGAACCCAAAAGAATTCAGTCTATTGAATTGATGTGGCGTGCTGTTGGCTCAGAGACTGACTTTGGTTCATATGCCTGAGGAGCAGAAGGAGGAGATCTGGCAGGAGATGGGAGCTAGCTTTGCACATGGAGTTTGGGCGAGTGTAAGGGTGTGGGGACTGTCTGAAGCTTTCCCTTCTCTGCTGTTTGTAAATTCTGACTAGGTTTCAAATCAATACTTTCTATTTCCTTGTGTTTGTGTGGCAATTAGTTTCTGTCAGTTACTTGCTTCTGACTTTGAGCAAGCAACTGCCGTGAAAATGACCTTTATATAATGCCCCGTAATTTTACTATTGTCTTTTCAGTGGATACAGTAGTAACTAAAAAGTGCTGTGAAAAAACCCAACATTCTAAAAACAGAAATCAAACCCACAGGATGTCTGTTAAAAGCCAGGGACATTTTGATGTAATTTTAATGATTAAAAAATTACAAAGGATGGAAAATGCAGTGTGCATACTAAGAACATAGATTACCAATACAGAATGGTGGAATTGATTATTTGCTCTTTAAAGTACCTCAAGAATGTTTCTGTAGTATAACTCTAACACTCAATGCTGCTCCGTAAGATGCTGTCTAAACTACGACTAGTAATTCCAATCCTTCTCTACAGCAAAATTGGCTGTAATAGGTGATTGCTAAAGATAGTTAATACATATGCAGTTAATATTCCTTTTTCTTTAAGTAAGCATAAGCTGTATATGTTTGGGGGAGACAAGGAAAAATATATTATTATTACCATATACTTCTTAATATCAGTTAGAAAACTCAAAGTTTTGCTACTCTTTTTAACAAGTTAGTAGTTTTCGATATAATGTTTATGACATTTCTAATGTCTTAACTTGTTTAGACAACACTATCACTTGTTTTATCATCAATCAAAATAAAACAATATTTCTGACACAAACTGTAAGAAATGTTTTTATTGACAACAGTGTCAGTCTTTCCACTTGCCTAATTACAAAGAGGACAAAGTTGCTATGAACTAGTAACAGCTTGATTCTACAGTAAAAGGTAAATCCTGAGTGAGATGTTTCCTTGCTCTCCTCCCAGATGGAACTGTGGGTTTTCCTGAAATGTTTATTTTCAAGTCCATCTCACTGCATATGGAATAGCTACTCTAACAGAAAGCCGTACACTACTCTGTTAGCAGTCTGGGAACCGAATTACTTCCCTGGCAATTAGAATCATATCAGAGGAATAGATAAAGAATTTATCCTAAATGTGGGGAATCAGCCATATTCCATATTATCTATGGCATTAAATTAAGCAACTGTGTTGTTCAAAGGATGGGTATTTGTGTAACATGTACAGAAAGATGAGTTTCTTGTGCTTCAGAATATGATTCATAATTTCAGATGACCATCAAAAAGGTACCGTTCAGGCTTTTATAGCAGTACAAACTTTCCAAGATCAAGGTACATACATCTGTAAAAGAAGAATTTTGGGTTATTCAGACTTACATTTAGATGAGTTGGAAGCCTTTTGATTGAAGTTTTCATGGTTTCATAACATACGCTGGAAAACCAGAGAAAAAATAGAATGCAAAATACTTCCGAAAAGTAGTCCCACCTTTTTCTTGTACATTAAAATTTGTCACACTCACACACAAATGTCTCCTTCCTGCCTCCTGGATCCAGAAATCTCAGGGTTTTTTTATGACATTCCAAAAAGAAGTGTGACACAGGGTCTTTTTTGGCTGGATTGACAAAAGAAGAGCTCTTGGATGCTGAGTTACATTTTATTTTGACTAACCTATGTTACCGCAGAGGCAATTTCTGCTGCCCCATTCAACACTTCAGGAACAGAGATGCTCACATGTGACTTTTGGATGTTTATTAGGCACCTGTAAAAACGATCCTCATATCCCATACTGATATAAGGTTAGAGCAGAGATATTTTTGCTTTCTTTGCTAGGAAGATGTCTGAGAGGAGAGGCATGTGTGGCTTAAGGGGAGCTTTAAGCCTTGCTTAAAGGTTTCATCATCTGCTGGGGCATGTTGGGAAAGCTCCTGATTAATCCTTTGGGAGAACGGTTCCGGAAGAACAGTTGCAGGGAAGACAGACTATGTGCGTGTGGGAGAGTGTATTTTATATATCAGTGTGTGTTTTCAAGGAATGGATAAAAGGTCTGAAATTGTTGCCTGTTTTGTTGTAGCTGACAACTCACTTGTTTAGAAGCTGCTTTTTTTTTTCTGAAGCTTTTTGTCTGAATAAAAAGAACATCTTGAAAAGGCAGGTGTCAATACATCAGAATGCAACTCCCATTCAATCGATACTGTTTGGCAACAAAAAAGTAGCTTGGAGGTTGGGGAAAATACATGTTAGAAGAAAGATAGGTGAATGCTTGTCAACTCCATCAGACCAAAATCTGATAAAGGCTTTTGATACTTTATTATTTAAGAAATCTTTTTGAGGTTAGCTGTGCTCACTTGCTTAAAATGGGCAAGGATGCAGCTGACAGTGTTTGTCATGCAAACAATTGAAAACTGTGATTGACTAATTAAAGCTGCCTTGAGCAATTTTTTTTTGCTAAAATGACATTGTGCATCTAATCTATTATTACAAATGTAGTCAAAACAAATTCATTTTGTTTTTATTTTGTCAATTAAAAATTAAAGCAGAGCGAATTTATTTTCCTTGAATTATTTTATACGCCAAACCAGTGGGATAGAGATACACTGGTTCCATGAATTGACGAGTTTTGAATTGGATGGCTTTTGTTTATCTCCATCCTTTTTCTTTTTGTAGGAAATTCCACTTATTTGGATGACCATGGACCACCCCCTCAAAAGGTAAGCTGCTGTTATTTTGTGTTTTCTTTCTCCTTGCTTTTTTGGCTATTGTTTTTAACTCATTGTATGTTTACTTGTGTGCTAAGCAACCTTGCTGAGTTTATATCAACAGCATTTAGCCTGTTCAACTTTTTTCCCCTAAGTGTTTTCAGGCATTTATAAATAACTTGAGTTAAACCTCAGTGTGATTAAACTAATGGAATTTTTGTCATTGAGTCAGGGGAGGCAGGATTTTTAGCGGTTTTGTCTGTCAGCACATTTATTTGAGGCACTTGGATCTAACAAGGCAGGTGAAGATGACCTTTTGCTGTCAATATCCCTGGACATGGACTCTGATGCAGGTGCAGTACTTTGAAACAGGTCAGTAGGATAAATGTAATGAATGTGAGTAATGAGCCCTTTTATAGGGATAGGGTTTGCTGTTCCCATCACATGTGATTGTGCAGCATAAACTTTTCCCTCCGATCATCATGGTACCTCATGACGTTTCTGGTTAGGAAGGGCATCCTGATGGTTTCTTCAATAGGAACAGAGTGGAAGCATGCATGTAGGGTGTCCTGGTTTGTTTTCTTTTCTTTTACCCTGTGTTGGTTTATTTTCTAAAAGACTTATTTGATACTATATTGTGCCTGTCTTTCCAGGCAAGGCTACTGTAAGTCCTTTTGTATAGTACAGATATGCACTGTACAAGAGGACATATTATTTATTTCATTGATGTGGCCTACCATGGATGCTAGTGCAGCAGGTGGAAGTGAGTAGTTAGAGATGGGATGGATGCGAATAGCCACTGTCTCTGGTGGTAGTCCTCACTCATCTCTGTTCAACTAACCATGAAATCACATCCTGAGCCACCAGGCCTTGAGTTGAAATGCTCAACCGCATGTGTACATCAGTTGTGGTGAAACAGTTGGCTTTTGGTCAGCAGAAGGAGGGTAATGTGGAAAGCAATTCAACTTAGCTTAGTTATCAGTGAAAACAAGCAGAAATCTGGGTTTCTTCACCTTTTTCCTGTGAAGTCCGGATGAAAATTAAATCTGCAATTTTCAGCTGGTGTATGGGTGTTTATTACACACTTAAAGTTCAGACAGCTCACTTAGAAGGATGATGGACATTTGATTTTCTTCCTCTCAACACAAATTACTCATTTTTTTTTTTCTTTTTTGTCTACACTATTATGAAAACGGGTGTAGACAGAAGTGATAAAATCAGCCTGTTATGTTTGTGGTTACTAAGTGAGATGGGATGTAGGAATTCTAAGGCTAAACAAATGTTTCACACTTAAAATCTATTTTAAGCAGTAGCACTTCTGGCTTTTGTGTATTTATTTGTGTACCAGCTGCTTCTCTTGTCCAAGAGTGCAGCAGCCTGCAGGGAGTGAGGCATTATGTTTGTCAGGTCTCCACAGTTGACACTTGGCTTGGAAGAGTAAAGCAATGCTTATTCCAGGCATATATTTTTCATGCTTGAATTAGCATTCAGAAATGCCAAGCTGTTCCAGGAAGGAAAAGGCTGTCATCTAGATAAGAGCTTTCAACCTCGAAAACTTAATTCAAATGTTGGTAGTTCAGGAATTTTGCTTTACCAATTAATGGTGCTGTGGATGGCATCCGTAGTCCAATGGGCAGTACCAGTCGGACAGATTTATCCAACCCAGAAAATTTTCTGTTTGCATTGTGAAAACATCTTTTGCCTATCTAAACATGCAATTTTGTGCTGTGGCCACACAGCCTCATCCAACTTCAGCTCAGCTGTCTGTGGAAAGGCAAGCTGATCTGATACCTACACAATTAATTGATTGGTTTTGTAGGTACTCTTTGATTAGCTACTTACAGTCAGGAAAGTTTTTGGGCTTCCTCTGTAATCATCCTCACTCCTGAAAGCTTGGTGAAAAGCTCGATGGAGTAACAGGCTATAGCGTTGCGTAAGTTACAAGTATTTTGCTTTTTGAAGTATTTGCTTGTATTTTAAAACATTGATAAAGGATGGATCATTTTGATCATCCCTTGGACAAGCCTGCTTATTTCTGAGTGGGGCTTTTTTATGTTTTGTTTTTCATTCTTCTAATCAAAACATGGGTGGGGATTGGTAAAAAAGGCCGATAATTCCTGGTATTTGCTTAAGTTCATGTTTTGAACAAAGATGCTCTTACTTTGTAAATATCATGCATTGCATTATTGCAGCTTCATCTCTGAACTGTGAACTCTGCAGGTGTGAGTGAAATTAATAATAAATTCACTGTAATTGTCATTGTCTTTCAAGTAACCTCTACTCGTATGACTAGATAACTGTCTACATTTAAACTACTAGTCGGTTATAGGTCTATGCATGCTTTAACTCAACGTATAAAAACGCGGCAGAAGAAATTAATCCTGAATCCAGCATTTAAAACATGTCATGACAGAATGCTTAAAAACTAGAAGTGGAGATAATGAACAACAATTCATTGCCTGGTGTTGAAATGACTGGTAGCTAATATTGGCAGTATGTAGTTAGCTGTAGTGGAAGGCCACCAAGAGTTGATACGCGCTGGACCGTAGCTGTTTTGCAGAGTACATTCCAGTGTTTTGTTGGAAATTGTATTAGTTTTGGCTTTTTGTCATGGCTAGGTGCCAAACTTTGGATTTTTTTAAATAACACCTTGGGTTTTTTTTCTTAGTGTAAGAACTGAAAATAACGCTTGTTCTCAGAATAAGGAATTAGCATCATCACGTTTCAGGAGGTCAGGGTACTGGTCTGTTTTTTTCCAGTGAAGGTGGCAGCAGCAATTTTCTCAGTGCAAGCAGAGAATGAAAGCTTTGCTCACTTCTGTACATGAATATTGCTGATGTGGTTCTGGTTCTCCCTTGAAGGCCAGTTGAGCCTTCACTGGGTGTCGGCAGAGCTGTTCCTCTCACAGTTTCTTACTCCTCTTTTCTCTGGCTGCAATTACTTCTGCACTATAACTTTTTTTTTCCTTCTTAAGTATGTTATCACAAAGGTGTTACTACCTTTGCTGATTGGCTCAGTGTTGGCCAGTGGTAGGTCTGTCACGGAGACAGCTGGCGTTGAGTCTCTGGGACATGGGGGAAGATTTTTGCAACTTCTCACAGAAGCCACCCCAGAAGTTCTCTCCCCACTATCAGAATGTTGCCAAGCCCAGTACACTGGCATAGGCCACTCTTCTTAGGTCCTTAGGCACAAAAGACCTCCTGACATTGACTAATCCTAGATTTTCATGAGTTCTCAGACTCATGAAAGTTCTGCTTTCCTGCAGGTAGAGGCAACCTCCAGTAGCCCTATCATGCCTCTGGTGTTGCTGATGTTAGTATGTGACAGATAAAACAACAATATAGTTGAGCCAAACAACCTTCTACACTGTCAGTGAAAATTGACTCTTCTTTCCTGGTTCAAATCTTTATCTCACAACCTCCTGGCTTTTTTTAATAAGCGTCTGAAAATATGAATTTAAAGAGATCATTTGTTTATACTTTCTCTCTAGATTGGTTTCTATGTGATGCTATGATCTACATGATGCTAGCTTGGGTTTTAAAAGACCTGTGAAATTGATGTTCATTAGTGACTAATGGTGTTCACTTGACATATTTCATGTCTGAGCATTTCAGCGAATAAAGCAGGTATTTTGTTCCAGTATTTGTGCTATTTCCTTATCAAATCTTCCCAAGGTTTTTTTACTCTCTCCAAGACGATGGTGAAACTGGCCTTTGAGGAAAAATTATGCAAACTTTATGAAACCTACTGTTGTTATTGAGTGGAACTTGGCAAGAGCATTAGGATATGTCCCTCTTTCAGTGCAGCTGATATACGTATGTGTAAGTGGGCTGTGCACATAGGTGACAGATAAATTACGTTCAAGTAGTCTATTCTCTTTTTCTCGATCATTTTCCCTTGGGATGCCTGTCATGGACCCAGTGTCTTTTGGCAGCTGTTTAGGTGTCACCAAAGCCCTGTGCTTAGCACATATGTGACAGTGCTTCAAAGCTTTAAGTAAAGAAAAGAATGGATGGAGGTCAGGGTGAGGTCAAAATGAAAAGAAATAAAATGCAGACACAAATTTGATTTGATTTTATTGGTTTGAAGCTGGAAAGTGCAAAATAACACTTTTCACGATTCTTTCAGTTCTTAGCTAGTACTTACGTGCTAATTGTTCATGTTTTCTTTGTGGAGCAGGGCTATCATAGAATAGTAGAATCATTTAGATTGGAAAAGGCCTCTGAGATCATCAAGTCCAACCATTAACATAACACCACCATTGTCAAGTAGATTATTTTTTATTTGACTTTAAAACTTACTAAAACTTGATTTCAGCACTGCCCCCTTACACTGAGTTTTTATGTTCATCAGATTTATGTAATTCTTGTTTTTTCCAAGTATTTTGATAATAATGCTAAGATAACAGCCAGGAGCTGTGCATTTTTCTTTTACTTTAGGGGTTTTGCTTTTTACCTTTGTTTTTTTTTGTTTTGTTGTGGGGTTTTTGGTGGTGGTGGTGGGTTTTTTTGTTTTTGTTTTAGTTGATACGTCCTGATTCGTTTGGACTCATGTTTTAGTTCTAGCCATCTTTTAGGAGAACATGGTTTTAACTATTCAACCCCCTACAGTCTAAAGTGATTGATTTGTTAGGGATGAAATGCTTGATTTAAAACAAACAAACAAAAACCAAACAAAAAACCCCACCCAAAACACTGAAAAGCAAGCAAGATG
Source organism: Oxyruncus cristatus (assembly GCA_013399855.1). Lineage (NCBI taxonomy): Eukaryota > Metazoa > Chordata > Aves > Passeriformes > Cotingidae > Oxyruncus > Oxyruncus cristatus. The sequence continues at coordinate 910,677 of VXAY01002371.1, forward strand.
TGTTTCCTTTTAAGTACATGCCTACCAGGGATTTTAAGGCATGAATAGTAGTGTGCATGGTTTTGATAGAGTTAAAATTCTCTGTTTAGCTTTTCTTAAAAAATTGGTGGATAATCTTTGAAGCAGTCCATCCAGGACAGGGTGGGAAAGATTTCAGTGATTAAAAAAAATCTATCCTGCTTATAAAATGATGAGTTGAGATAATCATGCAGTGTGCAAATTTTCAGCTATTAAAAATAGTCAGACTTTAGCAATGCTAAAATAGAGTAACTTCCTGTGGTTACCAGACTCAATATCTGACTGATAAAATATTGAGAGAATTCACTAAGTGCCTTAACCACAAAGATCTCCCTTGCAGTTTGAAGCACTGTTTTACAGTATAACTGAGCTTTTGAACCTAGTACACTCAATAAAATACTATGATTTAGAAAATAGTTCTCCACTTCCCTCAGTTTATTAGAAACAATGTGTCATGGTTTAACCCCAACCATCAATCAAGTCCTGCACAGTGGCCCACTCACGCCCCATCACATGTAGCAGTGACTTGGTAAGACAAATGCCATCACTCCGAAGGTGCCCTCCTTCCTCCTCCTTCCCCCCTGCTTTATATACTGAGCATGGTGTCATATGGTTTGTGTCAGCTGGGGATCAGCTGTCCTGGCTGTGTCTTCTCCCAGCTTCCCATACACCCCCAGTCCTCTTGCCAGCATGGTAAGTAAGAAAGTAGAAAAGGCCTTTGCTCTGTGTAAGCCTTGCTCAGCAATAACAAAACCATCACTGTATTATCAACACTGGGCTCAGCACAAATCCAAAACTAGCCACTGTGAAGAAAATTAACTCTAGCCCAGCTGAGACCAGCACATAGTGCAAAATAGTTGTAGAAATATTAGGAATAATTATTTTGTGTTCTTTTAAAATTGTGTTCTCCTTTCTTCAAAATGGCAGTATCACAAGGAAAGAAAACTGACTTTTCCAGAAGATTTTGTCATTTTTATTCATAATTGTTTGTAATTCTACTGAAGCTACAGGGGGTGAATGATATAGCAGACTAGTATTATGGAGATCTATCCAAAAGCTGGAATTGAATCTGTACTATTAAGTGTGAATTGGGTAAAAAATATTTGAATAGTACTGGAGCACTATTTTGTTTGTTTTGTTCATATTAATTTATTGCTCAAGAATCTTAAGGACAAAAAATCATTTGATTCTGTGATTTTCCAAAATAGAGAAGATGATTTCTTACTTTTTAATACTTCTTCAGTTTATAGTATATCAGAAATGTGTTAATATGGGGAGGCTGACTGAAAGTAAATGGACAGTTCAAAGAGACTTGGGAAATTCAAGCCAGATTGCCTGTCACAAGAAGATAAATTTGTGAGGGATACTGTGCATGCTGATGTCCTGCAAAAATTTAAACAGTAGTGAACTGGCTTTTTATTAAGCCTCTCAATTTTGAAAGACTTTGAAACACAACAGGGATGCATGTTTTGTGAACAACAATAGCCTGCAGTTTTCATCCATCTAATTTCAAAGATGCTTGGAAAGTATTTTGTCTTTTGATTGGTACTTTAATTGTCGGGCTGTGTGCATAATAAAGGTAAATTTTGCTTGCCTCTGACATTCACACGACAGCCTACCTGCTGTTACACAAAACAGAAAGATTCTAATATCACCATGGTTCTGCTGGAAGAGTTGACCAGCAGCGCATTGTCCTTCCTGTAGGTACTTCTTGGTGGTGTTTCTTCCAGGTGGTGACATCTTGTCATGAACTGGATTTCAATCTGTTACCTGCAGGAGCTGTGATGGAAATTCAGTCCCTTTGAGTTCCTCTGAGCATGTAGAGCGAGAGCATCTCAGAGCTAGCTCACCGGTAACGAGCATGTGGGTTACAGTCCAGCAGAACTGGCCTGTTTTACAAATTAAAGTCCAGTTATGGCTATAAACAACCTTTATTTCATACTGCAGTTGACTTACAAAGTGTCTGCTTAAAGTGCAGAGGAAAAGAGAAGCATGCTGAAGACATTAAAATGAAATGTGGAGCTACAGAAAGAGGGCCTTAAGTAAAGGGCAGGGGGGCAAACTGAAATGCACCATGACAGATCCTTGGCAATAGTGAAACCATGAGTTGCTGCCCTAATGATTTGCCTAATAGTCAACCACGATACAATCGAAAGGGTTAAACCCTAACGTGAAGAAAGACAAGTGCATACAGAAAAATACATTATTCAGTCTACCACTCACCACATTCAAATGAAATATTATTGGCTCACTGAGTGAATTCATGAATATTGCATTGGAAGGATAGAGACTACCGTAAGGTAGTGAGGTTACTTAAGGGAACACCAGTGATGTGAAGTATTATAAAAAGTTTTGAAACCAGGCTTAGTATTTTGCAAGTATCCAATATAAAGATGCGGGTGGGATGTGATAGGATTTACTACTTAAACAGAGAATAACTGTGCCAGTGTGTTCTGAGCACATCAGAGTGTACAAAACCTTGGGCTCTGGAGATAAAAAAAAAGCAGTTTTAAACTTTGCAGTTCCAAGATACATATAGTGTGAGGCTGCTCTGGAGTTAAAATCAGTCTTGCACAAATTCTGCAGCTTACAGGTTTTCTGATATTACATGGAAAACCTTCCAGTGGAAAATGCAGTAATTAATGGGACACTTAACGTACCTGAACTCATGCTAGTTCCCTCAACTCATACCAGTATCAGTGAACCATGTCCTTAAATAATTTATCTCCTTTATCTTCTTATGAGGTAAAGGTGCATGCCAGAAAGATAACTTCTACGATGTGATTAACTTGAGAAGTAAGAAATAAATATACTGCTTTTCATAAGAAAAGTAATGAGGGCCTTCCAGTTCTTTTTCTGCTGTAATCTGCATGCACTCATGTGGGATAAAGAAGAAAAAGGGTGATAGCTCTATGTTATGCATGCTTCTCTATACTTGTTATAGTCCCATATGCTGTGATTCTTCTAAATTCCATCCTAAGATGTATTAAAAAGAGATGTCTGCAGGACACAAACAGTAACTGATCGGTTCTTACTGGCACCAGGGAGACAAGATACAGCACTGTATCTAATTTTGGTCCCAAAAGGGGTGAACAAGTTGCAAACTGCAGAGGAAAGCAGGAAGAATGAAGAAGGGGTTGAAAAGCATGCTATGTTAGGAAAGGGTGAAAGGAAAAGATTTGATTAATCTAGAGGTGATGATTGTACCCTGTCCCCAAGCAATTAACCATTTGGTAGGGTGATTCCCCTCTCACCTGCTTCATCCCTGAGAGGAGCCAGAGCTGAGCTGCCGTTGCCTAAGTACAGCCAAGTGTTCCTGAGTGATGAAAGCCAGGAGTCCCACTCACACCTCCAGAGGCTGCCTGACATCAGTGAGCACTTGAAACTGCTGAGTAAACAGAGCATCTGCTCTCTACCGACTTGTTTGACTCTTTGTATACACGTGCTGATTTTGAATGTTGCTGAAACTTCACATACCTGAAATAAACTTGTTTCTGCACTCTCTGTGCTGGGGAGTCTTGTGCAGCAGAGGTTTTGTTCTGCTGCAAGCTGCTGTTGTAGGCAAGTAAAGCAGGTGTAAAGTATAAAAGGAGCAAACCCAAATGTGTTGATAGGATGCAGCCAAAGCTTGGAAAACTGAACCTTTGACCTCTTCTTTATAATTTCCCCAGATTGATATTATTGTAGTTTCTATAGCCATAGTATCTTGTAATAGGACGTGATCTGAGAGTTAGTGAAGAAACTTTACTATGCTTTGAACTGAGCTCTTTTTAGGTTTGTAAGTGTGCATGACTTCTTCACAGAAAAAATACTGGAAGTTTTGATTTTGGCTCTACAGATCTGTTTTTTCAGACAAATCAGGGACCATAAGCTTTGGAAGACACTTCATAGTAATGCTTTTCTTTAGTCTTATAAATTTGAGTACTGTTTGCAACCAAGTTGCCTTTTGCTGCTTGTGCTCCATGCTTATGTTTTCAATTTATTTTGGTACTTAGGGATGTTGAATTGTTAGAGAACACATTTTAACTTAGTCTTCCAAATGTGTCATCTGCCCAACAGATGAGATGCATTGTTTGTGGCAGGGGGGAGCAAAGTGATCCTTTTTCAATTAAATTAGTTGATTAATGAAAATGCAACAGAATGATCTTCTGTTTCTTCTTCTGCCTTATTTTCAATGCTCCACTGCATTTAAACTTTGAAAACAAACCAACTTCACCCTTACCTTTTCTTGTGTTTTCTAGTGTATTTTCAGTGACCCATAAAGAAGACCACACTGTGTGGTCTGCTTTAGAGTTGGTTAATTCCAAAAGCTTGTCTCTGTCTAGCATCACTACACTCTACAGGTGAATCTTTATGTAACTGGATCTGTGTGCTTTAGCTGGGGAAGAAGGAGGCTTGCTAGTAATTTGTTTTGTTTTCTCCCTTGTTCATTGTTCAGTCATGTTTTCTGCTGACATACTTTTGTGTTAGCAACTCTTCACTGTAATTGCTTTGAAAGTGAGTTGATACTTGTTTGGAATGAGATTTTGTGCAGCAGTTCCTGACCTTGGGTTTGGCATAGGTAATCTCTTAGTGTCCTTTGAATTTGACTTTAAATAGGCCATGGCAGGCTTGTGATGGACCTCAGTTAGAAAGGGGCATCCAGTGTATCTAAGATCTCAAAGCTAATGACTGAATTAGCTGACCTATCTTCCTGAAACCCACAGTATGAGAGCAGGTATTCTCTGGAAAAGGTAGATGAGCTAAAAATTAAATGCATGGTGGTTAACAAAATTCTGGAATTTGTTAGTACAGCAAGTTATGTAAGAAATTCTTCAAGCAGCAGGCAAGAATGTGACTTCTAACACGCCATATATAATCTTAGGGGACACTAGAGAAGGAGAGATACTGAAGAGAAATGGACTGCTGAGCTCTCAGGTTTGTAGGTACCTAATGAGTATCATCCTCCCCTCATAAGTCGAATGTGCCATTGCTTTGACCCATTAAGCCATTTTTTAAAATCCTTATAATTCTGTCTCATTTACAGAAAAAAAAAAAAAAAAAGAGGTTGCACTGACAAAGTGTGATGCTTTATAAAGATGTGTGACATCAGCAAACATTTAATTGTTTTCACAATCTTACCAATTTTGTCTGTTTTGGTTGGCCTCATTCACCTAATAAACATGGAATGCTGTCTGACCTCAGGTTAGTGTCTGCTCAGAAAGGAGAAGCCATTTCTGGCATCCACTTCTAGTCCTTCTCATGTCTAAGGACAGGAGTCACTTACTTCCAGAAGCTGTGAAGATAATGGATTGCTTTCTGGGAGCACATCTCTCTGACATGAGTTATTCATCTGAGCAAACTGTATGTGGACTGGGAAATTTCTTGCAAATGGGCAAAATTATACTGGATTTGGCTCAATAAAGGTGGAATAATTTAGGCCTTTGGGTGGATCCCTAAATTATTGACACTGCAAGTAATGTTATCCAGCCTAATTTTTTTTAAATGATGCAAAGGTTTACCTGGAGACAAAGCCACCACTGAAGATGGAAGCCTGGGCTTTTGTCAGGCTATCTGTTAAATGGCTCCCTTCCTGAGACTGGCATACCTACTCTGCAGAGCTACTTGGCAGTCACTGTAATGCAAGTTTGTTTTGGGTTAAACTTGGTTTTTCTTCTTTCTTGCATTCACAGTGATTCTTGAGATCTTCTTTAACTGTGGAACAACAACAACAAAAAAAAGCCTCCTTGAACTGACAAGTAAATTGTTATATAACTTTCCAAACCCTTAGAGAGAGCTGTTGTAATTATACTGTGGGTTTTACTTTTGTATAGCTGTAAGTACGAATTCACATAACTACAAAGTGAATTACGTTTGAATTTTTTATATTACCTCTGGGCTTTGATGCAGTGCTCCATAGTCACTCTGTAATTATTTTGAAGTTGCCTGTATTGTTACATGAATATCATATTGCCAGAGTATCACCTCAGCAGTTAGTCAGTCTACATGATACATACTCTTATTATAAAATAAAATGTAGTCCAGTCAGCATTTTGTAAACTTCCAGCTGCTGTTTTCCCTCTTGTTTCTGCTAATATAACAGGAGCTTCCTTTTCGAGTGCCTACTCCGGCACTGTCTCTTGTATTGTCTCAGTCTTTTGTGAGTATCATGAGGGGGAAAAGAAAGTTCCTCTTTAAAGAAGTTTTCCATTTCTTTAATTTTTACTTCTGCTTAATACAAACATGGGTTTCTGGAAGAAGTATTTCTTCTAAGAAATAACTTAGACACTTTCTGAAATGCAGAAAGCAGATTTGCAACATCCTAAGGAACCGATCACATTAAACAAATACTTACCTATATCAAAAGCCTGTGTACTGCGTGGCTTTGTGCACTTGGCACATCCTTTGGGGCATTTAGGTGTGTTAAGTGGATCAGTGACGTAAACAGACGAAACATGAGCAGAGCTTCTGTAGTGCACCTCTAAAGCTCCCACATTCAGCAGTGCTGCGTGTGAAGTTTTGGTTTCCGTTAGTGATTGTTCTTCTGGAGCGAGCTTTGAGCTGTAGCGTTTATCTTGAATCTTGTCCGATTTGACCTAAGTACATTCAGCTGGTTACTGAATCAAGGCATTGATACGTTGGCCTCCTTTAAGCTAAATAGGTGTCTGAAAATAATAGCCCTTTATTTCAGGTTTCCTTATCTGCTACAGTTTCTTTTTGGGGGTTGCCATGGTTATTGTTTGTGTGCAGACCAGAGTTGTGCTGCCTAGGAAGGTGAGTTTCAGAAACAAATGTGAGAACTGGCCAAACTTTGTAGCTACTGTCAGTTTTCTAAGGCAGTAAAGTCATTTGCACTGAGAATAGAGTTTGCAAAGGCCTGCTTTAATTTTATGTCCTTTTTAAAGAATTGTATTAATAAGATTCACCCAAGGTTACTGGATAATAAAGTCAGGGATTTAATTAGAACTTGAGTGTAAACTGGGTGCAGCAAAACTGGAATTAAATGAAGTACCAATGAAGAAAAACATTTGCTCACTACATTGCAAAGTGCAACTCTTCTAGGAAAGTCAAAGCAGTTTATAATTATGACACATTTTTAAATATGTCCATGGCCCTACAAACTCTCGTCATTTATCTCATTTCTAGGATGCTAAGCAAACACACACTTGTATGTGCTCTTTCTCTTTCACTGGCACTTGTGAGCATCTACTTATCATTTCTCTTGGAAGCTTTCACATACTTGCACAGCCAAGTATGCCAAAGGTGTATGTCTGAGCAGACGACAAATTCCCATTCCACAAGTTACAGTGATGTTGTGTGGATGGTGCTGCAGGACCGTGACAAATAGTGATGCTAGTGTTTGTTATGCGAAGAAATTAATCAAAAAGGCGACAATCCAGAATAGGGCTGTGTGTTCTTGTTTGTTATGCTGTCCCTGGTGTGGTAATCAGCATAATAAGATGCATTCAAATGTTAACCTTTCAGACATTATTAGCAGTAGTTTTGGAAAAGGTTAGCTACAGCTGTAGCACAGAGATGTTAAATTCATCACCTTTGGAGTTCCCTAATAATTGAGGCTCAGATTTTGCATTTTTTAGGAAACAAGTCTTCTGGAGGAGTTTGATAAGGAATAAGGGAGCTAGGTTTCTCCTAGAAAATACCATAAAAATGTTACAAAGTGGCCAGACTTGATGCCTTATGTGGGGTTTGTATGAGCCTTAGGAGGCCGATATCTGCTTTGCTGAATGTGATATGATGTCCTGCATCTTGGAAAGCTGTTAACTGAGGCCATGATCACCGAATACCTACCCCTTTCCCTGGGTTATTTGGAGAATGATGGCTTTGCCAATTATGTTGCACTGAAGGATATCCTCAACATTCGAACCAGTAACGACAGTAATGTCATGAAATACAACATTGACAGCAAAGTGCCAGTAAGGTCCTACTAAAAATAACGGAATACAGGGGCTTTTTCTTTTTTCTTTGTAGTTAGCAGTCATCTTTGAAAGTAGTCTGAAGGGTTCCCTGAGGAATTGTTTTGCTTCCCTGATGAAGATCTACTAGCTGTTCGAATATCCTGAGAAGTGCCATATGCCTCATCTGTCTGCTTTTATGTCAGGAATTCTTGTGCTGGGAGAATGTGATTGCATCAAGAGCAGAAGTAACTATAGGTTGAGATACACCACCACTTTGGCCGTTCCTTGCACTGAACACAGGTTGTCTGGAACCCGGGTGCAGGCCCTGTGTCAGGAAACCTTTTGTGCCACTGTCTTAATAGAAAAATGATCTTTTTCCTTAAGTGCCGTATATGCACTGCTGTGGATGAAACTGTGAGCTCTGGACTTTTAGAGGCTTGAAAACAGTTTCCTCTTCGCCTATACTATCAGATGCTGCTGCTATATGCTATACATCAAATACTTCTCTAGTGTGATAATGTGATTTCAGGACACATTTTGGTGAAAAAACAGCCCATGGTCATCATCCAGGAACAAAATAAGGCTGCATCCAATGTATTTTGAGACACTGAATTACTACTCACTTGTTCTGGTTTCCCAGGGAGGAGAGCATGGTGCAAGAGTTAGTGTGGGCAGGAGACCGTTCCCAATGTCCAGGTTGGATGTAACTGATCTGTTTTGAGTTTTAGTGAACATTACCTGTACAGAAGTGATCAGACTGTGCCAGTTGGCCTCAGGCCACCTGTGGCACTGGCGTTTTTCTTTCCGCAAGTGGCATGATTTGTTCTCTGAATCTATTTGGAAGATTCATGTTTATATTTGAAATTGAAAGAGTTGATTAATTTTAGCTTTGTACAACTGGTGGTTGTTTGGTGTTTTTTTCTTTTTCAGCTGAAGTTTTGCAATACAAGCATTCCTCTTGCGTTATGTCAACTTCGCTTTGAGTTGCCAAACTGTGGCACAGATTCACTCCATTCTTTTTATGGGAGATAGTCAACTAAAGCTGACTGTTTGCATTGATATTACAAGCAGCAAGCTCAAGCCCATTATCAGCAGTCGCATAGTGTTTACTGTTACTTTAACTGGATCATGAAGGGGAAGTCTCACCTTGCCATCTCCTGAGCCGTGTTGTTTCTATTCTGAAGAGCTGCTGGCTTGTTAGAGGAAGTGAATGCTTCTGACCTGGGCAGGGCCCCAGGAATTCTCCTGTATGTGTCTGTTGGCTTCAGGTCAAAACATGGTGTTACTCAGAGGTACATGGAAACAAAAATGTCAATATACTGACTCCACCTTTCTCAATCTTTATTTAGGTACTTCCTTTCCCCAGTCAGGTGGTCTACAACAGAGTGGGAAAGTGTGGGAGTCGAACTGTGGTTTTGCTTTTGAGAATTTTATCAGAGAAACATGGATTCAATCTGGTTACATCTGACATTCATAACAAAACAAGACTGACCAAAAATGAACAGGTAAGTTACTTCTGCTCCTCTTAGATCCTGTTTTCTTATTATGTTTATGAAATTGAGAAGCAAAGGCATATGATAGCCGAAGTCCTGTTAAAAAGATGTATTGCTGTGATCATCCAGAATTCATCATTCTCTAAGTGACTTCATTTCATAGGAGAAATGGATGATAGAGCCAAGAACAACATGATGTGGAAGCTAACCAGAAAAACTAACTTTCGGTGAGCCAGCTTTTGAATTTAGTCAGAGCAGCAGTTAGACTACCAGCAAGGCAAAAAAGGTTAGTACCAGTGAAGTTAAGTGCTAACAGCATGTGGGACATGTATTAATGTATCTACAGGGCACAGCCATTTATCATATAACCAGGGCAGCCTATTCAGACCTAGCTTAGGTCTCCTTAAGCAGAGCAGGAGTAAATAGCCCAAAGGGTCTTTTTTGATGACTTTCTTAACTCACTTTTAGTAAGCATTTGCTTCAAAAAGTTGTTTCCCCATGCCATACTAACCCATGTTGCTATAATCTGACATGGGGTTGATCCTATCTCAGCTTCTTGCTTTTCTGCCTTTTTCATGTTATCGCACAACCCTCACTACAGGAAGTGAAAGCAGCACATTATTCCTCTTTATCCAGGCACACTTTTTTCATGTTCCCTTAAAGCTGTAGAAGGCATTATTTTTGCAGCTTTGATTCTGTAAAAGATCCAGTTATTTAAATTTTCTTCTATACAGAGTAACTAACCATGTGCCCTCTGTCAGTGTCACTCCCATAAGTAGATATTGATACAAGTAACGCAGAAAAACCTCAGACTCCAAAGCGTACGTGTGTAGTCAGATGCCGCACGCATTGCCCACTGCTGCTATTTTGAGCTGCTGATCAGGTAAAGGCTGCAATAAATGCCTGTGTCACTCCTAGGAATGGCAGCCTGCAAACCACCAAAGGATGTGTGTAATGATCAAAATACGGATGTGGGCCTGCCAGTGGCATTGTGCTGTGATTTGGGCTCATTTGTTTTTAGCCTGCTTATGAGTGTAAGTCTTTTATTTTAGATGCAGCAGTTTATTCCAAATGAAAATTTAGGAGTTGATATTGCTCCTGCAGGTCCCACCTTCCTCTCTTTCAGGGTGTCCATTGGGGTCCTACCAATAGCCAGCTGACCTAACGCCACATAACACTCAAGTTGAGCCCAAGGTGGGGACCAGCTGGCCAGGGCTGCCACACCAGCCCAAAGGTGGCTTCTATGCACGGTTGCATGTTAGATGCCGGTGAAAGGATGTAGGGGAGGACAGTGTCCCCTCACTGCCCCTGCTTGTGGCTGAGGGAAGGCATAGGCCGTGGCTGCTGCAGATTTCCTCTGTGTATCGTACCAGCAGTGCCACAGAGCCTGGGGTGTTTGCAAAATGGTTCCATCAGAAAGGAGTCAAACTATCCTGTGCTACAGAGGCTGTCTGTTTGGGATTTCTGTGGCTATGACTGCTTTTGTGTTTTGGGTTGTTTGGGTTTTGTTTGTCTATATCTTTCATCAATTTCCCTTACTAATTGGGAGACATCATAAAACTCAGAAACCTTTCAGGTATTAATAATCACCAGCTTTCACCCTTATCAACTTCTTCCTTTCAGTTCTGTTCTTTGTCTCTCTCTGTCTCTCGAGGTATATTGTCCTTTGTTAAAACATGACACAAGATCACATCCTAGCAGTCTTCTGTGCTTTAGTCCAGCATGTGGAGATTCCAGAGAAGCTCAGACTTATTTTTTACTTATATGCTGACAGAGGATAACTGTCTGCATTACCTTTTGCACTCCCTAAGCTCTTAGCTTACTAGACAGTAAATGTGATGGAAGTATTGCTACAGAGCTGATGACTTACTTTATAGATTGCCCTACTATAACTTGAGTCTCTTTATTTTCATTTATGGTTTATTTATGTAGTTACAATAGATTCATAATTTAATGAGTACTTTTGCTGAAAAGTGCCTTTGATCACCAGGAAACATGCCTGAAGACAGTAACTGATCTGTTGTTCAGGGCATTTTTAGTTGTCTTCTCAATTTTTAAGAGCAGAATATAAAAAAAAATAAATTACTTTCTTCACCTTTAATGTGGTGTACACAAGAGGAAGTTGAAAGAATGGGTGATCTCTGGCTCCAGGCATTGGAACAAGAAAAAAGAGAGCTGGGCTGGGCTGAAGGCTTCCAGCGTGAGCATGGGCTTCTCGCTTGAGATGATATGTCTCTCTTCCTTCTGTCATTTGTCTGTCCTGTGTTTGATTAAAGCCCTGATCCAGCCAAGACTTTTCTGTAAATATTTAGCTTATGCAGTCTGCTATTGTTAAATAAAGTTAAGCATGTAGGTGTTCTTAATGACTGTGGGGATTGCACATAACTGGAATCCATATTCTCATTGCCCTTTCCAGTCTCCTTCGTACTAAGAAATTTTCCGAAATTATGTGTGTCTGCCAGCAATTAGAAGTGCAGCCTTTGAACATCTGTGGGCATAAGGGAGTGAGCTCTGGAAACAGATGAGTTAGTATGTGCCTTACCATTTGCTATAGTACTTTCAAGTAAATTAAATACAGAAAATAGTATGTATTATTGAAGTTAATCTAATTGTTGTGGCTTTAAAATTCCACATGAACTGCTGCCAAATGAAATCTTCCCTTTCCATGACTTTGTATCCCACTCCCATTTTCTTGCATTCAGGGACGTAAGAATGAGTATGCTTATAGATACAAATACCAGTCACATGCAGGAGTAATTGGTAGTTTATCCTCCTATTGTTTCCTTCTACCACCCATTGTTATGGTCATGCAGCGAACTTAGTATGTAATTCCAGTTTAACACACTAAAAATTCATCACTAATTTTTCTTAAATGCCTTTTTAGACAGAAAATTGGTCATACCAGCTTGGGGAGATGAAGAAATTCTTGAAACCGTTTCAAACTTTTGAGAGCAGAAAATGAAGGTCTAGTCTCATTCCTGGGAGTCGTGAGTTGTTTATGGAAATGAGTACCGAGATGAAAGTGATATACCAAAATTCCTGTAGATACTTGTGCTTCCTGAGCCCTACATGCCTTCAGTAGAGACTGAAAGCAGTGGAAGAGGGTAAAGAACTCACAAGAAAGACAAACGGAGAGAATTTTTTTGTCTTATTTGTGTCAATATTAGTGGAGGCTATAGTGTGAGCCAGTAGACCTCACTTGGAAAATCCCAGTTGCCTAACCATTTTTATACATTTTGATCTTGAATTCTCCCAGTGAAATACAGCATCTTCAAGAAATAGTAACATTTTGGCTGCTGTCTGGATGGCATTATTGTCTGATTTTCTTTTTGTCCTCAGTCAAATTTACTTACTGGAAATCTCAAACAAAACAGGACTGCTCTGAGCAGTCAGTGCAGGGGCTGGCCGTTTCCAGAAGAGGGAAAAGTGTCCTCTCTCGAAGGCTGAAGTTGAGTTTCTGTGCAGGAACAATGCTCTGGTTGGAGAAAATCCATCCTCCACGTTTCTTCCCTCTTGGGGAGGGTCCCATCCAGCCCTCTTGGAGTCACTTCACGGTGCCATCTACTGGAGTGTTGCTTGCAATGCAGCACCAACCCATTACAAGTACGCGGGTGATGCTGAGCAATTACGGTTTGATTTCTTTTGTTTGGCTGACTGAGATCCTACAGTGGTGGTGTAGGAGAGTAGACTAAGGAAAAACCTTTCCTTTTAGAGTATTGCCTCTTGGTGTTCTTGCTCCGGTGGGCTTTAAGATTCAAAACTAGCTTGTGATTTACAGGATTGCCTCTGTGGATCTCTTCTTCTTTAAAGGACCTGATTAGAAGTCAGTGCAGAATATGAATAAGGGGAAAAATATTAGAATAAAAGATGAAGCAAGCAGTCACAGAAAGGTGTTATTATAAGGAAAGACTCTATTCCTTAAAATTAATTGGTGTTTGAGGGCAGTGAGTAGAATAACAGCAGGTGTGTTGACCACACCGCAAAGATCTTGGCAACTACTTGCTATGGCCTAACATCTCTGCAGACTCCAGTCATGCGGTGTGCATGCTCCCCTTTCCTTGGGGAGCCCAGCACATCCATTGCTTTCGTTCGCTTCCACACACACTCTCTCTGTCCTGTCATTTACCTCTCCCTGGATCCTTCTTTGGCAGCATTAACTCTGTGGTGCAATTTAGTTAATTTTGAGAGCAAATTAGTATATTTTTCAGTACTGTTTCACTGAAACTGCCTAACTCCTGCTGGAGAGCTCTGGGCAGCAGTGAGAGAGAAATAGCTCTTTATGGGTGCTTATCTTAGAAGGTGTGTGCTCCTTTCAGACTTCTCCTTATTTCTACAGCTCCTCCCTCCAGCCACAAATGTGTTCTAGTTCATCTCTCCCCCAGCTGTGTTTGCCAGGGTCATTTATCTTGTGCTGCTTGTTCGTATTAATTTCTTTTCAAACTTAGGATGACCCTAGATAATCTCTATTTGTATGTAACTCTTCTTCATCACTCATTCCATCCAAAATGCTTGCTTTCCTCAGCTCTCATCCTCTGCTCACTGTTTCTCTCTGTGGGTCTTCTGCACTAAATATCTTATAAATAGAAAAAAAAAATCCCACAAGACAAAACCAAAAAAAAGCACCCCCTCACAAAAAAAAAATCCCGTATCAAACCAAACAAAAAAAAAAATCTAGCAACCAAAACCAACCAACCAACCAAAACCATTAGAGACATTACTCTTCTGGGATACATTGGAAGATTTTTCTTTTTTTTTTCCCTCGTTACCATCATCTTAAAAGTAGGTGTGGATTACTAGGTATTCCTGAGCAATACAGTTGATTTGTTAGACTGAAATGATTTCAGCACAGTGGGATCAGAGTGAGAGAGGCCCATGGGAAATATGGCCACAATTTGCATGTGGCCATGAGCCATTACAGTTATTTATTTTTCCCTCCTGACATCTGTGTGTTGTTTCAGTTGAGCCTTACTTACCCTTTTGGCAGGGTTTTTAAAAGAACGAGTTTTGCTTGTTTGTTCTTATGCACGTTGTAGCTTTATCCACATCTGCTTTCAAGTCCGGTTGATCATTAAGTATCTAAATATGAAGGTACTTTGAGTCAAAACAAAAATCTGTGTCTACTTTGGAGTAAGCTGTTATCATAGTTCAAGAGATTGAGTTCGGTAGCAAGAGATTAAAAAAAAGCCAGGAGCCAGATGCTGTCCTGTTCTCTGTGCGTCTTTCCAGCCTCCCTTTGCTCCTGAGGCCTAAGTGCATGTGCTTGTCCAGCAGCAGGTCAATGTGTGCATGACACTGACATCAGGTGAAATGCAGTGAGAAACACAGTGGTGGTGTGATGTGAATCTGCCTGGGGTAAGCAGAGGGCCAAGGGAGACTTGCAGGGTACTTTGTTACTTATATATACATAACTTATATATACTTTCTGCTACATTCATTTAGCAGTATTATACTAAAGCTGCCTATCTTTTTAAACTTAGTGAGATTACTTAGTACAGGTATAGTATCTTTATATCTCCATAATTATACTCTAATTATGTTTTTCCATTTATTCCAAGATGGAATTACAGTGATGACCATAGTGGCATGAATAGAGTTTTTATCCCATATCAGTAACTTCCTTCTGCCATCTTCCTTACTTATTTCACGTAGATAGATTAACATAGGTAAAATGAGAAGTATAACATAAAGCTTCATACAGTTCTGAGAATTTCACTTCTCCTGTAACTTGTCCGAGGAGGAAAAAAAAAAAAAAATTAAAAATCTGATTGAGACATCTGATACACAACCTCTAGAGTCTCCTCTTGTTTGATTCTGCAAGATGAATGAATATAATTTTTTGGCAGAGTTACCAGTCTTAAAGAAATATAAGCATGTTGGGTTTGCTAGGAAAACCTTTGTCTCTTCAGAGCATCGATAAACAATGCTTAATTCCTTTGTGCAAGTTATTGCAAAGCTTCCTGGGCTTTCTAATTCTTATCGGGACAAGCTTTGCTCTTCAGGTTTATGAATTTCGTGCTCATAGCATTTATATTGAACTGAATAAGCTGTATAAAGACCTGTTTGTACTTGAATGAAACAATGCAGAGTCCATAAATGACTAACTAAAACAGGGGCACTATACCCTTCCTGCCTCTTTTTTTTTTTCAGTTGCACATCTTCTCTCCATATTCTCTTGTTTCTCTTTTCCCTTTTCATTGTCTTTCTTTTTTTCATTTTGTCTTCTTTATGTTCCATTTCTTTGGGTTTACAGTCTTTCTCACATATAGTATACCTTGATATACTTTCTCAGACCTAATACGCCTTGATATACAAGGTCTGTACCTAATACGCCTTGACGTACTCCAACTAGTTTGACAGGAGCAGCTCCATCATAAGAAGATGGGCAAGCTGAACTGTTTTGTTCAGAGCTCATCATACCTATATGTGTTGAAAGCAGTGGAAAAATACGGAAAAGCATATTAGTGTGTGGACATTTTATTCAATGCTAGAAGTTGAATGGCTGTAGCTCGTGTTGTCTGAAAGAAGAAGACAGGGTATGTGTTCTAGGAAAAAGTGGAGAATGAAAGATGAATGAGAAGCAGTAAGATGTGACACACATGTAAAAACCGTGGCAAAATATCCGTGTATTGAAACCAGGAAATAAAGGGGGAAAAATTGTCGATTGTTGTCCTTAAATGTAACTTAATATTTGTCATGGCATGGATATGATTTTTTACTATGCTCTTTTTGATTCTAGTAACTCATCACATGCCGGGCACTCTATCTTGACCATGTAACAGGCTGGACTCCATATTTTTGCTTATTTTGTTTATGTCAGCTATAGCATTCAAGTTTTAAGAAATACATTTTTTAATTGATGTCTCCTTAATGGTGTTTAAATTTAGTACATAAATTAATATGATTCGAACCAGAATGTTTGGTTCGCACTCTCTTATCTCTTTTTTTTTTTTCCCCAGTTTATTAATTGCTTTTGACTACCCAGTTTGTAAAATCAATAAACCTGTCATTTCAAATGCATTTGTGTTCGGTGTCCATAGCACAGCCTCCATTTGAATGCAGAACAGAAAATCCAAAAATAAATCTTGGGAAATAATTGAGAAGAAAGCAAAATTAACTGAAACATTGCCTCTCTAGCATGATGCTTCACTAGACAATTTCAGTTTCCTGTAAATCATAGCTAGAGCTCAGCTTACACAAAATAGATATTCATATTCATGGTGCTGTTTACATTATTCCATGTCAATGATCTGAAAATTTAAATTATTAATTTATTTTTTAAAAAATTAATATTATGTGAATATGCCTAACCTAGAATTTAGCAACATCTTTCTAAAAGTCCCCATTTAATTTGTACTTGTAATTTGCTGTAATAGCAAAAAGAACAGCAAGCGCTGATTTCTCTATTTAAACAGGCAAATCAGTCGGTGTTTTGACTATGTTAGCAGCTTTTATTGTTATATGAAAATGGTCATTGGCTCAGCTCCCATTTTCTGTTACAGTTTCAGACATTTTGTGTTTTAGGCGTTGGTGTGAATAGAGCTGGGGTTTTCAAGAGGGCAGCTGCGACTTGCAACGCTCTGGTGCAGATTTAGGCAGAGTTTTGATTTTTCCTTTAGTTTATGCCTTTCCTTGAATTTATTCTCACCTTTGGAAGTACATAAGCTCCATGATAGTTAAGCTGCAGACACCATTCTGCTTTCTTGCTTAGACATAAAATAGTAGCTGTGCTATATTGATGACAGTGTTTTGGAGGGATGGTAGGGGAGGAGGTCCTGAGTAATTCAGACTTGAAAGTTGTATCATCATATGCTGTTTGAAATTTTTATATTTGTCTCAAAATACGCATTGACATAACAAAGAACATTTGATTTGTTAATTCTTTTTAGATGGAATTGATTAAAAACATAAGCACTGCTGAGCAGCCCTATTTATTCACTAGACATGTTCATTTCCTCAACTTCTCAAGGTAAGGCATTTTTTCACACAAAAATCTTTTTCATTGATTTCTATTATTTGTAATATATAGAACATTCTCCCTCTAACACATAAACAATACAACCTTTGGGTTTTTTCCTTCTTTCTGGCGCTGAAAGACACATTCAGAAGTTGGTTTTGTTTTTTCCCTGCACTCAGTTTGCTGTAGAATAGTTATGTACAGTATGTTTGTGAAAAGCCAGGATGCTAATATATGCTCTTGCCTCTGAGACAGTCATAATTTACGATGTTTGTAGTCACCATGCAAGAGATGGTAACTGGTGTTTTAAAAGGTGGCAGGACACTTTTTTTAATGCTTCGTCTTTGTATAGCCAGACACTAATATGAGATTGAAAACTGCACTGAGTTCATTAATTTCGTACCTGGAATGAGTCTCCAGCAATTTACCAACTTGATTTTGTTCTGACAAAGTAGTCCCCATTCCACAGGCTATGAAGGTATTTATAAACCATGCAAACAGCTTATGCTCTGTATCATGGGAGTGCAGTTTCTTCTGGCAGCTATTTAAAAGTATGCAGCAAGACTCTAGAGACATTTATAGCACGGAATGTGAAGAAAATTGAATTTGGATGAAACTTCTGAGGAATTTTTGGAAGGACTTGAATGAGTGATGCCAGTTAGCATTTAGCCAGGACACAGAGGTTGAAGCTGAGTGCAGATGGTTATGGCCCAGGCTGTAAATTTAATCTGGAAATCATATTCAGGAAGCATGCCCTCTGTACCAGTGGGTTGGATTCTTTGCACTTAAATTAAAAAAAATTCTGTAGAAGTATGAATTTACTGCAGATCTTTGCAAGAGCTTGCCTAACTTTCCAGCATTTTGTTTCGTGGTAATGTGAGTACATGGCTTCAGGCTTTGGTAGACAGTGTAGTAAGAAATGATAAAAGTGGGGGCAGGGAAAGGAAGGTGTTCAGCTTTGTGTTTTTAGAAAATAAAATATTTTGAGCAATTGGAAATTCACTTGATATGGAACATAACTATTGTTATGGCATGATTTTTTTTACATGGAAACAAGAAGAGTTAAACAAAATTTTGATATTCTGTGTTCTCTCTTCTGATTCCATGAGAGTTTCATTTCTAATGTATTATCTTTAAAGAATAAAAGTAATTGGTATTTCACACCTTTGGTAAATGATCTCTTTTCCAAACTGCAAGATCAAACAAGTAGCCACACCTGAGGGTCAAAGGGATGTTTCTTGATTAGACTGATTTTTCAGAGATCATACTGAACATTTGGTACATCAGAAAAAGATGAACATTCTTACCTCTTGCTCCTCCCTATAGATCCCATTTTCTATACCTATGGTACATCCTTGCCACATAGGTATCATGTTTCCTCTGTAGTATATATATGATTTATCTACAATGTATTTACATATTTCTTCCAATACAAATTTGTGAAAATACGTGAAAGTTATATGAGATGTACAGGTTATTTCAAGCTTCCTTTTTAGCTGTTATTTGCAAACCTGAAAAACATATCTTTTGTTTTATTGAGACTGTGCTTGGTTTAAGTAGTAGGTGTAGAGTAGTGAAAGGGCTGATGAGTCTTTTAAAACAGACCGCATTGAATTGCATCAATATTGCTGACTAATGGTTTAACATTTCTTAGTGTTTGCTGATAAATTAAACTTGTCTGGAAGTTTTAGTCTCTAGTTTCAGAATTTATTGGCAGTGTTATACCTAACAGTGAAGTACTATGTTGACTATTTTCTTGGTTCCTTAATTCTACTGTGCTTTTTTTAAGCTGATTTCATTAGGAAATGAAGCATCAAGTATCAACTCAGCAGAAATTTCAAGATGTGATTTAAATGCACATTATAAATATTACAGTACTGTGAAAGTGTTCTAGTTTTGCTTGATTTCTTTAAACTGTTCCCTTACAGACTATCTCTAGTGGATAGCTGAACTCATATTGTCTGTGGAATACTGTTCTTCCTGTTTGCCCCAGCTTTTCTGCCAGCCCAACATCAAAGTCGTGCAAAACTCCCCAGACTGAAAGAATAGAGGTCAGAGGATTGATGTGGTGTTTTCTGGCTGACAGCTCAAGACCTTAGACAACAGCTTGCCATGAGCAGCCAGCACAGTGGGGAGCAGGACAGATGCCCAGGGATGGGTAGGAGACAAAGTTGGCTTCTCTCTGCAGGCTTAGGGCAGCTTCAGATCCATGAAAGGCTCACAGATCAGCTTGAAGACTGAAGAATGTTACTTTGGTGAACTCTACACTCCTTCGCAAGGAAAGGGATGAGGCCTTCTACATGACATTGCAGCAGAGCTGTTACTGGAATTTATGAATTTTTGCAGGACCAAGCAGTTCTGGGCGTTAGTCCAGGGACCAAACTCACTTCTCTTGTTTAGCATTTTATACTTTGAAACCAAGCTTTTCTTCAGGGAAGGGGATAAGGAACACTTTATTCTTCTTCTGCCTATTGAGCTGGCAGACAGGTAGGATTTAGGAGGCATGTTGCTTTGCTACTCTTTTGGTAGGTCACATGTGGAACAAAAGAAGTCTCTTCCACTCGCCTTGCACCTCTCTACTTGAGTGTTTTCAAGATCTGTAGGGATTGCATTAAGCCATTTAGAAAGTATCACCAAGGTACTAGAGAAGCAGAGAAATGTAGTCAGAGTAATGAAAAATTGGAGTCTGCTTTGCTTTTGCTTTTGCTCTATATCTCTCTATAGAGATATAGAATCATTTAGAGTGGACAATATCTTTAAGGTGACCAAGTCCAGGTGTTAACCCGGAACTGCCAAGTGCGCCACTAAACCATGTCCCTGACTGCCACATCTCCGCCTTTTTTAAATACCTCAGGGGATGTGGACTCAACCACTTCCCTGGGCAGCCTGTTGCAATGCCTGACAACCCCTTCCGTAAAGAAATTTTTCCTAATATCTAATCTAAACCTCCGCTGGCCCAACTTGAAGTTGTTTCCTTTTGCCTGGACACTTGTTGCTTAGGAGGAAAGGCCAAACCCCACCTGGCTACAAAGCTCATTTCAGATAGTAGTAGAGAGCAATAAGGGCTTTCGTGAGCCTCCTTTTCTCCAGGTTAGACAACCGCAACTCCCTCAGCCGCTTCTCATATGACATATTCTCTAGACCCTTCACCAGCTCCATTGCCCTTCTCTGGACTCAATCCAGCACTTCAGTGTCTTTCTTGTAGGGAGGGGACCCAAAACTGAACTGAGGTGTGGCCTCTCCTGTGCTGAGTAGAGGGAAAGATCACTGCCCTTGCCCTGCTGGCCACACTATTGCTGATACAAGCCAAGATGCCATTGGCCTTCTTGGCCACCTGGGAACACTGCTGGCTCATGTTCTGACACTGTCAATCAACACCCCCAGGTCCTTTTAGCCCAGGCAGCTTTCCAGATACCCTTCCCCCAGCCTGTAGCAGTGCCTGGGGTGTGATGCAAATGCAGGACCTGGCACTTTGCATTGTTGAATCTCATGCAGTTGACATCAGCCCACCAATCCAGTCTGCCCAGATCCATCTGCAGAGCCTTCCTACTCTCCAGCAGATCCACACTCCCGCCCAGCTTGGTGTTGTCTGCAAATTTACTGATGGTGCATTAGATCCCCTCATCCAGATCATTATTAAAGCTGTTAAACAGGACTGACCCCAACTGTGAGCGCTGGGAAACACCACCTGTGACCGGCCATGAGCTGGATGAACTCCATTCACCACCACTCCCTGGGCCTGAACATGCAGCCAGTTTTTTTTACTCATCAAATGGTGCACCTGTCTAAGCCATGAGCAGCCAGTTTCTCCAGGAGGATGTGGTTGGAAGCAGTATCAAAGGCTTTAGTAAGTCCAGGCAGACAATATTGACAGCCTTGCCCTCATCCACTAAGCAGGTCACCTTGCTGTAGGAGTGGGTAAGCAGGACATGCCTTTCATAAACCCAAGCTGGCTAGGCCTGGTCCTGTGGTTGTCCTGCATGTGCTGCTTGATGGCACTCAAGATCATCTGCTCCATAACCTTCCCTAGCTGCGACATCAGATAGGCTGACAGGCCTGTGGTTCCCTGGAATCCAGCTCCACCCCTTCTTGTAGATGGGTATCACATTTGCTAACTTCCAGTCAACAGGGACCTTTCCAGTTATCCAGTACAGTTCGTAAGTGATAGAAAGTGGCTCAGTGAGAACTTCTGACAGCTCCCTCAGTACCCTTGGGTGGATTCCATCTGGCCCAATAGACTTGTGTATACCTAATTGGTGTAGCTGGTCACTGACCATTTCCCCTTGGATTTTGGGGGCTTCATTCTGCTCCCTGTCTTCTAGCTCAAGGGGCAGGGTACCCCAAGAACAAACTGGTCTTTTTATTAAAGACTGAGGTAAAGAAGGCATTAAGTACCTCAGCCTTTTCTTCATCCTCGCTGGTGCTTCTCAGCTTCCCAAACAGTAGTAAGAAAAATAAACTTGCTGATGGGAATAGCAGCAACGGCAAATCACTTGAATTTTCCCCCTTTGTTCCCTGTACCCACTTATAAACCTGTCAGCACTTAAAGCTCTCTGATTATTCAGAAAAGCATCACACCATTCACTTATGATTGTTTCCAACCAGAAAAAATAAAAGGTTATATCTTCTTTCCAGAATAAATCTCTAGTGGAAGTGAGCTAAGCCTTCAGTGGTGATTTTAAGCACATGAATGTTTCTGAAGCACCATTAGTTTTGCTGAACAAAGTTCTAAAATCTTGAAAATCTTATCCTGACCTGAAATGCTTGCCAGGGCCACTTTCCTCTCATTTTTGAATAGTTTTAAGAGTGCCCGTTGGTTGAGCTGAGTAAATGAATCCTCACTTACTCTCCTACATCTTTATCTTTTGGTTCAGTGCTATCTTTTCTCAATCCCAAGTAGTGCAAAGAGGCAGACAAAAAGACAAATCTTAAAAGGACACATTAAAGCAAATCTAATGTGAATTTTTACAGACATAAATCTAATTAATTTCAACTTCAAACAGAAGATAAAAAACTTCCTTGTGTTTCTTTGTTGTTAGTGAATTTCTACATAGCACTTGCCACAGAAAAAGCTTTTATTCCAAGTATTTTACAGATTCTGTTTCCAGTCTCTTCAGTGCATTTGGTGCCAGTTTTAGGAGAAAATCCAGTGCTTCTGGAGATTGGCTACTCCATCCAGTCTGTTTCAGGACTGTTTCTTTTGTGGAAGGTGATGCTGTTTATTTTTTTTGTCTCTTTCTGAATTGAAGTTTAGGTACTAAATGTGGCTGGGAAAAGCATCCAAAATGTTAACAGAAGCATATATTGAAGAATGTCTCTGAGCCAGTAAAGATTTATATGTTGATATATTTGCTGAGATTCTAGGTGTATTGGCAGATTCAGGCAGTACAGAGTTGGAGTGCAGAAGCTGTGAAGAAGTGGAATAACCTGCAGAGAGATAAAAAGCTATTTCAGAATAGCTGCAGTTTGTTCACTGATGTTTGTTATGAACGGCACTTGTCATCTAGTTATTTAGCCCTAGAAAAAAATGATCAGGAAGAACCTTCAAGTTTGTGGAAAAGCTCCACTTGACCTCTCAGTAATCTTCTGCTGAATTAAGTTACTCTAAGAGTCATTGAGCAGCGAGTCAAGGTGCTTGGTATGTGCTCCAAGTGTCAGAGATTTCAGAGAAGCAGAAACATTTGCAGGAATGCAGAGGTGGCAAGGCCATGGTTTTGTGTCAGGTTGAGTCAGGGATATGAAGAATTGTGCAGCTCGCATTTTGGTCACTGGAAGGCACCATGCCTCCCTCTGTCAGTGAACTTTTATCTTCCAAACATGCACTTACAGACCCCAGTTTGAGCACAGCAGGAAGCTTGGCCATTCCCTTCTGTCTCAGGATAAGTGAACATTACAGGAGAATGTGTAAAAACCTAATGACATGCCTCTTTCAGTAACTGGTAAGTGACTTTGCTTGTTTAAAAGCTGGCTGATCAGGTCAGGGTAATGTCACACGAGGGAGAAGCATTAAAAAGACCACCCAGAGAGTGAAACAGGCTTTTTCGTTTTTCACTGGAACTGTCAATTCTTTACTTTCTGCAGTAGTTTTAGACCACTGGGGAGTTAGCTCCTTTAAAATTTCCTGTGATATGGTAAGGAGATGCAGAGATAAAGCACAGACTCAATTTAATCTTACATTTTAATTAGCCCTTATAATTCAGTTCGGTGTATCTTATTTGTTCTAAGCCAGGACGAATTATCACCCAGCATTACTGTGTCAGGAGTCACCCTTTCTGCACTGTTGAGTTGCTGCCTCTTCTTCCTTTCAGCTGCAGTTTAATATCTGTGGTATTTAGCATACACGCGCATATGCTTGAGGGGAGGGGACAACACTTTTAGCAATGTTTTTAAAGTAAGGAGTCATACAGCAGTTCCAGCCGTTCTCCATGTCTTTCCATCCCCCTTCCCTCCCCAGTTCCTAAATAATTTCTGAACCTGTTGGACAGTTTCAAACCAAGTTGAGAAGGCCAGTAAAAGACTCTGAGACAACCACACTGCTGCGGGTACACCTGCTGAAGGGAAAGCCATGCGAAACAGAGCTGCTGGACCTTCTGGTGAGCCACAGCCAGCAGTCACCTCCCTCTGCCCTTCTTGGATCCCACCCCCAGCTCTTCTGTGTCCTTCTTGCACAGTGCAAGAGGTATGGGGGGACAACTTTTGGTAAGGAGGGAAAGATCTACTGGGTCTTCTGCTTGGGAAGGGATTTGCCTTTTGTCCTTGAAATCAACATAAGAAATATTTCCAGTTTACTGTTTTTCATTAGCAGAGGTAATGTGTAAACTTCTTGTTTTTCTTGGAAAAGCCTTTTTTTGGTCGTCTGTATCAGCATTACTGGTTATTTTTTTTTTTACTACTTTTTACACAGACACAATGGTCAACAGTAACTAATAAAAGTGAATAAATTGAGCTGCTGTAGCAGCGGACAGTGTCACGTGCAGCAGTGCTGGTCAGTTTGGCCATTTTCCTTCAACTCTGACCTGAATTCTGACTTACAGGTAGCAATAAATCACATGCTATGTGAAGGCACAGATGGACAAAGACAAATTCAGTCTGGATAAGCCCAAAACTAAACTTAGTTTCTGGACATTGTTGGGGTTTCTTTGTTAGTCATCGGTTCTGTGTTTTTTTCCATGCAGAAGCAGCTCTAAAAATTGTATTTTAACACAGCATTTTGACATTACAGCATCTCTTGTTCTTGTAAAATGTGTCCATAGCTAACAAACAAAAAGAAGGTAAATCTTGATGAATTAACTTTGTCATGTGAATAAGCTGCAAGTTTGAAAGCCCAAGCACACTCTGTGCTGGTGTCATGCTGTTTGGAAGCCTTGCATGTGAGCTTGTTAATTATTTTTAAGGGTTGGATGATACATTTGCAGTATTTTTTTTGCAGATAAGTATCTTGTTTTACCATGACTTAACCTATGTACGGGTCTTTGGTCCATTGATTTGGAATAGATTTTCTCTTTTTTATAGACTGACTAGAAGTCAGTAAAACCAGAGTGATTCTGTGATGGTGATTTCATCGTCTTAAGAAAATGTCATGGGATATTTGTCAGAACACACAGCTTTTTTAATAACTTGAGGATTTTTGTTTCTTCCTTTTTCTGGAACAAGTAATCCCACACAGAGTGTACATGTTTACAGAACATGCCTATTATGTGTGTTAACCATGCTCCACTAGCATTTGAAAATAGTGTGTTGGGCAAATGCATGGAGCTGGCATAACAAGATGCTAAATGTCCATGACCCTTTGAATGCAAACTCAGGTGTATTTTGTATAAAGAGCTGTAGTTCAGTCAGCTCCATTACTGATTCTATACAGCTCAGCTGTGGGAGGGATTGGGCCCTTTGAGTGCCTTCTTGAATCAACATCTTGAAACAATGATTGCAGGCTCAGATTATCTACTGAAGTAGTTTCATGATGTGGTTTTGTTCTCCTTAAAAAAACCACCCATACATACATAGGGAAATGTCATTAAAAACATGGTTAACAAAAAAAAAAAAAATTTTTACCCTCTAGGTAAGCTCTTAATAGTAGGAAAAAGTCAGCTAAACTTATGTGCGTGGCCTTAACACTGTGTCTTTATGTGTGTTCATTATAATCTATACTTTTTGCTAACACTTCATGAAACACTTTCTACCATCATGTGAGGTCTGCCTTGTAAAGTACACATTTAATGAATGGCCACATGGTGCTGTAATCCCTCCCACATCTTTTTTTTACTTTTTTATGCTACATTTTTTTAATGATGTGAGTGTTTAATGACGCTTTTCAACTGTGACTTGATGGAAGGCTAAGCACAAATCTAATGTGCAGTTTGACCTTTGTATGGTCTAAGCAGGTTTTTTTGGGGGTTATTTTTTTAAAAAGCATTGCTTTATGGTGAGTTTTTCCACAGATTTTAGGATTATTTGATTTAAAATTTGTTTCCCTGGATTTCCTGTGATCTTTCATTCAGCTGGTAATATGATATTATCAGAATTTAGGTGGTTGCTTGAAATGCAGTTACTGAAGGTGGGATCAGGCATAACACCTCAATTATCCTTTTTTTTTTTGCTGTTGTTTGGCTTCCATGCTCATGTTCACACTGTAGATTACCGTTCTGGGAGTAACTTAATTTAAGAAAGATAATTATTACTCCAGAGGGGTCCAAAAGAGAATGAAGAGAATGATCAGAGATATAAAAAATTTACCTAAAAGGACAGGAAAAGAAAAACAAATAGAGAAGGCTGGGAAAGAGGGGACTGTGATAACACTTCTGACTTTTATTAAAAGGGTTGTGCAGAGATAAAGAGTTCTTTGTCAGTAACAGTAACAAAACAGTGTCTTGAATTGCTTCACATGGTTCTAGATCAGACCTTAGGAAAAGGTTTGAACAACTAGGCAGCAAAGCAACAGAATAGATGGTACTCAAGGATTTTGCAGCTGCTAGTGGCAATTACACAGCTTTAGGCAAAAAGATGGACTGTGACAGTCCCAACTCATTTTGAGTCTTTCTTACCCTTGTGTAACGCGTGATACAGACTCATTAACCTAAAACATTCATCTTTCAGGTAGAAAATTTAAGTCTTGATTCAAAATCACCAGTAATGGAGAATCTGCTGCTCTTGGTAAATTCTTCCAATACTGAATTTTTCTGTCGGATTGCAAATTGTGAGTTATTCTTCCTCTTAATTTTTCTGAGAAGACCAATGACTCCTTTTCCTTGGATCTCAGAGTACATTTGGCCACTGTATAAAGATTCAGCAAATTTTTCCTGTGTAAGCTTTGATGTGTAAGTTCGCACACATTGTCATGCACTCAACTCTCAACCTTCTCAATATTTTTTTCCTTCTAATTCTTTTTTTTTTTTTGTCATTTTGCATTGAACTTTGTTAACGCTTTGCTGAAAATGGATTCTGTGCATGGTCACATCAGTGTTGTGCCAGGTCTTTGCTCCTCTCTGCTCCTGCTCCTCAGAGAAAGGGAAACTAGGATTATTCTGGCCTCACAATGGTCTCACACAATGCTGATAATATGTGAAAGCAAGCATGTCCTTGCCAGAACTGCTCCTTCCCTGTGAGTATCCTCTGCTTCTGGTTCTATATGCCTTGGGTTTCATTTGCCATACTACAGTCCAAAATGTTGGCTTATGTCTTTCTAGCCTGTGGCTCAAGTGGCTCTTTACCAACAAATCACTCCCTTCTTTATTCTCTCATTTTGCAGCTTTGTTTTCTGAAAATAGTACCAGTTTGAACTTATCTTCTGAATCACAGATTATCAAGTTAAACTGTGTAGTTTCAAAGCCTTAAGCAAGATGATATCCACAGCTCCCTCTTTGATGGTGATTATGTAGAATTTCACATCTGGAACAGGGCAGCCATGTTTTAAGTTTCAGTTACGTTGATTTTTCGGTTCTGTAGATTGTATACACGATACATACTGCCAAGTTACGGTAATTTTTTTTTTTATTTTACCAAATGTATTTCAGTTTCTGTATGGACATTTCTAATATTATGCGGAGTTACTCTCTGCAACAGCCATTTCCACAGGACAGCTGGAATCACCCATAATTCTTCTGATAAATGTATTCATACAAGAAGCTGAATATGCAGTGCTGAATGCGTTGCAACATCTTTTGCATAATAACCTTCCTAAGAAGTTGAGCCCCAGGATTTCATGTGAGCATAACTATCTCACCCAAATCTGTGGTCTCATCCAATTTTTAAGATTTATCTTTTCTGCACATCACGTTTGTTGATTTAATACTTTCCAAAGAGCCTTATCCGCTGTTATACTATTTGTGGGAAATTTATTGTAATACTTCGTAATTAGCTTTTCTATTACTCTATATAATGTGCATCATTTCCATCTCTGAATTATAGTGAAACATTAATCAGAGGTTCGGAGAGATCCTGTGCCAAACCTTTGAACAAAGTCTTAAATATAGGGTATCTGGAATTATGTGGGTTTGATTAATGCAGAGTTTAGCTGCTGTTAGTATTTTGTGGAGAGTTAGTGTTTTCTGTCTTACTTGTTTCCAGCTGTAACTTTGCATTACATAGGTGAAAACACTATTATTATTTCCTTTACTTGATTTTGAGATACCATACAGACCCAGGCACAATTTGTATCTGTGTTAGTGTTATTCATTGTGAATTCGTATATTAAACTGCTTTGATATGCTGAGGAGAATGAAAAGCATGGGAAAAAAACCCCTCATTGTTTAGCATGCATGAATGACTGACAGAAATACAGCCTAAAATATTCTGGGAGATTTACAGGATAGTATGTTTACAGGATAGCCATTTGCTGATCTGAAACAGCTTACTAAACAATTCCCGGAGGACTCAGTTGTGATTTTACAATGACATGACCCAGATACATCACTTCAGAGGCTGAAATTTCTACTGTTGAAATCACAGCTCTAGAAAGGGTAATTAATGAGGAGTGCTGCCAGTGTGCACTATTTTACTGTTAACCTTGAACCACTAGGCATCTTGTATTCCCACACACACGTCCCATTGAAGGCCAGGCCAGCCAAAGATGCAGTTCTGAAATGAAAATATTTATCTCATAGAATCATAGATTTGTTAAGGTTGGAAAAGACTTCTAAAATCATCAAGTCCAACTCTTAACCTAGACTGCCAAGTCCACCACTAAATCATGTCACCGAGTGCTGCAACCACAGGTTTTTTGAACACTTCCAGGGATGCTGATTACATCACTTCTCTGCATTGCTTATTTTGTGTCTAGGGTAAACCAGAGAACAGTAATAAAAGAGCAAACTGGCCTAACTTTCTAACTGAAGTCTGCTCTAACTTGTACCAGTTCAACTATGCCAGCACTATTAAGACTGAAATAACTGTATAGGTGACATAGTCACCTATATAGTCACCATCAGTATAGATATGCTCTATATCAACTCACTTTCCTTTTTTCTCTCCTATTTCTAAAGAAAAGATTGAAGATGTGACCAAAGTGTAGGGTGAAGGCTAGGAGAGAGGCACGACCGACAAAAGCAGGAAGATAAACTCCTTGATTATGGAGGCTGGCAATACCATGTCGTCCCAAGCAAGCAGTACCTCAGCTCACTCCTCTTTGCAGCCTGTCCTTGAGGAAGGTCATTGGACCATCCCAGAGGTGCCTCATGCCTTGTGTGCAGAGAAGGATCGCTTTGACACAAGTTCATGCTAGTGCAAGACATTATGGAAACTATTGATTTCAAAATACCTTTTCCAGAAGATAAATTTTGAAGTTACTGCATCTTATTTAAGCCCTAAAAACATGAAAGTTGTATGTTGGTGCTTTTACATGACCTCTCCATGAAGCTGTGCTGCAGAGCACGTAATGGAGCTGTAACATAACTGATGAGTAAATTGCTGGGCAATTGTGCTCTTGGCATGTGATTCTCAGTTGTATGACACTAAAAGAAAATTGTGCTTCCTTCATAAGAAGGACACAATATACCTGTACCTATTAATGTTAGGTGACTGTCAGATCTTGTTTGCTTCCATTGGATTGAATTTCTAGCAACCAGTCCATTTGTTTAAGGGGAGACATACATTAAGGGAGTAAGAGGAAGACAAGGTTTTTATAGAGAATAGATTAGCAGTCATCTTTTACTTGAGGAGTTGTACTTTGCCTGCAGGGATAAAGAAACCTGCTTCTGCTTGTGCATAGAGTTTTGTGCTAAATGGAAAGGCAGCAACCTCCTGAAGTGAAATGAAAAATAGTAGAAGCTAAGAAATCCTCCATTTTAAAGCCAAGCAAATCACTTTGGTTGACTTTTTTTTTTTCCTAACTCATAAGGGGTTCGTAAATGGTTTTGACATGTAATAAAATTGGAATTTATCTGAGATGTTTTTCTAAGGGGCAAGCTTGCAACATTCTTCTGGCATATACTTCTTAAGGTTTTTTAAATTTACTTTTATTAAAACAGACATAGAGAAATGTATTATTAATGAACCTAATGATCATTGAAGCCTGAAAATATTCTAGGTTTGTTGATGAGGACTCAAAAAATATACCTTTCACAACAGAGCAGTTAAAACTAATGGGATTTAATAGTATATATGAAATAAATCAGGAGAAGAAGTTAAGTGCAGGAAGAGCACTGCAGAGGATCGGTGTGTACATTTGCAGTGCTCTGCTGGAGTGGGGCTGTCTTGGCCCACTCTTCCAGTTGCAGCAGTGTGCTGCTGGACTTGAGAAGGATCGGGTAACTTCATCACGCAGGATCCAATTGTGATCCCACTCAGAGAAGGTAAGTCTTCTGCTCAAGCCTAGAAAATATAATTCTGCCCCATTTTAAATCCTTCACAATAGGTGTTTGAGTATAAATAAGGTGACATGATGTATAACTAGAGCTCAAATGTATTTTTTCGTAAGAGCGCTTTCAGGTGGGTGTTGTTAATTTGAAAAGTTTCACTCTGGAGAGCTAAGTAATATTTAATATGTCGTGATTGATAAGTATCTAAAAATATGCAGAACATACTTGAACAAATGGAGCATTGATTTGCCCTTTTCTCTAAATAGCTTAAGGTAATTGATTTTTTTAATAGGTAGGATTTTTTATGCTATGTGACTGCCGTTTAGCTTCCATAAAAGACTCTCAGTACAGCCCGTAGAAACAAATGGTTGGAATCTGAAGTATTATAAACTATGTTTAAAAAAATGCACATTTGAATAAGAGCCAGAACAGACTTAATTTTCCTAAAAATTCCTTGCTTGTTGCCTGGTGGAGCAACTGCAGCTGGGTGTATAGCAGGCAGGTTACATTGTGCAGAAAATCAGAAATTCAAGCTCTCTCTTGGTTGGGAGGCGAGGGGCACACACGTCTTCATTTCAGAAATGGAAGTTCCTTTGTAACGTTTGTGAAAGGGTGACTTCCCATCTCAGCTGTCCTCTTGGGATGGATGAGCTTGTATGAGCCTCCTTTCTCAGAGCTGCTGGCACTGAATTTACAGTCCTTGTCTTCAGATACATGACCTTAACAGCAAAAAGATGGGCTCTGGGACTTTTGTGGATTGGTTATGCAATCTCACCCCTCCTTTTACTTCAGCAAAGACAATATGTGTTGAAAATTTCTATCAAGACAACTAATGGCTGTCTGGTTTTGATTTTTCACTCTTCTGATGAACATTTAGGCTTAACATCCTCCATAAAGCCCAGGGCAGGACATCTCTGCTCTCTTGCTTCTCTGAAGCTCGTAATCTTTTTGTCTCTGTCTTCAGACAACTTGCTGCTGTCATTGCTTCTTACTGTCTCCATTGCTTCCCCTTTTCTTTGCTCTTCTCCACTCCGTTCTGTCGTTAGATTATTGCTGATCTGCATCAAGCAGCAGGAAGATAATGTGTTCAGTAATTTAGATGCAATCTATTCTTGCCAGCAATTTCACTTGAAAAGTTTAGTTTTCTAAGCTACCCGCCATGACATTCACCAAAAGCTTTCTATTTGAATAAATTTTGTCAAAGCTTTATGCCCTCATTGTCCTGTGGTATTTGCAGGAATGCCTTTTTTTTTTAAATGTATGTTTCATTTTTGTATGAAACCGGAAAGCAGCAAAGATAAGCTCGGAGAAGAATTCAGGATACTAAATTCATGAAACTTTACTTGCACACCCATGTCTAAACCAGTTTATGCACTAATTAGGAGGCAGGGAGCATCTGCCTTTTTAATTGGATTGTTTCAAAGTTTTATACTATCTGTTCAATTTCAAATTATGGCAGTGATCCTGCAACATTGAGGTCAATAAAATACCGATATGCGTAGTTATTCATGAGACAAGCCTTTGCAGACTGTATTTAGAGGCCTGGGGAATCATGCAGAATCAAAATCAAGTTGAAACTCTATGAGATTTTTCTATTGTCTTTCACTAGAATTCATAGTTTTAAACAATTTTGTTTCCTCTTTAATATTTATGAGAAGCCCTGATCTTTTATTAGATGAATTCAATTATTCATCCACTCAAAAGATGAGGAGAGGATGAGAGGTTTATTTAATCTAAAGGGTGTCTTCAGTTTTCTCTCCTCTAATCTAATATTTTACATTTTAGAAGAAAATATTTAAATTGGGACTCAGAAAATCATCAGAATAGCATTTAAATACTTTAGTATGGCTGTGTCCTCTAGCTCCCAAAAATAAAGCATATACTAGGGCTCAAGTGAGAATTGTTCACTTAACTGGGGAATCAGGAGGGAGAATCGTAATCCATGTTGTTAGATCAGGCAAATTCCAAGTTGAATTTATCATATGAAGTTCTCAATTCAGGAAGGTTTTGTTTTATTTTATTCTTTAACTCACAGCATTTGTAGTCCGTAAGTCTTTTCCGTGAATGTCCATTTTTCAATTTTGATCACAGAACAGTGTAAGCAACTTCCTTATTTATTCTTCCTATTAGGCCTGCTCTCCTGATGCTGTGTATTGATGCAAAATATGCAGTCAATATTTTAACACTCTGAAAATACAGTATAATCACAAATCTTCTCAAGCTCCCTATTTCTCCTTTCCTCTTTTTGTATCCCATATATTGAACTGAAGATGTTTGTCATTGAGTACCGGGAGGAGGTGTACAAGAGGGTAAAGTCGAGGTGATGAGGTTGCTCTATCTTCTCATATCTGAAGTGCGGGTACCTATGCTGCATTTCGGTTTTGTGCCAGCCTGATCACAGCTGGTTTTGTCCTTTCCTTGGACTTGCATGTACTTGAAACTGATACTTACTTTCTATTTTGAAGCAGGAATTTTCATATTGTCTTTAAAAAAAAAAAAAGTGTTCACGAAGTGCAGTACAGGGGTAAGGTTTTGCACAACCATGAAATAACCTCGAATACAGCTGGTGGTGCAGGCTGGGGGTGAGGGGATGAAGGTCTGCACAAGTTCCAGCAATATAAAGGTGGAAATACCATGCATATCTGTCAGTTCATCCAGAGGAAACCTTCGGAAAAAAGCTTGCATGTTGCAAAATCCTTTGCACGTTACGACACTTACTGTACAGGTGAAGGGGATCCAAGGCTGCCTTATGGCAGTTAGTGTTAGGTGGTACCTGCTCTGACATGACTTCCCAGATGGAGAATGGGTTGAGATGAAGAAATGCTCGTTCTCTGATTCATCTGCAGAATGTTTTCTTGATCTGAAAACAGTAAGGAGAAAACTCAAGAAGCAAAACTGTTGATACAGTAGAAAAAAATGGCCCTAAACCAAAATGTTTGTAGTACACATATAGCTTAATGTGATACCATATTTACTGTTTGTCCTAAAGAGATCTTACATGCATTTACTAAGTTTGGATAAGTAGTTGTAAGAGTCTCAGTTTCATTCCTGACCTTGTAAAATCTCTGCATTTCTTTAGGAAGTAATTTGAAAGGATTCAGGTGAGAGATAATAGATAAGTGCCTGTGTGGAACCTTCCGATGAGATTCACCGATTTTTCTTCCCACCAGGTTTGGAGGAGACCAGCCAGTGTACATCAATATTATTAGAGATCCTGTCAATCGATTTCTATCCAATTATTTTTT
Organism: Oxyruncus cristatus; assembly: GCA_013399855.1. NCBI lineage: Eukaryota > Metazoa > Chordata > Aves > Passeriformes > Cotingidae > Oxyruncus > Oxyruncus cristatus. Next base: position 944,073 of record VXAY01002371.1, read on the forward strand.
TCGACGATTTGGAGACTGGAGAGGAGAACAGAATCACATGATCCGTACCCCCAGCATGAGGCAGGAGGAAAGATATCTGGTATGTTTAAATAAAAGGCTTCAATTACAAGTTTTCCAGCATCATTATAAGATGCTGATGTTCAAACTGAATGCTTGAAAAATGGCAGACTGAGGTGTCTTGCATTTTTTCCTCTGTCTTTGTCTTGCCTGGTCCTTAGTTTGCTCAGCTTTATTGCGTAGAGTATTGCTGATGAATTGTTTGATCTTGTATAAGCTGACAGCAAGTACCAGATTGCCACTGTTGAATTACGATCCTTTCACAGAGTTGGATTTGCAGTGTACCATAATATAACAATTCTGCCTGTATTTGTCACTGAGAATATTCAGATAGACTTTTAGATTGAAACTACGTCTTTAAGTGTGCAGCCTCAGAGGAAAATTGTGAAACAGAGCAATTCAGTGTGCCCAAGCCTCTAATGTTCTTGCTGCTAAGTTGTTTGTACTATCCTTTATACTAGGGCTTAAATCTCAGTTCTTGGTTTCGTTTTGTTGCAGTTTTTTGATTAAGTTGGTGGCAATAATGCCAGATAAGCTATTTATATTAAGTTTTAAATTTTTGCAACTGCTGACTTGTCATAACACCTGTCAGCCTTTGTTGCAGAGCAAGGTCCCGTGGCAGAAGATATTCAATGAATGCTCAATAAGAAACACAGGGGCAAGGGGGATGGTTGGTTTTTTTGATATTGATCTCTTTGCATGCACACTGATGCCTCCCTAAAAAGGCAAAATGGTGGAATTAGTTCTTACTCTCTCTATAATGGAGATCTAGTTTGATTGGACTCAGCCTTCAGCCACACTTGAACCTGCAGAGGGTTGAGTAACACAGTGGTGACAGGACAGCCTGATGGTCTGCTATGAGATGTTGCAGGCCAGGCATAACATCAAAAGAAGAGAGGTCTGCAGCTTTTGGAGAACAAAAAGAGGATATTTGATGATATTTTGGACGGGCAGTAGAGTACAGTATACGTGGATGAGCCATAGAGAACAAAGCTCTTAACATACCACACAACATGTTCAATCCCAGCTGAGGTCAGGTGGATCCAAGGAAGGCTGGGGTTTTTTCTGTGTTATGGGGCTGTGTTGATTTTTTTTTTTTTTTTTACTTTATTACTGTTGTCTGCTGTTGTAGACAAACTTATGAATTATGAATAATTGAAGGGGGAGGTATCAGTGTAACTGTGCACAGCCTTAACTTTAATGATATATGCTATACATTAATCATTTCAGTAATGTTGCAAAGGGTTTCTTATTTGCTATGTGCCTAGAGATCCCAAAGAGGTCCCTGTGTCAACTGAGCAGGTCCCTGTGTCAACTGTCTTGACCTCCTGGTGTGCAGAGTGGGAAGTCTTTGCATGCTGTGTTCTTGGACTTCTGCTTCCTCACCTGTGAATGGGACAAGGGGGTTGCAGAAATTATTGTGGAGTGGGGTTTGTAGTATAACTTTTATCTTTTTAGCACTGTCATGTTTTCTCTTTTGAAAATTTAAAAGTGAGCGGTACAGTCTATACTTAACTCTGAAGGCCTTTACTTCTCATTTGAAGTGCAGTGAGTGGCACCTCTTATGACTAACTCTTTAAAAGCTGGTGTTAATTTCAATACTGCCTGTGCAGTTTAAGATGTGATATGTACAGCCAGGGAAATTTTGCTTCAAGCAGAACTGAAATTAATAGAAATAATTCCTGTTTGTTGGTTTAAAGGCTAATAAAAATCACCTTGCATTTTCGTTTGCATTGGTATGTTCTTTAAGAAATTAATTATTTATATACACATGCATGTATATGTATGCATATACAGATCAGTACAAAAGCTATAATGAAAAAGAAATAAAAAGTGGCTGTCTGAGGTCAGTAGTCATTTTGTTCAAAAGACAGTTTGTTGGTCTGAGGCACCATCAGCATCCTTAATAAAACCTATTTTTTAATTTTCTTTTTGATCTTCTCTGTTGGTAATTCAGTGTTAGAATCCTGGAAAGATTTTTGGAATCTCTCCTCCATCCCTTCTTGGCAGACTTTGGCAGTCACTTGCACTGCTCAAAGAGAGCAATTGCTCCTGTCACAGTAACATATAGTGCACTTGCCAGTGAAATTCGTTGTAAGGAAAGCCACTCATTCTGAATGTTCAGCATTTTTAAGGCTTACACTGTCCAACCACATCATATATTGCATGACTTCATTTTAATCTTTTCCTCAGTGGTGCAAGGAAATTTACTGGCATATGTTTTAAAATTCACGTATTGGATTTTTTCGAATCGTAGCTTCAGAAATCTGCAAAATCAGTTGCCTGATCTAGCTGTGGAGAAAGTAAGCAGCTGGTTTTACCTCTGAGCATGAGCCCATACGACACTTCAGCACAGGACTGGTCTAACCACAATTCTTCCCTAATATTTTTTTACATTCAAAGCTCACCATAAAGCATTACTTTCTTACAGGGGACTATTTGAAGGATAAGCTTAGATTTAGCATATTAGGTAGTTTCAATATTGATCACAACATTAAACCCAAGTTGTTTGGGATGAGGTGTGTCTGACCATGAGCAGATAAGTGAAAGCAGGGAAAGGAGATGAGCTTTTTACTTTTCTTCTTCCATCATGCCTCAGATCAACAGCTAGGAAAATATAAAACTGCTGATTGCTCCACAACATTGAGTTCACTGCTGGAGAACCCAAGAAGCTGAGTGATGATAAGAGTTATAAACTTACAAAATGGACTGAAGAAGCTGTAAATGTAACTTTTCTGTTTTACCAGGAGAGACAGGTTTGCCTGCAAAAAGTGTACATCTTTTGAAAACTGGGTATTAGAGACTAATTGTGCTTTTATTGACCATGATGTTCTTGGTTTCCTATCTCTTGGAATGTGCTGTGGGCATCTGGAAACCTTTCCAAGCCATCCTGGCATCTTCGTCAGTAGCTGCCAACACTGGCCTTCTCCCTTGAAAAGCTGAGAGCAGCATGCATGTTCTCTCAGAAACTGCTGTGTAAAGTTGTAGGAGCTCAGCACCTCTATAAAACAGGCTTTTAAGGGAGGGAAAGTGTTTTAAGATCAGGTTTTGTGTCTGAACTCCTGCTTGGCCACTAGGTTGTGATATCCCTAATGGAAGCATTCCCTCCCCTCGATTCTGATCCTTAAGACAAAAAAAAGGGAGTTGAGGAAAAAAAACACCTTGAAGTCTTGTGGTACCTTGCATGCTGGTTTTTTTGATTGAAAATCTGAAGTGCTTACATTGCAAAGATCAGAAACAGAGACAGAAATTTCCACCGTCCACTGATCATTTGAAATTTTCCCTGAATAGGGCTTCAGGCTTTGACTCTGGTCCAGGGAAAACAACCACTCATTCAGGAGTCAGATAGATTGTTTTAAGTGTTTTGGTAAATGTCTGTGTTTACCAAAATTTAATTGAAAGTTGGGATAGAAAACAAGCCCTTTATTCATGAGTCAGATACGGCAGAGGCAGCTGCTGCAATGTGAGACTCTCTACCCAGATCAGCCAGGCGCTTGTCCTGACCCGGCACTTTCTCTGCTGGAGTGAGTTACTGTCAGTCACCTGAAGAGATCACTTCCAAGCTTTCCCAAAATAAATAGTGGCAGCATGTTAGGGTGGAGTATGGCAGAGAGGTAATTACTGGTCTGAAATGGTGGTGAGCACCTCAGGTCAAGTCTCAAGCACACTCACCCTACATTATGGTCCTGTAAGATGAAATAAATTCACAAAAGTTAATTTAAATCCATTGTAGTGAAAGTGTTACAGGTTGAACTAGAATTCTTATAGTACATATGCTTCAATAAAGAAATTAAAGCCTTATCAGCACAGCTGTGAGTGCTGCTGGTACCAAACAAAATAAAAACATGCACCAGATTATTTAGTTCAAGGCTTGGAAGTGCAGAAGGTCAGAAGCATCCCCAATGAAGAGAGGGACTACTGTAAATATTTGAAAGCTTTGTATTAAAATTGTCCTTTCCAGAAGGCTTGTTAGTAAATATCTGGTATTTATTACAACTTCAGTGTAAGACATCAAATATGAAAGCTTTTCATTTGATGAAACTTCGATCTAAGACAGCTAAGGCTGAATCAGTGTGTGAAGCAGCATGGTCTGTGCATTGTTACCTGAATTGCAGGAAATCTGGTTACATGGGATCCTGATCTCTGTTAAGTTTGTGAATAGCATGGCTCCTAACTGACTCCAGTAAAAGGCCTCTCAGCTAATTTGTCAGAAGTGAGGAAGTTTGTATTTAAAAAATCATTCAGTAAAACAAGAATTTGTCACCTTCCTATGGGATCTTTCAGCTTTTCATTATATATAATTAGCAATTAAGTTTACACCACATCTCTGTGTGGCTCAGCATAGTCTTTCAACTTCATCTCTGAAAATAAATATGCTTTCCTCAGCTAAAAATAAAATATTCTAACAATATTCAGCCTTAGTTATGTTAAAGATTACTCATGCAAGTGATCCTATAAAGGAGCATCTGTCTTTTTGTCTTTTAGATGAAATGTTAAAATATTTGTTAAAAGTGTGTTAGGATTACTGCAAAGAAGGGATGTAAAATTCAGAGTATGTCAGGGAACTTTCAAGTCAAAGTTCTTACAAATGGAGCTCTCCTACGACAAACACTGGCTTTTCTGGCTAAATATTTAATCCAATGATGTTCAGGTTCTTTCATAAATTTCTAGCAAAGCTATAGAAAAAGCTGAATGGTTAAACTCCATAGAATATTTTTTTGTATTCCTGATTCTTTAGAATATCCTTTTATGACTACAGTGGTTTTCATTAATAGGAAAATATTCACTAAATACACTAAACCAAAATTTTATTTATATCCTCAAATTTCTATCTACAATGAAAACTATTCTTCTACCGATTTGTTTTCTTACAGCAGCTGTCTTCTTTCCTGTGTGTGTCTGCATAATAGAAATATTTAACCATGGGTAATTGTATTGTGAATTGTCATCAGTGGTTGTCATCAATTGTCAGCATTGAGTTTTTTCCTTCATGACTTTAGATAAGCTTATTGAAGCTTTTCAATTGCCAGAGACATGGCCTCCAGGAGCAAGTGTGGTATGGAGCCCATGCCTTCATCTTCTAAATGTCAATCTCATTAATGTGTTTCTGTATTAAAAAAAAAAAAAAGGCAGATAGAGAGTAGTCTGCCTGCAGACTTGACGGAGTGGGGGAATAGAGGGTTCATGATTCTCTGTGATTTTTCTGCAGAGGACCTCACAAGAGGGACTACAAGTGTCCATCGATTGAACCTGGGAACTTTTGGAGAGGGTCTTATGAACCTGCTTGGCATCATTTAGATTGGAAATCTGAGGCATGCAGAGGTTAAAATGATTTGCGGGTATCTGTGCAGTGCATACCAGATATTAGGGAGTTAAATGTATAAACTAAAAAGTATATTTTTCAGTTACTGGGTGCTGAGCTGTAGCTAAACATTGTACGCCCTCTCAGTGGGGCATACATACCCTCCCTACATACTCCCCCACACAGAGTAGTCATTTTACTCCGTGTGTTATATATATTGGTGCTGAGCCGGTTTGAATTGGTCCCTGGATGTCCTGCAGTGAGTCCTGAGCTGCAGCGCCGCTTTGCAGCTGTAGATCTGGTTTGAGGATCACACAGTAGCACCAATCTCTGTGGCTGGGAATGGGCTGCAGAGAGGGCACTGCTGAAGCGCAGCCACCTGTCAGCTGACCCAATTAGAACAGTTTGCTGCTTCTTCCCTCTAATGACTGCTTTTAATAGTCTCCAGCTGTTCCCTTTTACTGCGTTACCTCTTCACAGCAAAATTTCTGCCCCATTTTTGTAGCTCTTCATCTGCTGTGTGTGCTTTAAAGCACCATTTTTTCCCCGTAGATTCTCCCATTTTGTATTAATTATTTATTGAACCACAAAGTTAATGATAATTCAGACCTTAGCTGGAGGAGGAACTGATTAAACAACTTACAAAATGTAATATTGAAGGCAATGTTTTCATGGTTGACATTTACTTTTCAGTTATTTTAATTTACAAACCAGTATTTTTTTAATGTTCCCCTGTGGAGTTTGCATTCCAAACGCTGCAGCATTATGCAATTATACAAGAGCAAGAAAATGTGCCTTCCTATTCTGCTTTCATTCACTAGGCTGAGTCGGTAGCACATAAACACTAAAATCTTTCATATAATTCAGGTACATGCTTGTATTAATAGCAAATATAGGATTGATATCATGCTTTTATTTTAATGATACTGTTCTGTGTTGCACTCCTTTTTGTGGAGACGGGATACATAATAGCAAAAGAATATAAAAATGGTGAGGGGTTTTTTTCTTGCAGCATTGTACTAGTCTGAAAATTTCTGGCTGTTGCAAATGTTAAGAAACTGCACAAGAAACCAGAAACCGAGTAAGAGTAGGGTCCAAGCACTAAGTACCCACACTCTTATTCAAATTTAACCTTGTTACAGGGTCTTACCATATACTGTGTATTGGTAGTGCTATTTAAGACATTTGTATATATAGCAATTTAAGTTCTTTTATTAAAGGACCTTGCTGTATAAAGTTAAGAATGGTGAATCTTCATTTTTATGGTGATTTTGCCAAGTTTGTTATTTGTGCCCTTTCTGAGCATGATGTTCCTCTTAATGTTCTCTCTCGTGTTCTCTTTCAGTGTTTATTTGTTGTTGTAGCCTGGGGAACTAGTTTTCTCCAGCTTCTCTATAGGAAGATGCTTTTTGTAAAGTGGAAAATCCCGTCCACAGAACAAAGAGTCTAAAATATTGATACTGGCTTTCTAAGGCCTTGTAAACTGTACTAGGGAAGAGGGTATGCCTGTGTTATATTTTCAGAAGATATATTTTTGGAGATTGAAACAAGAACTGAACAGAAAAGAGCATTCTTGTGTAGCCCAAGGACAAAAGTCAGCCTTGCCTTCGTTGAAGGCGGGAAAGTGGTTTGAGGGGGATAATCCTTATTTCACATAGAAAACTATGGATTTTCAGAAGCCTGTTGCTGGTTAAGAGTGAGATCTTTTGTGTATGGTAGATGGTTCTACCCTACATCGGCTTGGTTCCCAGTAGCAGTCAGAAAAGGCAAATCAAACGCAATGGAGAGCAAAACAGAGGACTTCATTGTGTATAAATCGCCAGTGTGTCTGCATTTGAATTGCTACATTTGTGACCTCCCATTCCCAAAATGGGTTTGGAAGAACGAGAAAGTACTCAGAAATGGGTAGGAGCAATGATGAAGGGATGAAATCATTTCTATATGAGGAATGACGAAGATTAGGACTTTCAGATGAGGAAGAAGGAAACAAGGGAAAAAGATATGAGAAGACAAATTCTCGGGAGCATGGAAAAGTGGCATCAGGGATGATTGCTTGTGGCCTGTTTCAGTGCAAGACTTAGAAGATCCCAACTTGAATGGGTAGTTGCCAGATCCAGGAAAGAACAGAAAGATGGTGATAGTTAGGACAATATGTAATTAAGCTGTGCTCATCTTTGGTGTGAATAACAGTTCATATGTATTCAAAAAGGAAACATTTCTTTACAGAGGGAGAGATCAAACACTAGAACAGGCTTCCTAGAAAGGTGGTCGATGCCTGAGGTATGTCAACATTTAAGAGCCATTTGGACAAGACCCATAACAACATGCTTTAACTCTCAGTCAGCCCTGAGTTGGTCAGGCAGTTGGATTAGGTGATCCTTGTAGGCTCCTTCCAGCTGAAATATTCTACTCTATTTTAAAAAGTGTAACTATATAGCCTTCAAGGGTTGTTAATTACCAAACCAAGACCTCTTTGTTAGAAAATATCTGGTAAGTACGTATCTGAAGCCTCAGGGGTTCCTGTGTGTATGCTAAATGTTCCTTGTAGCCCATACCAATTTTCTGAAATTAGTGACTGCTCTGGGTGACTCAAATCAAACTTTTTTGATTTAATTACATGCTTGCAAATGAAATCTGCTGCTAACTGATTTATGTAAGATAGTTACAATTATAGACATCTCCAGTTGAATGTGTTGTATCTTGACTTTAAAGTAGTTGAGTGTCCTTGGGTATATGCCATAGTGGCTAAGGCTTTGTTGCCTTACAGCTCTGCCAAATGAATTTTTGTAAGTTCCAAATGGATGCTGAAGCTGTTAATTGTTAATGCTGTCACAACTATTCTCAAATTTATCGTTAAAAGCTAAGATACAAATGCATTTAAAGTATGAAATGCTTCCACAGCTTTACATTATGCAATGCTAATAGTAAAGATACCAAAACAGAAGATGTAAAAATCTTTAAGATAGTGGGTTTAAACATTTTTTTAAGTGCAAGCTTTTCAGAAACTAGGTCTCTTGGTTTTGATTTACATTAGTTTCAGAGTGGGTGACTTTCAGGTGTTTGATAGTAAATCTCAATTTGAGTATTTGAGTTTTCAATTCTCATGTACGTTGTTAACGTGAAAGCAACAGGAAGACACATCTAAGGAGATAACACATGGTTCTCAGTAACAATTATAATTAGCTGACAAGTAGCTATTGTAGGTGAATAAAAAAGAAGAGAATTGTGTGTAATTTAGAATTCATATCAATTATCTTCAGTGCATGGCCCAACTGTGTGCATTATGAAGCTGAAAAGAAGTCTTCAGTAGTCATGAAGTAAAACTAATTATTGATATTTTGTTTGTCCTAAGCTGGAATAGAATGATTTTTAGAACTGGACTGGTTTATCATCCAGAGGAAAAGAATGCCTCCAATTTCCATTTCTGTTAGTATACATTTTAAAATTAGTGTTTTTAAAGTTACAGTTTATACATGGCCTAAATTACAGAGATGTGGCATTGACCAGCAAATAGTCCCATTTAAAAATATGGTGTAATAATATATATATGTGTGTGAGTGTGTATTTAGAATTAGGAGTCAGACTTTTTGAAATGTTTAGTATTGTATTCATGTTTAATTAAAATACTTTTTTGAAGACCTGTCTAATGAAATCATGGTAGCTGTCTCTAGAAAACCTGACTATAAAACCTCTTAAGTACACAGCTTCCTAGGAGTAGACCTGTTTTCTTTTCCATGTTGCTTTATGCTCTGTGCTCTCCAGCTTAAATGAAAACTCTTTTATTGACAGTGTGATGGGGAAGGAAACTGCAGAACCTTTTACTCCTGACAGAGGAAGGGCAGAGAGAGGCAGTATAACTGCCAGTATATTGAATGTGTTCAGGCTGTGGCATGATAATGTAATTTCAAGCAGTCAGCTACTTCCCTCTGTAGGTGTCAAAACCTGCAGGAACTGACAACCCATGAAAATAAAACTGAATTTATTAGCCCATTTTATTCCTTGTCTGTCATTCGCCTTCCTCTTTCCATTTTGTGGTTTATACCTAAGTTTTCTGGCTGTCAGTGCTGCCAGCAAAGTGAAATAACCTGAGATCCTGATCTCTAAAACTTATTAGCTAAAGCAAAGCTGAAGCTTTGAGGTGGTGGATGGCAGGGAGGATGCAGGGTGGTGGAATTAGGAAACCTGCCCGCCCATGGTGCACGGCTGACGTGGTGAGGGAGAGCCGTGTTTTTATAGAAGCATCCAAGGCTCTCCTGGGCTTTTGGTGTTTGTTGTAAACAAAATATTTTCCTTTCGTGTAATTTTTTGGTGGTGGTGTGGATTCTTCTGTTGACTGCAGAAGGACTGGGTCACACTTCTGAATTCTGTATTTTTAAGACTCTGAATTAGTTTAAGTTGAAACCATATGAGGGGGAGATGGCATTTTGTGGAAAAAGGGAACATCAGTGCCCAGACATACTAAGACTTAGTTTATCCTGGTTTTTCTGAAGTCTCTAAGGTTCATTGTAAGCTACAGAGTAAAATCCTGTGCCCTGTCCTGGTCCCAGCTCACACGGACCCCAGGGCCTGCTGAAGCACAGGATGCTTGCTCCTTTCAGGTGCTGTCTGTCTGTTCTTCCTCTGTTTGCTTCAGTGTGCTTCTGCAATGTAGAGGTGAGCATTTGTGTTTCTACAAAAACAACCAAATGCCATAGATTTTGGCAAGTGGACTGGGATATTCTCTCTGGTTGCTTGGCCCTGCCTGACAAGTGGCTGGTGTGCTTTCCTGTAGGAGTGCTCTTCAAGTGTCAGATATTCCAGAAATCAGATTTTCCACCTTGGCATAAAAGGTATTGCTGCAGTTGCTTTTCTTTTTCCTTTTTCTGAAAGAATTTTTTTTCAAGACTGTGAATTGTGTTGTAGGCATCTCAACATACTAATAGCTTCAGTTGAATGGTTTCATACTAACAGCATTCAGATGAATGGTTTCAGTATGGAGGCTCCAGACTTAGATTAGGTGTCCTCCTTTCTCATTTTCTTCCTGAAGGGCTATGGAAGGATGAGGGACTTCACACAATGAGGAGACAGATTGGCTCCTTTGCTAGACTGATAAGCAATTGCAATCAATAGAGCAGTTGGCAGGTTCTGCTGCTTAGTGCAGTGGGAGGACTAATGGTTTCTGTTCCCTGAAACAAGTATGGATTCAAACCACATGCTCTAAGGTGTCTTGGCACCTTAATGAACTGGAAACCCAATAGAAATAACCCCAATCATCTGAGGGATGCTGAAGGTCAAAGGGAGTCTTTCAGAAAGCTATGTGCACCCTTACCCCTTCAGCCTTTTCGTGGTGGATTTTACTCAAATTCAAAAGACAAAATAAAAGCAATTTTTTGTAACTTGGTGAGATGATGTTGCCAGGAGAAAATATGAGGGAACAGTATGTGGTAAACTGCAAAACTGTACTTGTTGTCGCTGAGTTGGGGTTCAGGGCATTTGGCCATTGTTTCCTTTTAGTCAGTCAAGTAAGGAGGGTATTGCTGCCAGGAAATAATATCTTATTGTCTTCCTTGTAATTCCACACTATTTAGAGAAAGAAATGTGAAAAAAAGCCCCGAGAAACAGGCATCAGCTGTTTGAAATGTGCTTTTTTTTCCCCTTAAGATGGCTATTTGAAGTTGAATTACCTTATTCAAAAATACACACATCCCTCATCAGTTTGCTGATGATGTTGTGTGGTCATGAGCTATAATGAGGGTAGTAGGTGCCTGTCTTGAATGAAAAGGTAACTTCATCTTTCATGATAAGCATGACACCTGCTGTGTCAGCTGAGAGAATATTTTGCCCGCGAACAATATAGTGAAAATCTCCTTTGAAGTAAAAGCAGTGTTTATTTTTTCTATTATTCTAAGCAATGCTTTCTTTTTTTTTTTTTTTTTTTTTTTTTTTTAATTTTTT
>VXAY01002371.1:962852-1025589 GCA_013399855.1 Oxyruncus cristatus
TGAAGGAGGGTACATTTAGATTAGATAGTGGGAAGAAATTAATTACTGTGAGGGTCGTGAGACACTGGAACAGGTTGTCCAGAGAAGTTGTGTATGCCCTATTCCTGGAAGTGTTCGAGGTCATGTTGGGTGGGGCTCTGAGCAACCTAGTCTAATGGAAGGTGTCCCTGGCTGTGGCAGAGGGTTTGGAACTCAAACCTTTCCATGATTCTGTGATGTTGATGTGACTTGCTACCTAGACCAGTAATGCCAGAGAGGGAGCAAAATTTTTTGGAGTCTTTTGTAGTGCAGTAGCCTAGCTAGAGAGCTAATACAGAGTGTGGGCACTTGAACCTTGCCTCTGCCCATAGCTGTCTGTTGTTTCCTCAGAACAACTGTGTATGTGGTAACTTTTCACAAGAGTCCTTTCAAAAATATTGCAGTGAATAATCAGGAAAATATATCAAGGTCCAGTCTTCCTGGTTGTCCTCACTGTTTCCCAGGGACTCCCCAGGGACTTTCTGCAAGAGGCCAGGATAGTCATTGTAGCCCCTGGCTTCTGACATCCTGCTGCCTGTGCCCCTCTGTCCCTGGGACTTGTGTTTGCCTGTGGAAAAGCAAGTCATCTGCAGGAGACAGACTGTACTGTAAATCTTAGGTAAACACCTCCACGTGTCAAAGCAAATGGTTGACTAATGATTTGCTGACAGAAATGATGGTTGGAGAAAACATCTGAAAAATTGGAAAAAATAAGGGAAGAGAGTTTGTTTACAGATAATAAGTAAAAAAAATATTTTTGGGGGAAAACCCAACACATTTATAAGAACACATTGCTTTGTTTTACAGGACACCTTCTGTTTTGAACTAATCTTTAAATAAGATGGCTGGAAGGCAGCAGCTTGAGTCAAATGAGCAGGCTCTATGGGGTGCTTTTGCTTATCCAATGTGCCACCGCTGCCAGGAGTCCCTGAAACTTCCCACAGGATATTCTTCTTATTCCTTGAATAGGTTGCTACCCGGTCTCCATCTCTAGCAGTGTACTGGGTCTTAGGGAAGTATGGGGGTCGAGAGGGCTTTTTCCTTCTCTTCATTCTCCTGTTGCTTTTGCTGATGCTTTTTATCAAACTCATGGTTTAGCTGAAGGCAAAGAGCAGTTTGTTGAAGAAATGTTAATGAGGGGTTTGGGGAATTAAAGAGATCAAGGATTTTTACTTTTTTAAAAAAAGAAAAGCCTATTTCAGCTCCTGTCAAATATGTGGAGGAGAGGAACTTGAATACCTACAAAGGTGTGAAATGTGTGTGCGGCCTTTAAAGAGCTGTACAGAAGCCTTCAGAAGTGTATCTCTTTGAAAACAGATGTGCCAAGCAAGAACAAGTTGAAAGGAATGTTATCCGTGACTGAAAACTAGTTTTAAAATGCAAACCTTAGTTCAGCTTTCGAATGTACTGTTTGTTGAAGGTACAGTGACATACTTCTTGACCTTCAAGAAGGAAAGCAATGGTTCAAACTAGCTAAAAGAGTTCATTTTGGGGAGCACAACCCAAGCTGTTTAGTGCCCCAGATACTTCCCATTCTCATGCTCCAGTCTCCAAAGTCCTGTTATTGGCCTCCATCTTCTGTAGCATCCATTTCACAAGGCAAACCTAAATCTGTTGCACAGACCCACCAGAAGATCAGCCTTACTGAATGTCTCTCATAGCTGCAGTCTCCTCTTTTGCAGCAGCTGACATCCTCTTCAGGATGAAACACAAGACTCACCTCTGCTGTCTCCTCAGTAACCATGTGAGATGTGCCAGGTGCCAAATCCCTTGCATCCATGGATTTCATGGTGCCAACAGAAGAATACGCTGAGAGCATGAGTGGTTCTCACAGTGGTGACAGTATTTGGCCACTGGGGGACAGTCGGTGTCACAGTGAAGCAGCCACACGCTCTGGTGACTGTTTCCCAGTTGTTGCAATGACTGCATTGGTAAAAGCACTAAGAGAAATTAATATAGGGACAGAAGTCATTAACTGTAGCTTGTGTCACCCTGTGCAGCTGGAGTGGTGGCATTGTGGCATTTACATGAGCAAGCCCTGTGTTGTTCCCTCTTCTGGTGGAAGACCAGAAGGCAATGCAGGGAAAGAAAAGGGTTTCTGTTGCTTTTTTAGCTGGCAGAGCCTGCGCAGGAGTGAAGGGGCAATCACAGCTGGTGCAGGGGTGTGCATGGGGAAAACAAATCCACATTTCGGTTAGCAAGATCTGCTCTGCCATCTCGTGGAGCTTCTCCCCAAAATGTGCACTGCGCTCTGCAACCTGACACTGGTGTCCCAGTAAGGTTGTCCAGCTTGCTGTCATCTCGAAAGGACAATCATCCCACACAGTTTGGCGCAGTCTACCCCACCTGGCAGCCCACCTTGGAGGGGCTTGGTGCCACATTAGCTGAGGATGGGAAACGTTTGACTTCAGCTGTGCTGGCATTGCTGATTTGGGAAGCGGTGCCCAGCATGTACCCAACCCACAGAAATCTACTGCCAGTGCTGTTGGCACAGATGCACGAACCAAAATGTGGTTCGTAGATGCAAGTACCAAATGCCTCCAGAATCTGAAAGAAAAACTCGTCTTGCTGCTGTATGGCTCTTGTTATCCAAACACTTGATTGAGATCAAATACACCTGGTGAAGTAAAACTCCCTCTAATTAGGGTTAAAAGTGTGTTACGTTATAGTTCTTCTCATTTAAAATGTGTAAATAGTTTGTGCTCCTGAGTAAGATTTAGTAAGTTGTTACATTTATCTTTGGAAACCTTCATGCCGACTATACCTTGACTTTTCAATGTCTTTCTGCAGCCATACAAAGTAAGAAGTTGGGCTTTTCCCTCTTTCATTTCATACTTGCTCTCACAAGCCCTCTCCTGAGCCATCCTGTTTGCATTTTCTTCCCCATCACTCTGTGGCCACCCAGAGCTCGCTAGCTGGCTCAGAGAAAGTGAGGAATTACGGGGGGTTTTTTTCAGCGTGGTTGTGTTTAGTTCATACGATGCAACATTGTCCTCAGGATGTACCGGTCAGTTTGACCTCTTTACAAACACCAAGCAAATATGTGAGAAAACATTTTACAAGCCGCGAGAGGATTCTTGGTGGCTCTTGGGAGAGCGGAATAATTTTCTTTGGCTGACAACAGTGAGGACTAGACTTCACTGCTGACTGTAGTGGTGTATGAAGAACAGCCTTGTAAGGAGGAGAGGTCACCGTAGACTGGGCTCAGTTACTGGTTTTCCACATGGTTTTATTGAATTTCCTTTTATGGAATCTTGAAAGGTATTTATTTAGGTCACTGCTGACACACCTCCACATCTGCAACCTTCAGACTGATGTAATGAGCTTGCACTGTGTCTGGGCTGTAAGCAGGGTCTCCTGTTTCCAGAGACGTTGTGGCATCCCACAAGGGTAGGGCGTGGAAAGATGTGTATTTTTCATTTTGATTGTGAAAGGAAGGATATTTTTATGATTTTCCATAGATTAGCAGACGATTAATGGAAAAATACTTGCAAGGCATGTATGTATTTGAGTTATGATTCCTTATTTTAAATTGTCAGTGTTACTAAGAGTTGCAGTATATCCATGGCAGAATCTGGTGTTTCTGTAATTTTTGATTAAGATGCTGAGGATCAAGAAATGGGGAACGCTTTGAAGCCCAAAAATGATTTTTTTTTTTTTGTGACTTAGCTATTCCTTCTACTGGACCAAAAAAAAAAAAAAAAGTTATTATGGCTCCCCGTACTTTTAGGATTTTTTGTTAGGAAGGAAAAAAAAAATCAAACTCTTAAACGTAAGGTCACATCTTTTTGTATATGGTACAAATTTGCCATGAGTTAAAGACATTAATTTAAGTAAATTGCTTATTGTTCTATTAAAAATACCTTAAATTTTGCTCTTTTTCTGATGGCATTAAAATTCCAAAAGGAATTTTGTAGCCCTTCACTATCTACAGCTCCCTGAAAGGAGTTTAGTTTAGTGAGGGGGGTGTTGAAAGGATGAGTGGAAATGTCCTTTAAGTTGCACCAGGGAGGATCAGATTAGATATTAAAAAAAGAGTTCTCTAAAAGAGGGGCATTGGAATAAGTTGCCCAGGGAGGTGATGGAATCACCCTCTCTGCAAGTGTTCAAGAGGCATCTGGCGGTGGCACTTGGGGATATAGTTTAGAGGTGATTATGATGGTGCTAGGTTGATGGTTGGACTAGATGTTCTTGAAGATCTCTTCCAACATTGATGATTTAATAATTCTATGAAATATTTTTAATCACATGCTGATTTTCTCTTGTAGCATGTATGAACTCACTATGGCAAATAAAAGTTTGTTATTAACCTCAAAAAATATATTAATAACAGACCTTTAGTGTATTTCTGATAGATCAGTAGTATGGCTCATTGACAGATTAATGGATTAGGGCATGTTGTAATTTTTATTTGAAAGACAGTTTTACAGAAGAAGGAAGTAGACATTACCGGCTTAACTTTTCAGACAAAATTGGTGCAAGAGTAGAAAAATACAGCACTATTAAAGGCAGTTTCTATTATTAGTTGGAGCCCCAAGGCTGATTCCCAAGTGTCCCACTGCCCTACTGAAGACAGAAGCCCAGCTGGATGTGAGCAATATGAATTGTAGCCAGGAGCTGAGGAATAAAGTAAAATACCTCTTTCTTTATTGTGAAGTGTTATGATCAAAATAGCTCTGTATATTTCCTTCTGCATCTTTCCAGACTATGTTAGAATAATTTTTTTTACAAAGTTCCTCCAGTGATTTAAGTGAGCAAGGCTGTCATCTGTCACCTTGCAAATTTTTGTCTCAAATAAAACCAGGCCTGTACCCTGCACTGCCCTGGGAGAGCAGGGGATGGTCTCGATGTTTTCCATGCTGCCAAGCATATCTGTCTTGTGGAATGTTCTCTGTCGTATTTTATTTACTTGATAAAATATAGATTTGTTAAAATGTTGGTTTGATATTGATGTGCATCAAGTCTACTGCATTATGAAAGCACGTCTAAATAACAATGAAGATTGATTCTGCAAAGATGAAATCCTTCCATCTTTGCTTTTATTGTCTTGCAATTTGGTTTTTTTTTGCCCCGTTTGTCTCTGGAGTCAGTGGGTCTGCTTACAGAATAAGGCTCTATTAGACTAGATAAGGATAGTGCAATTCAATCCCACTTGCAGGTATGTTTATTATTGCAGTAAAGTAAAGCTAGAAATGGAATACAGTTCCTCAGGGTTCAGTAGCTATGAGAATTCTTTGAAAAATGATAAGTAGCTTCTAATTAGATGAACTATGTTTCATGAAAATGATAAATACTTTCTAATAAGCCATTTTCTCCATGGGGGTTTATACAGTAGGTTCAATTTTGAACATCTGAGAAATTTACAGAATTGTAACCAAAACTATGTTCATATATTGAGAAATCTGTGTGAATTGCAGTTTGTTTGTTCATTTCAGTCATTGAATGAAGCAAAATTTTAAAAAAAAAATTATTGTCTAGATTTTATTTATTCTGGCTACTTCAGTTTTCCTCCAGGGTATAGTTAGAAGAAAGAAGAGCCTGAAAATAACCTCCTGAATATTTTAAATATTACTCAATATGAAAGTTGATCCATGTGTCCCACTTTGAATTATACAGTAATCTCAGTATAATAATTGTGGAGATTGCAGCAGGGGAAAAAAAAAAAAAAAAGTGGGTTTTTTGCATTCTTGGACAAAATAACTTTTTTTTTCGCCATCCTGAACCTTTCTAATGATATTTAGAAGGAGATAAATTGACTAATAGATAACTTTTAAGGTATTTGGTATAGCCTCAGCACAATTCTTCGCCCTTGAGATGACTAAAAAAATATGAGATAAAAAAATTGTTGTTAATAGAAAAGGAAAATGCAGTATTTTTTTTCTTTCCTCCCCCACAGGACATTAATGTATGTATCCTTGAAAACTACCCTGAATGTTCCAATCCCAGGTTATTTTACATCATACCATATTTCTGTGGACAGCATCCAAGATGCAGGTAAATATGTGCAAGGTATTCCAATTTGTTCAGCAATAGCTATTGCCAACATTTGGCAGAAACTGGTATTAAAGGGATGGCGGTTATTTGAAGTACAAGAGAAAAATGTAAGTACAATAAAAGCTGCACTGTATGTCGTAACTGCATGCATATATTTTGAAGTAAGGAGGGTAGCATTATTCTTTCTTCTTGGTTTATAACATGAATAATTCATCAAATCTGAATATATTCATGTGGATTTTTTTTTCTGGGTTAGCAAGGTGAGAATGGTAGTTACTGTATGTGCTCATTACTCATTTTATCTGCACTGTAATTTTGTAATAGATGCTTTTGATCTGGTCAGATGCTTGTATCAGGTCTACATATGAGGAATTACAGGTTTCTCTGTCCATGTAAGAAACAGTAATCACATTTAAATCTGTGTAAAATGCAGCCTTCTGCTGCTGTAACTGAGCTAGCTCATTTTTAACACGTCTGTGAATGCCATTCTCATATTGCTGTGTTAGTGATACTATAGTAAACTTCTATGCAATAATATGTGAATAATTGTAAATACTTTCTTGTTTTCAAATACTTCTATACTGTTGTTCACAACATGTTCTTTATTAAGTTTGTTCAACTTCAAGGTAGTCTATTTCTTTATTGTTCAGGCTTCTCCGTAATGAAACAACTGCATGTTTTCCAATATTTCTTTCAAAAGCCATACTTTTTATAGCAGTAATAACAAGTGAAAATGTGTTCCTTCTTATGTCTTAGTTTCTACGTATCTTTGTTGTAAAATCCTGCCTTTTTTTTTTTTTTTGGCATAAGTGAAGTTATGTTTGAGAAACAAAACAGATTAATGACATGGTTTTCATTACACATATTACACACATTTTTTTTCTTAACATATTTTGGCCTTATTTGCAAATGCTTATGGTTGTGCATTTAACTTGTGTGCGTGAGTAATCCTATTAACAACAGTCACATACCTGAATGTTTTCATGACATATCTCTGCGAGGTTCCCAAGCAGTATATTTGAAGTACTGTTTCGTAGCTTGTTGTAGTTCTGTCTCCTATCATGCCCTTGCACTTCCTTCAGCTACTTCTTAGTCTCACAAGGAGCTGCAAAGAGGAGGCTGGTAGTGTTTGTTAGGACACTTTGCTTTTCCAGAATATGGATCAGTGCACAGAAGGTGGTAGAGCATAAAAAGCCTGCTGTAAGTCTGCTTCAGTAGGAGTGTAAAGCAATAAGCTTTTTCACATGTCATTGAAAGAGCTTCAGACAAATGTTGTTAAATTTACTATTGCGTAGAGTTCACAATAGCCTAATGAAATCAGGGAAGGGGTGTGATTTCCAGCCACTCACAGGTAGCATATGTGACTCAGATGTTCATCACACCAGCTGGATCCTGTAAAAAAGCTGATTTCCTTTAGTTTGAGACACTGGCATTATATCCCATATCAATATGAATGATGACTGCTACTCCCAGGACATAACTAATATGAGTTAATATAAGGGATATAGGATTCATATGGTTATCTAACCAATTCGTCCTTGTGGGAAACTATGAGAGAAGCATAAAGATGCACTGTAGTCCTGCCAGCTTCTCCCACTGGGAGAAAAGATAGAAGAGCCCTAAACGGATCTTCAAAACCAGTTATCAGTCAGAGTAAACAAATGCAAATCCTGTATGAGAGCTGCAGGGCAGTCAGGGGTAGTGGCAGGGAAAGGGAAGCTCATGGAATTTTGGCAGAAGTTAAAATGAAGGACAAGGTGAAAAACAGACCCGTAGTCTCCTGTGTGGTATTCGCCAAGTAACAGCAGGCAGTGGTTGCTCACAACAGTTCTCCTGATGTGGTTCAGAGACACTACAACCCCTCAACACCTGTCACCACCCAGGGCAGTCATTGCTCCCCTCAGAAGGGTCATGCTTCTGAGTTAAAATACCAGAGTTCACAAGTTTTAGCTTATAAACAACTTGGCAAAAGATGTCTTCAAAATGGAGTACTTTCACACAGTGATTAGCCTGCTTTTAATGTGATGGTGTTTTTCCATGCCAAACCAATTCTAGATGTTGTGTGGAAAAGCTCAATAAGCTACTCAGGTTTGGTGGCGTTTCTTTTATATTCTGTTGGAAGTACAGCTCTGAATTTTTTTTTTAAATTCACTTGTGTTCTTGGCTAGAATTTCTGAAGTAAATGCGTATTTAAACTTTTCTTTTTCCCTCCTCTATCTATCTCCCTCCATCAATTTCATACAGGGAGCCTGGTGAATGGGCCCTTGAAAGAGCAAAGCTGAATGTTAATGAAAATTTTCTGCTTGTGGGCATTCTGGAGGAGTTGGAGGATGTGCTGCTTTTATTAGAAAGATTCTTACCTCATTATTTCAAGGATGTGCTTAGCATCTACAAAAACCCAGGTAACTTGTTCATTAAAAAACTATTCTTACAGAAACATTGGCAAAATCTGCATGGCTGCTGAAAGGTACGTGTTTCTGTCTTGTTTAGTCAATGAAGGGATTTATCTTCCTTTTAGGGAGCAGATTTGATTGATGCGGAAGGTCACATATTCTGCTTTTATCTTTAATGTTAAAGTTTGGTTTTCATTCCTGGGCAAGCAGTTGTTGCTCAGTGATCTTGTCATATGCCAGAAAACTTCCCATTTACCACTGGAGTGGCTTTTCTTTTTTTTTGATTCTATCATACCCAGCTCTCAAATAATACTGTCAAAATATTCTTAAAATGGTGTCAGCAATATCTACCTAAGTGAACCTTCAAGAAATGGTTTGGGGAGCTGGACACTTTGAAGATTCTCCAGTACCAGTACCATTTATTTTCCCTCATCCTTGACTAAGAGTTGAAATGAAATGAACCTTCAGTTAAACTGAGTTTAGGTAAAGTATGAATAAGAATACTTATTTACAGCACTGTAAGTACAAAACATGCAGAGAAAAAGACTTAGGAGACCTGAGTAGAGAAATGAAAACAGAGAATACTTAATCTACTCCTTAATTTGCACTCACAGCCAGTCCGAAAGGCTTCTCTCTGCATCAGTTCATCCCTCCCAACACTTATTTATTGATGACTTCTTCAAAAGGCAGTCTTGTGTCTTATGCCTAAAAATAAATATGATGCTTCTGGAGGACTATGCATGTCATTCCTGCAGAATTAATTTCCTGCTTACATTTGACTGGTACATCAACACTGTATGAACCAGGCAGGGGTAAAACTTCCCTTCTTGCTTGGTGACTCAATCGCACTCATGTCAGTGTGAAATGCCTACAGCGGTTAAATGTGTGTTTTGTACCAAATTGCATATTAAAAGCACATGGAACAAAGATGGAATTTCATTTGTAATGCATGCAGCTGATGTCTGGCTTTTGACTGAGAGCAGCTTTTACAGTTGTCAGTCACTTTGGAGAAACTACGGATTTCTGTCCAGAATCAGGAATTATGCATGACTGTCCGCCAAACCCTTCTTCTAGGCTGCATCTTCGAAAATTTTGTATTTAACAGTGATACAGATACTTCAGGGAAAGTGTAATATTCCTTCTCTGAACATCATTTCAGTGGGTCATTATCTGCTTGCAATAAGGCAGTTAAGGCAACTCTTTGGAAAGTGGAAGTTTAACTTTCTTGTGGTACTATATCCAGCCACAGAGCAATTTTGCTCGATAAAAGACATAAGGAGAGTATAGTATGGTACTGACATGAGAGCAATGCCCAGTTTTGGGTCAGTTATTTCTCTTTTCTTCGTAAATTAAAAAATAATAATACTGATTTGTGGTATGTGGAAGTCATCCTAAAGGTTTGCACAATTTGGTCTTCAAGGTTTTACCATAGGGATATTAGATGAGAGGAAGGCAGGGGGATCAATAGAAGGATATGGCCTCTGCCATCAGCAGACTTTTCTTTGAGACTCTGTAGGACTTCCTCAGCTGTTCTGTGCACCATAGATTTTCACTTCTCTTACAATGGGGGAAGCTAATAAGCAGCGCACAAGGTTTTGTTTTTCATCAGGGTGTCCTAGACGTTGTCAGGTGGGAAGTAAGCAATCTGTGAGAATCATTAAGTGCTGGTTAATCTTTCTCTGCCCTGTATATATTCCAGGAGGAGTGTATCGCTATCTGGAGGAAATTTGATCACCTCTTTTAGGACAGTGATTTCCTCTGAGATTTCATGTGTAAGACTGATCTTGTGTCATATCTAAAGATTTACCGCTTTCCTTCAGTATTTCCTATGTGGATTAAACTTCTGTTCTAACCTTCCCATTCACTTATTGACAATGAAGATTAGAAAGAAAATAGTTCCCTTGTGTTAACTCTCTCCTGTTTTCATACATGCATATGTTTGGAGCTTTTTCCCAGTCGCAGTTATTTTTGAGTTATTTCTGAGTTGGTGCTAATGCTTACAAAATACTTAACAGAAATACCATCTAAGGAGTCTTTCTGCTGTGCCTTTTGCAACCGGACTTGCCTATCTCGTATTGGCCTCTTTAGCCACCAATGCGCTTGTAACAAACGTGGGTAGAGCTCTTCCCAAATCTTCGTTCGCGAAGCCTAGCCATGAATGAATGAATGAATGACTTAACAGAAAAATAAAAAATATCTAAGTGGTGTGTAAGAAATGCTGTACTGTGCTCCTCAGGGCATCTTAGCCCTGATCTACAACACCCTCTGCTGTTGCCTCATGAAGTGCTTGAAAGAGATGTTATTCTGCCAGTTGTGTGGTGATCCCACAAAGCAACAGATACTTTGGGCCAAAACTGACCTTTGGTTGCCATAATAATAATACTTGCAGATTACATCTATAGCGTTTACGATATTGTCTGCTGACCTGCTGCTCCACCTGAGATTCTCTTATGGCAGTCTTTCCTGTTTCCATATAAGGAAAGTAAAGTTTTTCCAGAACCTATCTTTTGTCAGTTGAATACAACGAGATGAGAAAAACATAATGAAGGACCATGTACAGAAAGGTGATTCACTTCCAGGTTTGTGAATCTCTGCACCAGAGGCCACTGCAATAAGCAGTTCTGGATTAGACACAATTCAAAAACTGGATTTGTAGAGCTGCCTTGAAGCAAAAAGTTGCTGAAGCAAGACAATTTCCATCCAGTGTTGCTTTAGTGGATTACATAGATTAGAAATCAGAATAGGAAATTGGCAATTGCTGTCCCACCAACATCATAAATCTAAACCACATTAAAAGCACCTACCACTTGCTATAGGAAGCAAACTGTTGGATGTTATCAAACCTATAAAATCACATGGGCATTTAAGATACGTGTGCAGGAGTTGTGGGATAAACCCTTTCTTCCCAAATTTGGGGCCCTCCTCACCTGTTACAGGTGCTTTGGGCTGTCACCAGACCACTACAGTTCCCATCCAAGCAAACTTCTTGTTGGGAGCCTTCAGTGTAGTTGATGCTATAGAAATCAGGACATTAGAAACTTCTTCTCATCTCTGTTTCTTTTAACTATGCAATCCATATTCAAAGTTCTTTGTTTCTTTTGTATCATCTGAGACGCTGCAATAACACTGATTAAGAAACTCGTTCTCAGTGTTCTCCTAGCTAGGAAACAAAGCCTGTAGTCATTTTACCTTCAAAACTACTTTGCTGCTATTTTTCTGAAGCAGAAGATCAGTAAAACTGTGGCTCCACGGTCAGGTAGATAGTGGAACATTTTCATCAGAGAGCATAGAAATGTGATTGCAGGTGTATATGTCTGTGTATGTAATGAAAGAGATAACTGCTAAATGCAATATTACCAGAGTGTTTTTCTCAGTGATGCTAATGATTTGTCATACATGAGCTGGCAAAAGAAAACTGTGAAGAAAGGTAAAATGTTTTTTAAAAAGACCTCTTTGAGAGGCCTGAAATACTTATAAAAAAACTTTACATGTAAAATCTCTCCTCACTCTCAGGAGCACAAATGAAGGAAAAAAAAGTTGGTCAGTCCTGTTCATTTTTGCTGTCTATAGCTCACTATAGCTTACTTTTGGAGCCTGACTGGTAGCCAGAACGCAGAGAATACTTAGTTTCTTTTGAAATGGGCACATGTGTGTTTCATATCTTTGTGTTTTTAAGAGGCAGAAAATATGCACTATACTCAGCAAAACAGAATTTACTTCTACCTTGTCAACTTCTGTGGCATGGGATAAAAGTTAACAGCACCTAATGTAAAAGAGCAGAAAATAAAATGATTTTTTGTCACCTCAGAAATAACCCATATCCTCTCACCTCTCTGCTGGAGTTCATAAATTTTTTTTGGTACTAAAAGCCCTATAAAAATACTTCTTTCCAAAACCAGGAGAAAAAAAAAAAATCTTTGTTTCCTGAAAGTTGCATTTTGCATGGAGAAGGCAAAGGTCTTACTCTACAGCAAGAAGACTGACTTAAACTTTTCAAACAGTTAATTTTATTGAGTGCAAAGAAATAACTCACGCTGTCAGCTGAAAGAAAATATATTGTTCAGGTGAACTAAAAACTGGGTTTTTTAAAAATGCACCGAGAATGTGATTCTTGGAAGAATCTGATTTACAGGGAATGTTTTAAACTGTAGTAGTAATATTATCCCAGGTAATATAACCTGCTCATTTTTTAAATCCATTCTCTTCATGAATGCTAGTGGCAGAGTCTTTGACATTTTCTACTGATAAACTTTCCCTTCTCTTTAAACCCAGTAATGAGAGAGATGCTGCCATTTGTCTTTATTGTAAGGCTACAGTCTTGTGAGGCAGGACCTTTTTGATGGAGTTAGAAAAAGAGTGGCATCAACCTCAGCAGTCTTTGCACTGTGCTGAAGATGGCTCCTGTGCTAGGTCAGCACTGAAGGGGGACATGCCTTCAGATGGTTCCGGTGCTGGAAGTTGAAAAGACCATTTTCCCACTCCTTGTGAAAATGAAACTCTTTACAAGTTGGAGAAGGCTGAGAGAGGCTTTTCTTTCTTTCCTTATACCCTCTTCCAGGACATCACTTTGTTAGCGGCGCTTCCCGCTGTATGATTGCTACCTTTAGTACTAAATTCTTGTAGCAGTGGTTCTCCAACCCTGCTCTTGGGCTGCACTGGCAACATGTGGATGCTCTGCATTTGGAAATGTTCAGGTACCAAGGTTTTTTTGCCCTCTGAGGATCTGCAGTGGATGTCTTTGCAGGCACAACCTCCAAGAGCAGAAACTCTGAGTAAGAAATTATCATAGAATTCTGATGGAAGGAGGCAGTGCTTTTTGTGCAGTGTCTTTAAGTAGTGATCATCTTACATTCTGCCTTTGTTCAGCACAAAATGAAAGGAAAGAAGAAATTGGGAAAAATCTTCTGAGACTTCTTAGTCTGCTGACTTCTTGTGAGCTGTACTTTATGGAGAGGGTTGCAACTGGTATGTGGAAAGGGAATACATTGGCTCAACTCTTGTGCAGAAGTACACAACTCTCCTCTCTCCTACAAGGACCTGCACTCTTGATGTGATAATAAAATCATCTTGGATTAGTTTCAATTTAAATGCTGAGAGGTTGGGGGGGGGGGTTGCATTGCTTCTTTGCTTCTGCTTTCTTAAAACAATTCGGCAAAACTTTGAACACATTCAGATGTTCAAAAACTTTGGGGACTCCAAACACACTGTCTTTTCTTTTGCCTCACACTCTAAAACAGCTTTGTGTTTTCCCTAAATAATACTCCAAAGAGGGATTACTGACTATAAAAATTTTCTACAGAAGAGGAAAGTTCTAAATTTCACCTGGAGGTAAAACATGAGGTTGGACTTTGGAAGTAACTGTCTGTGTTAACACTTCCATAGTACGTTTGCATCCATGATGTGAAGGACAGTGAATGTGCGACCTGAGAAGTTTTGACCAGCAGGTGGTGTGGTCTACCCACTTGTTCAGCGCTTCCAGGGCACTCGAGCATCGTGCCAGTGCTAATAGCACATGCAGATTTACATTCTGCCTTGGTGGTGTTTTCTTCTTTATCACCCGACATTCTGTTCTGAAAATAGAAAGTGTGAACAAACCGTTCTTTTCTTCTCCCTCTGAAGTCTGAACTTTCAAAATTGCATAGAAGAATGCTATAAAACGAAGTGTTTGCTAAAACAGGCAGTTTAAGATCTAGGAAGAGTATTTAATTGTATTTTTGTTCATTGTAAAAGTAAATCCCAGTTCTCTGTGTGCAAGTCAGGCAGGGAAAGGGGAAGAGTCACAGCCCATATACCCAAAGATGTTTGTTCCCGATTAGGTCAATAGCATCAAGGACATTCTGTGCAGCTAATCTGCTCCTTGGTTTGTTTTACAAAGCTGAAGGTAGTCTCAAAAGCTGTAAATACTTTATCTAGCTCTGCAGCCATGAAAATACAGGGTTTGGAGAGCAGGGACAAAACCAGACTGCCTGGTCCAGGATGCCCTGAAGTTGGTGGATACACCAATCAGTGATAAGCATAGTCAGTGGAAGTATCCTTTCTTTTTCCAGTTCCATAAAAGGAAAATACGTTGTTTCCTGTCTTTCAGAGTTTCAAGTCCTGTGGTGAATAAACAGTTTTTAGAATAGGAGCTCTTGGAAGGATTTGAGCACTTCTGGGCGTTCTCATGACTTTCATAAGATCCACTAGGACTTTTGGAAGATTTGTCTCAGAAGCTAAACTTCTCTGTGGCAAGTTCTGCAGCAAAGATTGACAGCTTATAACAGCTGTGGTTCTTGTTCTGCTGAGGAAGGTGAAGCCACTCCAGACCATGTGTGTGTGGCATGAAAACCATAGTTGTGGTACCAAAAAGATTTATCGAAGATAGTATCAGTCTCATTGCTAAAACATGATCAGAGAGTTTGGTGTGGCTTTCCAAGTGCACGTGGAGCTTGCATATATCCAGGTTCAAATCCATTCTATTTACTCCTCCTTCTTAGTGTGCACTTGTTAGATACGAGTTAGCTCATGTGTTCATGGTTCCACAGCAGAACAGTTGCCTTTAAATACGTCTTGTGGCCCAAAATGAATGGCCTTTTGAGATGAAAAGGGATGTAGCTTACAACCTGGCATGACCTTGACACTCAGTTTGGGTAAATCTACTCCCTGAGCTTACGGTGCAGGGAAGTGTGATTTACATGCCCATCTGCCAAATGCATTGCTATTGCTATGGTTCTGCTTTCTCCTAGAGTCAAGAGGAGTGGTTGACTTTGTAAGTACAGAAACAGCAACAACAATAATCACTTAGATCACTTGAGAAATTTGCTTATTTCAAATTGGCAGGACGGGATCATGGGCACAGTTCATGAACTGGAGGAATGAGGAATGAGGCCACTGTTGATCCACAGTGCCCCTGCCCAGCACTTCTGGCATTCGAGGAGGTTGGCCGCCTTCCAGGTCTCACCACTGAATATGGCAAAGAAGGGTATTGTTTCTCTGCCTGCTAGTTACAATACCGATTTTTAAATCCTTATTCTAGGCTTGGATTTTCATGGGAGTTGAATTTTTAAAGGCTCTGCTCAGAATGAGTTGTAGTGGAAAGTGAAGTCCGTGTTCCCTTAAATCATTGTTCAAAAAACCCAGATCAAATGTTCCTCTTCTACTGAAGTTTCTGGACACATGACCTCATAGACTGGCTCTGACAAACTACAGTGGATTGTAGAGATAGTCTGAGTTGGGGGTTTTTTGTAGAATTACTTAATCTTTCCCTTCTTTGAGCTATAATAGATGTGTATACAGAGCTTGTGCTCTGCAGTCTCCTATCTTTTTCCTATTCCTTTCCACCACCTTTTTTGTATTCCTCTTTCTTGTCAAATGGAAAGGTCTTTTCCTGAAGCCAAGCACATTTTACTTCTTTTCATGCTCATCTGAGCCTCTATCATGATCAGACCTTCCCTTCTCTAAAAGTTTCTGTATAAAGCATTTATATCTGTAGGATTATGAAGACTGAGACCACTTACTGCATTATCTTCATCTTTTAGTGCAATTCCAAGTCTTCAGCCTACAGATTTTGCATTTTATCCCACCTATTCATGTTGCTTGCATTCAATTTCCTTTCATCATATCTATTGATGGGCTGTCTGGTTTTGGATTATACCCACAAGGATGTGATTTCATTATACCCACAAGGATGTGATTTGGTTTTTTACTGTTTTACAGTAAAAACAAAACTTATTTGTGGTCTAAATCCCAAGGCACCAGTCAGCCAAACCCTTACATCCCATATATCAAGTTTTTTGTGTGTGTCAGATCATTTTGAAGGTTTGGTGCTGGTATCTTCCAAGCAATTGTCATGTTTATCTCATGAACATATCAGTGCTTCAAGATGTCACGGCTTATCAGTGGGCTCCTGCTACTCATCTGAGGTTGATCCTCTGATGCTCCTTTTGAATGTTTCCTGTTCCTGGTATCACAAAATGAAAAACCCACAAACAACCAGCTTTGTTAAAGCTCCAGCACAGAGGGAAAACTGCATTTGGATACAGCATTAATGATATCTCGTAAATAATCTAGGGTCACTGATGACAAAATACCACAAACATTTTTATGACAGTTAAAGCTTGCAATGACAGTTCATTCCTTCTTGACTAACTTACTAAATAAAATCCTAATGCTATTTTAATCAGTATCATTTCAGCTAAACCTCTGCTTCTGCTTTAAAAATAGCATTTAAACAAAAATTATAGCTGTAACAGTTTATGCAGATCGCTTCTTTGCCAACTTTGACCTCTATCCAGGCAACAGGAGGCATACAGGAGGAGGCAGATAGCCATTAAACCCCAATTAATAGGCCTCCTTCTGTTCCGAGCTGCAGTATATTTGAACAGGTCTTCATTTCACCTACAAGGAAACAAACAAGTTGCACAGGGTGGCTGAAGCTCGAATATGAAAAACATTTATTAATAATAGGACCAAAACAACTGAGAATTTGGCTCCATTTTTGTGTCCCACAGTGTGTTTTCAGAGTCAGTATTTGGGGAGAAACATCTTTAGCTGAAAACTGAGCATTTTCAGCATTGAAGAAACAGGAACAGTATGGAACGGATCACAGAGTTGACTATACACTTTGCTTTTAGGGGCATAATCATATTTTCAGTCTTCAAATGAGGCTATTGTACTTTTCCCTCAGACTAAGTCATTGTATCAGTGATAGAATGGGCTACAGGTTAAATCGATTATCCTTATCCCCAAGGCATCTTGCAGGAACAATGCATATTGTGCATACCATGAGCCAGTATCTTTGACGGCTCAAAAATGTTTTGAAAAATACTAAAGTAACTACAGGCAAGAAATTTAGTTGTAAAAACACTTTTATGTGTAATTTTTGTACAGTAGAGGCAAGCAGCCTTTCCTAAGGAATTACTTGGGTTTTCACATGAAGATTACAATTTAAAATCAAGTTTTTACAGTGATACAAATTAGCTACTGTAATAATTAAAATGATGTAATAATTAAAATGAAGAAAACATGAAAGAGCATAAATTCTGACAAGTTAGGTGTGAAATTATAAGGCATTTTCCAGCATGCAACTTGCTAAAGGCATTAAAACTAGCACCAAAATGTTTTTTTCAGCCACATCAGGGCTAGGTGGCCCACAAGAGTCAGGGAGAGTGAGACAGTGGGTAGCTAGGAGAAGTGGCAGGGAGGCACTCTCAGGGAAGAGACATCCCCAAGGGCCTGTAGAGGAACCAGTTACTCCCAGAGGACACAGCATATTGTGCTCTAAGTCATCTTAATAACACTGTTACTACTATTAGAAAAGGAGGGGAATAATTAGTAGAAGGAATTTCATCAAATTTCTAGGGTTGGCCCTTGATGACAAAGTTGTGAGAATTAAAATTCAGTAAATAAACCGGCAGTGTAGCTCCCAGCTGCTACTCAGGAGTCCTTTTGGTATGTCTCCCAGACGTCATTCATGAGAGGATAATCTGCTCACTTGAGCATACCTTCACACCAGGATTGTGATCCTTCCTCTGAGTCCCTTTGCTTTACCTACCTCGGAGGCAGTTTATGATGCTGGAGAACTGACCCCTTGCTCTTCCAAGAGTCTTTCTTGGAGCTATGTTCCCTACTTCCTTTCCTGGTTGCAAATTCCCGGCCTTTTTGATCTATCCTTCTTGAAAACTTACTCTCCAAGAAGCTATAGCAAGAGAAGAGGGTTTTACTAAATATAGCTGTGAACATTCCTTTTTTATTCTTTTTCTCTGTTCTTGGAGTAGAATCACAAATTTTCAAATGTAGTATGAAAGAGCATCCTCCTCTCTGCTTCTGTCTAGGCTTATCTCCCTCTCCTTCCCATTTTCCAAACTGCATTCGCATTGTGTTCTTTTGTTAGTATCTTCTTTCTGATTGGGCTGCTTTTTCTATCTCCAACATTTGCACAATTGTTACTGCACTTTATAAATCTCAACTTTTGAGTTGTACTGTTTGGACTCCATTTGAATAACTTCTCAATTACTTCCAAATGCCATCTATAATACAGGTAACAGATTTGCTGTTACAGTGTGGCATTTTTTCCTCCTCAGCTATCTTGACTCCATGGCAGTGTCATGAGTGCTGCTGTCAGAGCTAGTATTCACCAGGGATCTCTTCGAAACTGAAATTACCAACTCTGTCGTGTGTCCTGTCACTCAATCAGCAGCTATTTTGGAAGAACAGGAGGTAGTTAAAATGACTTCCAAGCTTTTAAAGGGCTGCAGTGGTCACCTGGATAGCAATAGATGCAAGAATCCAATTTACGCAGTGGTAGGAACTATAATAAAGAATGAGACTAATAGACAGTTGGGAAAAGTCAGTATGGCGTTTGTAGAGTGACACAAATCAACTACTGCCTTGGAGAACTCAGAAAGCACAGGGGTATGAGATGGTAGAGGTATGATTTTCAACAAGATCTCTATCCAAAAGCTTTAAGAAAACAGATGGTCAGGATAGGAGAAGGAATGTTCTCCTGCAGGATAAAACTGGTGAAAGAGGTAGGCATTCTTTGTTCAGTAGTGTCTGCTTACTGTAAATAAGCAGCAAAGTCTTGCAGGGACTGTGCTTCAACCTGGAATAAATGTTCTGTTAAAAAGATGAGGCTGAGGTGATAGAGGTCACTGTCAATATGATATTACCAGGAAGCAACAAGAACAACACTGAAGTGGTTTAGTAATCGTAACAAAGCAAAGCATTAAAATTCAGCTTATGCGCAATTGAGAAGGTTTGCCGTCGGCACTCAAGACTGCAGTCTGCAGATGCTCTGGGTCCTGATCTGTGTGCAGGTTGGTAGGTAAGTTCACAGATTGTCAGATGGGTGGGTATTTTTTTCTGCACAGGAAAGCAGTCTCCTACAGAAGAAATTTTTATACAAAGCTAGATCAAGTCATGGTTCAGTTTTTCCAGATGGTGGAAAATGATGATGCAGGACAGAAAGGCTAAATCCTGGCTGAATCTCAAGAGCAGCTGAAGGAAAGACATTCACATTTGAGGTGCTGCCCTAGCTGCAAAGCAGGGAGTTCACACAGCTGTAGTTCTGATCTGCATTTAATTGTAGGTGATTAAGGAGCATAAGAACGTATCTGCTCTTGTTCTGATTTATCCATGCTCTTTCAAGTTTGTGTTTGGGGTAGGCAGAAGGTGGCAAGAATGACAGCGAAGCCAAAGAAAAGTAATTTTCTATAGACACACCAGGCCTCATTTGCCAGCTAGACCAGGGGAAGAAAGAAACTGTTGAGTTGGCTTCTGGTTTTCTAGCAGTGAGCAGCAGCTGTTTTGGTAGCAGTAGCAGCAGCTCATATAACAAATGTTTCATGATGAATGCAAACAAAAGCCAGCCCTGAAATTCCAGCTCCGCTATGTACGCATAAAATATAAAACCAGTTCAAAATAACATAACTACTCAACTTAAGGGATTTTACTCCCCCTGTAAATAAATTCCATATGAGAATTAGTGTTTGGTCTGCTCAGTTCACCAGGGCTCACCCAGAAAACATTTTTATCATATTGGCTGATGGCAAAATGTGAGCACAAAAACAGACCAAGAAAAAATATTTTTAAAAGAAGTGCACGTGCAAAGAGGTGTGTGGTTTGGGCCAAGGTTTTGAGAATGCCAATCATGCTTGCTGAATTGAAATTACTGCTGATGTTTGTGAGTTGGCTGAATTCACTTGTCTCCAAAATAGGTCTTGCGAGGAATTCTTTATGCACCTCTGTGCAGTTTGGTTTCTGAAGATGACTTGTGGTTTTAAAGGCATCTACATGTTAGAAGAGTGTTATGCCCTCTAGCATGAATTTCTTTCCAGATAGCTAGCGGGAGGATTTCTAGGGAATGCAAGTTGATGATGAGTGCATACTCAAGGGAAATGAGGATATTGAAGAGAGAGAAAAATATAACAATTGGAGACTCGTGAGAAATTGAAAAGCTATCCAGGGGGCAGAGTCTTAAATTGTTATCTTCCTCCAATTGCTTAAGTTAAAACAGCAAAGAAATAGCAGCATTTACCCATCCCTCCCTGTTCTGCTGTTTGCTGAAAGTCCGGAGGAGCATCTGTTGTCTGCCCACACAAGCACTCCTGCTCTGTTCTCAGGCCCTGAAATACTTGAAAATTGAAGAGAGACTTCACAATCCATTTGCCCTCACCATGGCTTTTCTTTCTGATCTGGCTTCCATGTAGCCATGCACTTAATCAGTGCTGTGCATCCACCATAGGAAGAAACCTAATTTCTTATGTTCTGACAGATTAATGACAAAACAATATAGCCTATTCTTGTGCCTTTTGCAATGTGATTCTATCTAATAGTTTTTCTGTAGTGAAAACCTTAAATGAGGTAATTGTAGTGATCTCTCTTCTTCCATAGTATTTCTTTCAACTGAATTTTGAAGGGTTATGGAGCTGTGTTGCTGTGTGATGAATTGTTGTACATGGGGTGCACATGTACCTGGTAAGTCATTATGAGTATTATATCTTTGGTGTATGCAAATGTAGGGCTTAGAACAAAGACTGTGGGCTTGTCTTGTCTCTGCTCCTCCTGTTCCTTGACTGCTTCGAATAATTTCCAAACCAACAGCTACATTTCTGGATTTCTTGCTTTTTGTGGGGTGGAAGGAGGAAAGAGAGGTGGATAAAGAGCACTGCTGGATCTAGCAAGAAAAGAGGGTGGAAGGGGTAGGTTCTTTCAGTTTTTGCTTGTTTCTCACTAAAAAGAGGTGCAGCACAGGTTACTAGGAGAGCCCAGTGGCTGGTTGTGTTGGGCCTGTGTTGCGGGAAGACGGGGACAGGAAACACGTGGACATTACTCCGGTGGAGTAGTTGATGTATGCCTGCCTTACAGGGAGTACGAGTGTGCAGTCTGGCCAGAGTCCCCAGTGCTTTGCAGAGCTCTTCGGGCTTTCAGGTTGTTAGCAAGTTTAGAGGTTTACTGCTTGGGCAAGAACACATACTTTTTCTGTTACATAAAATGAGACTGTGGAATTAATGGGTGACTGATATATAATATACATCTTCTAAAAGCTAGTGGAAATTGGATATGACAGGAATGAGAGCATAGCCAAAGCAAATTTATTTAGAATGTTGAATTAAAATATTCACAAAAAACTCTGTTTTAACCTAAATACCACCAAATATTTTCTGGGTATTGAAGTCTTATTTTAAGTTTTCTTCTGCTCTCCACTGTTTCTACAAGTGCTCTGCCAATTTCACAGCAGCTGTGACTAATCTTTGAAGGGTCTTCAGGCAACTGACAAACCTGGTTTACTTCACTGGATATTGACATTATTTAATGTTAGTGCTTAAATTATGTACTGGGGAAACAGAACTCTTTGCATAATCAGTGAAGAGAAGTAAAAGGCTGTTTATTTCTCTGGGGGTTGCTTGGTGCCCTGAGTGGTTGTCTGAAGTTCAGCAGCAGGGATATTCCTCACTCATGCTGTACACTGGTACACAGAAGGGTAGAGATGGATGTTGTCAAGAAGCTGACATGCAGTAGTGCTTGTAGGAGCAAGTATGAAGTATGCATACAAAAACAAAGTTTATATCAAGCCTTCTTGTCTGTCCAGTAGATAGATCTGTGCATCATTGAGTGCAATTTGAGTTAAGATTTTGGTGGAATTGTTTGGGGTGTTCTTGTGGGGTTTATTTGGGGTATTTTTAGCACCCCCGTATTTTTTTCTGCAGTGATTCCATGAGCAAAGCTGATGACCTTAGTTCCCGCTTTTACCTGACAGAAGAGCAGTGAAATTGCATATCATATTTACCTGTATATTAAATTTCAGGATTTACTTGGCACTGCCTTCTGCTGCTGGTGGAATACAGTATGGGGTCTCTGGCAGGCCCCGGTACTTTGTGTAGTTGGAGAACATCTTATTTAGCCTATTTTAAGGGCAGACTTACCACTTAGCCAAAGGTTCTGCTTTGAATCATTGAAAATTATTATCCTTGGTGCATGTTTTTGCAAGCTACTTGTAGAAATCAATGGTTTGAGTTCCTGCTAAATTCAGCTTTTCAATTCATCCTTTTATCCTTCCAGGCCACATCTTGGTGTACATCCCACTTGTTCAACAGGTTTTATTTTAACAGAAATAAAAAGTTAGTGCATAGCCACTTTATGTCTCATGTGCAGAAAGGGAAAAACTCCCAGTCCCACACATCTTTTCATATTATATACACACATGTGAGTAATTTAGTGAAAAAATGGCACATGATACATTGGTATATTTTATTAGCAATTGGCAATGCCAATATTTTGATTTTGGAATAGTGGCGGAACTTGCACAAATTGCCGCCAAAATCAAAGGACGAATCTAGCACTGCATCCCTGTTTCTGAGTCTTAGCAGGAAAAAAAAAAAAAAGCCAAAGAGATACAACAAAAGTATTTTAATAAACAGATGTCACCCACTTTAAAGTGTTGAATCTCAGTTTAATTTTTTCCCATGCTACATAAATAGTTCCTTCGCTTCCTTTAGTCGTGCAGTTTTTCATTTCCTGCTGTTATTCAAACAAAATGGCGGGGGGGGGGGAAACGTAGTTATATTTATGAGGACTCTATAGTTTGCTCAGTTTAGTGATTTTCGTTTCTTCAGTAAATGTACTTAATAAAATTAAGTGTTCTGGGAATGTGCCAGAAATGCTGTCAGCCACTGTGGCAAGCAGATGGATGAAGTTTCAGCTAATATTGATGTGCCCAGGTTACTGTGTTTATTTAGAATCTGATGACTATAGTCACAGGACATACTAGAGTAGCCTGTGAGGAATGTGTTTTTAAAGAGCTCAGAGTCATAATTTCATATTCCCAATATCTGTGGGTTTGCAGGAGAACTTGGCCTCCATCTAGACACTGAATTGGGTTCTGGGACCAGTATACTCAGCACTAAGATTGGATGTGAGGGTAATCTAGCTGTGACATCTGTCACCCAGTCTATTGCCAGGGTTGATTTGGCTAATCTGGCTGGCTAGACCAGGTGTCCCATTCCTCCCTCAGTGCTCCATGCTCCTGAAGCTGCACACTCAGTTGCAGTGGACAACCTTCCCGATAGATTTTTTTTGTCTGAAGAGTGGTCCAGTAGAAAAGGACCCAGGTGTGCTGTTCGACAGTGGCTGAACATGAGCCAGCTGTGGCTCGGGTGGCCAAGAAAGCCAGTGGCATCCTGGCCTCTATGTGTGTGTGTGGCCTGTGTGTGGAAATAGCGTGGCCAACAGGACTAGGGAGGACTAGGAAAGTGATTGTCCCCTCCCTGTACTCTGCACTGGTGAAGTCACACCTCAAATCCTGTGTTCAGTTTTGGGTCCCTCACTACAAGAAAGACATTGAGTTGCTGGAACATCTCCAGAGAAGGGCAATGGAGCTGGTGCAGGGTCTAGAGGGTCAGTCCTATGAGGAGCAGCTGAGGGAGCTAGGCTTGTTTAGTATGGAGAAAAGGAGGCTCAGGGGAGGCTCTCTACAATTATCATAGAATCATAGAATCAGCCGGGTTGGAAAGGACGTCTGAGATCATTAAGTCCAACCCTTGATCCACTACTACCATGGTTACTAAACTATGGCACTAAGTGCCACGTCCAGTCTCAATTATGTGAAAGGAGATTGTAGAGAGGTAGGGGTCAGCCTCGTTTCCCAGGCAACTAGTAACAGGACAAGAGGAAATGGCCTGTAGCTGTGCTAGGGGAGGTTCAGGTGGGATATCAGGAAGAATTTCTTCGCTGAAAGGGTGCTTAAGCATTGGAACAAACTTCCCAGGGAAGTGATGGAGTCACCATCCCTGGACGTGTTCAAGAACAGACTGGACATGGAACTGAGTGCTGTGGTTTTGTTGACATGGTGGTGTTCAGTCAAAGGTTGGACTCGATGATCTTAGGAGTCTTTTCTAACCTTAATGATTCTATGATTCTAAGACAAAACCTGATTGTGTGCATTGGTCACCCACTGAGCTCTGAGCCTGGGTCATGCACTAGGGCATACACATATCCAACATGGTCAGTGTCCCTTCTACATAAATGTACACCAAACCTCCCAACCATGTTTTTTGTGGTTTTGGACAGGTCTTTATAAAGGTGGCTTGATTATTTATTTTTCCATTGTCTTTCTTACTGTGGAAACCCCGACTGTACTGTTTTCTCAATAACTTTTTCATCATGTTTTCCACAGAATTTCATTTTAATAAAAAAAATTATTCTTCTAGTAAGCATAGAAAATTGAATAGGATTTCATAGATTCAGAATCAGATTTATTGTTTTGAGGAATAGCTGTTGAAACTGGGCACTGAAATGTTAACTTTTGGTTCTTAATGGTATTTTCTGTGTTACATTACCAGATAACTTTATAGTTATCTGTTACATAGTCATAGCTCACACAGCACTGATGCCTTTTCTACTTTTCACTCTGCCCCTCGGTCAGTAGGCTGGGGATGGGCAAGAGGTTGGGAGGGGACACAGCTCATACCATATGACATCGTGGTCAGCAATCAATAAAAGCAGAGGTGAAGGAAGAAGAGTGGGGTCTTTGGCTTCCAGAGTGGCCATTGCTCAGACACTGACTGGAGGATGTGGTGAGAGATGTCACTTACATCAATTACCCTGCCAGCCCCCACCTTTAAACTGACCTTATCTCTACCCACAAGTTTTCTTCCTTTTGTTCTTCCTGTTCTCTCTCTCTCCTCCCATTGTGGGGCAGGGGAAGGGAGCAAGAGGCCACATGGGTGCTTGACTACTGACTAGGGTCAACCCAGCTCAACAGGATTTCCCTCTTTATCTTGATATAACTTCTGGCGTTGCATGTCTTGTGGGAAATACTCACCACCTTTATTCCACCACTTCTGAAGATCGCAATGTAGAAAACTGCAATGTTTTCCAACAAAAGCCTAGTTTGTTGCAGGTTTAGTGTTCCTTTTAGTAACCTCGTTCCCTCCCAAAACTGATTTATCTTCAAGAGCTTTTTTATAATTGCTGTCACATCCTTCCTGGTTTCTGTCTCATTTTATCCTCATTCAGAGGTGTTAATGTTTACAAGTGCCCATAAATACTGAAATGGAAAAAGATAGCAGGTCATTTTATTTCCTGTTTTGTTAATCACAAGGGAAAGTTTTGTGCAGTATAACCTTCAAGCGCAGTAGTCCTTATGTCAAGTCTAGTATTGTCATTAAACTGATGTGCAGACTATCCTGGAAACCTTGATACTGACCAGTCTCTCTAACACTGGCATGAAATTACTAATTGAAACACTGCAGACACAGAACATTTTGCAGGATTAAGTGCAGGAGCAGTGGCTTTTCATACCCTCAGTGTCTCGCATTACAATTCATGTGTGCTTTCACACTCACTCACTCAGCTAAGTCCTTGAAAAACAATAGTTGAGGCTACTGAGAATATACTTCCTGTTAACAAGGTGATAGATGGCGGAACCACGTGCCCATGTAACTCTTCCCTGTCAGCACAGTAACATTAAATGCGATTTAATTTAAAAAGATCACTGGGCAAGCTCTGGTTCCTCCATGATTTGTTCTTGCTGCAGATGCACAAGCGAGAATGGTCAGGATGTGCTGGAGCTGATCATGTCAGTCACTGAAGACAGTGAGTGTGTACTATGGGGGCGGCTTTCTTTGCTCCCGGCTGGTACGGATGCATGGGGTACAGAAGGAGGCCTTCGTCTTCAAAGATCTTAGTCTCATAAGTATGTCAGAAATGCTATTTAGCCCCTCCTTCAGGAAGAAAACGTATTGCTTGGAATATAGGGCAAGTACATTCATGTGTAAATCTTGATGGTGTTTGAACAACTTCTAAGCACCTAAAAAATGTTATTTGAGGCTGGTGTGAAGAGTCACTGTATCTTTGTAACCTCTGCAACGGCATCTGCCTCAGAGGTATCCAGGAGAGGCACAACCTCTCAAATTGTAATGAACCCAGGTGTCCCAGGTTCCTCAGTGCAGACCAAGGCTGCACACTCTGTCACAGAGGCAGTGAAAAACCAAGTGTGAATTCACCTTGATTTGGATCTAATGACCTTGTGGAAATCCAGCAGGAGCCTTGGTCACTGTGAAGTCCTGAGATAGCTATATAATTGGCTTACCTAACTGTCAGATCCTTGGAGGTACTTAGAAATTTCTGTCTTTTTGTGAGTGAGGATGCTCGCCCTTCACATGAGCTTGTTAGTGAAGGCATGGAGAGCAGAGTCGGTTGCCTGGAGCTTCTTGGAAGGAGGAGAGATGCCTTCTTGTTTCTGGTTCGTAGTGACCTCAGTGGATGTGAAGACCCTGGCAGCCTCAGGGCTTAGTGCTGTTGAGACATTATACTTTGCCTTCTAGCCTGAACAGTAGAGAATCAAGACGTTCCCTCTCCAGGAAAAGCACAGGGTGAGAATTGCATTAGCCACACTATGAGATTACTCTCCTCTCTCAGGACTTCCAGTTAATATAATTCCCCTTCTTTTTATTTTTTTCTCTTGCTCAAACAAGTCTGCCTGTGTTAAACAACGGACCCTTTTCCTCTGGTTTTGGCCAGAGGAGGAAGCCTTTGTCCAGATCTCCTGGCAGCTGGCCAAGGCAGTCAGGCTGTGTGCCAGGAGGGGGTGAACTTGAAAGGAACAGTGTGTTGTTTCTGCTCTGGTAGCATTCTTCCTTTTTCAGCAGTGCCTCAGCCCCTGGCTGCCTTCAGTCGCTCATTATACATAAAAGAACCTAAAGGCAAAAGAGACAATTTTCTCTTGACTGACTGTAACTTGCAATAATAAGAAATAAAACCATTTTGAGGCTTCCAGTTCTGTGTGCAGACATAGCTGGGAGAAAATCTTCGAACTGGCAACTTTCTCTCAAGGGACAAAATAACTGAAAGCATCTTTTTTTTCCCTTCATTTTAATATCAGCTTTTGTACAGTAACATGCATCTTCCCAGTTGTGTATATCCTATCAGTTGTGGTTTTACCTTGGCAGTGCATAAATTTTATTATTGGCCATTACTGTAGCCCTAGTTAGTATTTTTGCTTTCATTTTTCCTTTCAGTAGTTATTTTTATATAAAGAAATAAGCAGTCATATGTATGCTCTAGGAAGACAGGAAGAGGCCACACTTAGAATTAATAATTTTTAAGGCCATGTTCTCAAACATCTTCTTTTAAAAATGTAGGATTACTTCCCATTCCTGCAAGTCCTGACACTACAGTGTGGTGACCACTAGGTTTAAGCAGTCAACAATTGGAAACAGTAGCAAATCAGGTGTTCAAACATCTTCCAAAACTGAAATTGGTGTCTATGGTATCTCAAAGGCAGTGACAAAAAGGCTTTTGCGTGTGGTGCTACTGACTTGGAAGCTGACACAAGCAAGATATTTGCAACTTGCAGCTGTGAAAGACTTAAATGGATCATTGGGTCATTCAACTTGGCTTCTTGTGTGCTACAGGCCACACAGTCTCTTCTACATAGAGACCAGTATCTGGAGTTCATTAAGTTGTCCAGCATTGATGCAAAAATATCGAGTGATAGCAAATCAACTATTTTTGGTTTCTTCTAGAGATAATCACCTTCATCACATT
Organism: Oxyruncus cristatus; assembly: GCA_013399855.1. Lineage (NCBI taxonomy): Eukaryota > Metazoa > Chordata > Aves > Passeriformes > Cotingidae > Oxyruncus > Oxyruncus cristatus. Next base: position 990,785 of record VXAY01002371.1, read on the forward strand.
AAAAAAGCTGTGCCTTACTTCCAGTCCACATTTGTCTGGTTTCTGCTTCCAACTCTTCAGTACCCATAGTTTTCTCACCATGAAAATATGCAGATGCTGTAAACAAGTCACCTCTCAATCTCCTTTTTTTGGTAAGCTGACCAGAATGAATTTATCATCTTTCTCCAAAGTGTCCCTTTCAACCCCACTATTCATTCTGAGGCTGTTTTCGTACTCTGTCTGATTTAGGATGTGGTTACAAAACTGGATGCTATATGCCAGTGTTTCACTCACCAAGACTATATATGGAAATAAAGATACCTCTACCTATCTCCATCCCTCTTGGACATCTTAACTTGCACAGCATATCTCTTCCATCGCTTCCTTTTCGTGGACAAAAATCACAGATAGCAGCCTACCGTGACGCGAAGCACAAAGGCAATATGCCTGCTCTAGATTCTCAAGTCCTGGGCTGTATCTCTGCAGATTTTCTGCATGACATAGCTGTGGTGAAGCTTTCTCTGCTCATAAGCACTGCTGAAATTTGTCTCGGTCACTGCAACTCTCTCTTCTCTCTGCAAAAAAAAAAGGAATAATGCTATTATCTGCATAACCTATTATGCAACACTGTTCACAAGCAATCTGTAAGAATCTATTTTTAAACTGTGGTTTTGTCAGATCCAGATTTGACTGGATTCATTCAATAACACTTAAACAGCTATTAAAGATACATTTATTACATAAAATTGCATATGAACTGCAACCATAGCAGTTCTTTTGGCAACTCAAACTAGACAATCCTGGCATTTCCTCTGCAGATGACTTTGGTTTTGGCACCTCCAACTCTGTCTAGTTCAACTTAGAAGTTGCTTAATGACTATAAAAGTACCTGACCACATTCTCATAAGAATCTGCCTGTTCACTGTACCAATGTGGGTTATTTTTCAGCTTTTCTTTTCCTTCTGTGGTAACCTACCTGAGCTGGGAATGCAACATTAAAATGCACCAAATAAAGGAGTCTCTTAGAAGATCCCACTGAGATTTGTTATCTGATCTTGTGTGAGACACAGCACATTTCCAGACTGGGGGCAGGAGCAGAGGTAATGTGTGGTACAGGAGGGTTGGTTGAGGTGTCCCATGCAGCTGGAAATCCATGTTGTTACTGGTAGGAGCAAAGGCATAACATCATGAAGTTTCCAGGAGGAGAGTTAGAAATTTCGTGATAAATACTTACTGGCTGGAGAGGAGAACTCAGAGAATGGTAGCTGTTTACAAAGCCTGAAGAAAGTTATTTGCATTGCTGAGTGTGGTGCAAGGCAAGTGTTTCATAATAGTGATATAATGCCTTTAATAGTTTAAGTAGTATGTCAGAGCACTGTTGAATGCATATTACTGTTGCATTGTTCAGTTGACAGCCACATCACTGCAGTGTTGACCTCTGCGATATATTCCAAATATATATTACTTGCATACTGTAGAAAAATGTTTCTTTTGTTATTTAAGGCCTTATTACCCCATGCTACTTCTTACATTTATCATTTATCGCTGACTTTTTTTTTCTTTCTTCTATGTGTTTCTTCCTTGTACTGATTTTATGCCATGCCTCCTTGATGTTTACATCCTTGAGCATTAGTAGTTGTCTGATTACATGTCTTTCAGATTATCTATGTGAGCTCTTCCTGGCTAATCTCTGTTTTGGCATCCCCCCCATTTTTCTTTGCCAGGTTATCATTGTCAGAGCTTCTTAAATATTTTCTATGTTAATATAAATAATGAAATTATATTAGGTTAACAGTGAGATTATTCTTTCCTCTGCTTTGTTTATTCATTGTAGTGGTAAGAAAGAACTTGCTGTATCTGTCTCACCTAGTTCAGTCTCTGTCATTGACAGACATAATTTTACAATGTCCATGCTAATTACAGTCTGGTGTATTTGCTCCCAAGATCCCTGATTGATAATTAATAGGACATTCCATTTGCCTAGGATTGCAGATCTCTGAAATTCTGTGTATTTCCTTGACTTCTGGAGAGCTGTCCTTTCAGAAAGATCCGAATCTGACCCTGAGGAGATAGGAAATTGCTGTGTGCCAGTGTGCTAGAGTTCTCTTGATCCATTAGAGTTAGGAGTTGTGCCATGTCAGCAAAGCAGCACAGTAATTCAGGATGAAGTGGTAAAACAAAGCAAGCACTACTAGTGAGCCTGGTATAACTGTCCTCAGTATGCACATGAGTGTCTAATCTTTATTTACATGTTATTAAAACTTACACTGTATTTTGTTGATGGGAATGGCAGAATAGAGTAAGCTAGCGGTAAAGAGGTTAATAATAGGGATTCATAGTATTTCAGATAACGTTAGTAGATGCTATGGGACAAATTGCTACTTAACTTTTCCATCAGCTTTGATTTTTAATATACTTCTGCCTGGTCGGTGACTGTGTTGGGTTTTCTCCACCATCCTGCTTTCCTTTAGCAAATGTGAGCCTGTGCAACGTGCTCCCTCACACAGTGCAGCTACAGCACACCGTCTCTCTTCCAGCCTGGAACCAGGGTCCTGCCCCAGGCCCGAGACCCCTGAGCAGCAGCAGCCCTGTGGCCTTTGGAAAGACAACATGCGACCCCAACACATCGGTGTCTCTTCCATTCTCCCCAAACTCTCCTTTCCCAGATATCCTCCAAGAGCCAGGCTAAAAAATTCAAGTTTGAAAAGCGGATCAATTGTGCTGGAGAATTTTTTTGCTGAGCTGCAGTTCGATCTTCCGGGGCCAGCTCATTTCAAGCATAGCCATCAGAGCCCTGTTTAGCACCACAGCAGTCGTTTGGGAGGCATATGAAGCAGGGGTCCTCACCGATGCGTACGTCACATCTAACCGCAGTGACATACATTTATTGCCATGTAAAACTGTGGAGAAGTAGGTATGTGCTGTAGCTCAGCTGCATACGATTGAAATGCAGGGCCTCCCTGTGTAGTTCCAGGAAATGAGTTTGCTCTATCTGTGACAGCCATCGTGTTCACACAGCCGTAAGAGCAGCAGAGCTCGGCGTGGAGTTTTTCCTCCGCAAGCATTAGCCAGGCAAGCCCACAGTTCTGCTGGCCTGCAGCCATCCTGCGCTGCCTCCAGCCTGGCTCACCTCTCTGCAGTGGATACCCAAGGGTGCTGGGCTCCCCAAGGCTTCATCCAGGAGTAGCAGTGAGGAGCAGCCTCTGCATCGCACCCACCAAAACAGCAGGACACAGGAGAGCACGTCATGCTGAAATCCTCTTCTGAAGTGGAGAATGCCTTTAGGTTTATTTTGTCTAAATATGGCAATTCAAGGTTTTTTGAGCCACGAAGTATAAAACCCATTTTTCCCTATGGTTTGGATTGCTGCAGTGAGTAATGTCCTTACTTTAAAAAAAAAAAAAAGTGAGTGTGTGGAAAGTAAGTGTTCATGACTTGGTTACCCAAAAAAATTTAATTTTCTTCATCCCTATCTACAAACCAATTTAGTCCTAATTCAAGGTATGAGCAGGCTGCACTGGGAGGTCACATTACTGGATAAATTCTTTTTAGTAATTTAAAAGAATGCCTAAGCAAACACAGTTTTAAAAAAATAACCGTAAGAAGTAAATGGTGTAGTTTGTTGCCCTCCATCTGCTTAGCTGTCTCAAAGGTCATAAAATGGGGATCCTTTGGTGGGACAGCTGGGTTTGTGTAGCATATGCAGATTGGTATTTTGGCTTTAAGCCAGATCTACCTAATTTTCCATTTTTCTTCTATGATGAGGAGAAGTGCTTACAGTTTCAAAGGGCAGTTCTGTGATTTCATTCGTAGTTGTACTACAGGGCCTATTAAGATATTTAAGATCAGAAACCAGTCTAAATAAAACTCAAGTGCAAAAAAAAAAAGCAGAGTTGACTGGTTTTATCAAAAGGCTGAGCCTGCAGCCAGGCACAGTCCCAGCTGGAGCCATCCAACAGCCCGCACCTCAGCTCTTCATGCACTGCAGTTACTGATGATGATGCTGCCGGGCAAGCGAACAGAAGCCAGAAAATTTACATTGCTCCTGCAGCCTGCCAGAGTACGGGTGTTTCTGTCTGTTATATGTATACTTCTGTAGCCATAGGTGTGCGCATAGAGCAAAGAATTGCACACATCCAGGAACCTCTTACGCCATTGTAACAGCAAAGTCAGGGGAGGAGTGTATTGTGCTGGCTTGCAGCACTGGGCTGCTCCCTGCCTGGCACACCACGAGTACATTGCCTTCGGCTGGTCCTGCCCCTACTGACTGCCCCCCTAAGAAAACAGTCCTTTCACCTTGTCATTGTTGGCAGCACTCCTGGGCTGAGCACAAGTGCCTCTCTCTGCTGGGAGAAGCAGCCACCGAAGGGAGCTGGAGCTGTGAAAGTGGCTTTTCCCACATAGAGTCCTGGAGGGACCGTATAAGTAAAGAGCTTTTCCCAGTGAGCTAAATGGAGTTTTCTGCAACAGAAATAACTTATGTAAAATAAAAATGAAGTTGGCAAGCAGTATAAAGGCTTAAGCTTAATAAATGCAATATTTAGTAGTGTATATTTGCTGCTGAGTTTGTAAAGAAAACCAAACTGCAAAGCTGGCAGGAGCTAAGCACCAGAAAGGAATGTCTTGAGTGCTCAATAATCCTAAGGAAGCAGTTTCTTTCTTGCCCAAGGACAGAGTACAGTGGCCTTCCTGGAGTGTGGTCATCTCATACCCATCAATGGCAACTTCAAGGCAACTTGGACAACTTGACTGAAAATTTAAAAAGATGAGACTGTCTAGTCTGTTCTGGTCTATGGGTAAAGGGGGTGTAGAAGAGAATAAGCTCTTGGGAAACACAAATATTTTCACCAAAATATTTCACACTATTCACTAACTACAGGTAGTGCTTTCTATGCTAATGTGTGCTTCAAATGCAAGCATTTCAAGATCCTTCCCCTATACCTTTTCTTAGCTAAATAGCATGTTAAAGATTGCATCTGTGGTTTTAGTTCTGTTTTTATATATTTTAATCACTGTACTCCTATTGAAATAAAACTAAACAAATTGATGAACAGTCAGGTTACATAGAGTATATTTCATCATACATCACTGTAATTTAAGAACAAAGAACTCTGTCTACTAAGCTGTTTAATTACTTCAGTATACAAGTAGAGACAGATTTTAGTGTGAAGAACTAAATAGTTTGGTGAGAAAGTTCCATTTAATTACAGAGACGCATGTTTTAATTGTTAGCAACTAAAGAAAACCACACTTCCTTTAGAGAAGGAATTAAAAGTACAAATGCAGAATATAATTAATTCTTTAAATAACTTTTTGTGATTTAGAACACTGTTGCACTTGGTAAGCTAGTCAATATATTCTGTCTTTGTATCATATTCTTCCGACATTTCAAATTATTCTGCTGCAGTTGGTAAGCAAAACTGAAGGGGAGAATAGCTATTTCAGTTACAACTTTTTTTTCTGCCCCAGGTGTGTGTGACACAATGAAGTCCAATGAATATGAGACTGTCCAGCCCACCAGCACCTGTCTTATGTAGTATTATTAAAATGTTCTCAGTTGTATTTCTCTAATTCCTTTACTCTGAAGGAGGAAAATGTGTGTCCACTGACTGAAAATCGAATTCGTTTATAGGTGTGGATACCCTAAGCTATATAAACATTAATCTTTTAAAATTTAAAGAAAGCAATTAATTTTCACACTGCTGTGCTCTACCCAGCTGTTATACCTTTCAAGATTTAAAATCTTGTACCAACTTCTTGTCTAAAGATCATTGCTGTTGTGTTTGCTAGATGGACCTACTCATCTTTTATTACCTCTTTGAATAAGAGTTTGCCTCTGCTTAAAATTCCTCTCTTCCCTAAGAAGTTATTCTTGATTATATCTCTTGAATAAATATATTGCTTGTGGCATCCCAAGAACAACTCACTTTTCCTACTAGGAACAATCAATGCATCCCTTAGCTTTCTGTGTAACCAGTTATGGAAACATTTCTCTGCAGAGCTGTTAAACGTATGTTAAGCTTTGCTGGCAGGTGCTTGAGAAGACCTCGATTTGTTTTGCTTGTGTGAGCAAAGCTGCCTACGGTAAAATCACATTTTGATTCAGGCACTCCCTCTGAAAGTGAGAGTGGTTGCTGCCACTGGAATCCAGTTGGAAACATGAAATGTTCTGTGTTGTCTGCTTACTCCTTGTAAGTTTTTTCTTTGCTGTCCTTCGTGGCCTGACCCTTTTGAATACTTCCAACTTGCAGAACTGCTGTTAGAGTAAGAATTAGGTTTCCATTTTAAAATCCAGCTCTTCTTCACTGCAACAGTTTATCTATGTAGTCATGTAGAACATGTCGATTTCTGTGTGGCATTAGAGGCATCACAAATATAAATACTAAGGAAAGAATGAGCACCAGAAGCCAAGACATTACCCTAAAAATAAACAAACAAGCAAAAATCCCAACCAACCCCAAAAAAAACAAACAAACCCCGAACAAACAAAAAACAACACCAACACACACCCACACACACACACACCCACACCCCAGTTCTCCTGCAGACCTTGCTGTTGTAACAAAGAGCAAGGAAGTGAAATAAGGACCACCAAGATTAAAATTAATCTCTTGGGTTTAGAGTCATAGAAAATGGCCTTAATGTGCCCCCTAGTCAAGTGGCTTTCTTGAGGAGAGAACCAATTAATCTGCTCTTAAAATCCTCCAGAGATCCATCTTTTGTAACATGTATGTGCTACTGCACTACCTGACTATCCTTGCCATGAAAAAGATTTTTTTTCTAATGTCTAACTGGCCTCTCCTTACTTCCATGCAAGCCTTTTCATCTTGTCTGGACCCAGGCGTATTCTGAGGCTATTACAGTCATTTCCATGGACATCACATTCTGTTAGAGTAACATATGAGGCTTACTGTATTGGAGCACTGAGCTTTCAGGAAACCAAATTATATAAGTTAGTACTTCATTTTTATAACAATCATTTCCATTTTTCCTACAGAAAGTTACAGTTGATAAGGGGATATAGTGATACTATAGGTCAGTACTCCCAGCTTTCTTCGTTCTTCACAGTTGACTTTCAGTTACTTCTCAGTCTTGGAGGAAAAAAAATACTTAGGATGCTCTGGCAGCCTGTTGCCATCTGGTAGAAAACAGCAGAATTATTGCCTTGAGAGTTTGCTTTACATCTTGTTTAAATACATTCATCAGCAATGGTAGACTAATCTATTGAGAGAGGAGGCAAAGAGGCGACTCATTACTTTTGTTAGTAGCTCAAATTCTTTATCAACAAGGAGGGTGTTGTATTTCAGTTTACCAAAGCGAAAGTTGTCAGGTGATGAAAAAAATCGTGAAATCTTCCTGTCCCAGGGCATGGCAGGAAGATTAGTCTAGTTCAATTAACAGGATTAGAAATTTAGTAGGCACAGTCAGTCTTAAGGTGTCATGTGGTGATGCCAGCAATGCTTCAGTGCTAGCCTGAGTTGGATTCAGGTTGATAAATATCTGTTTAGATTCGGGCTGTAATAAAGCACAACCGAGACAGGTCACCATATGCCCCATAGGAAATAATTTATTAGTTCAGCCCAGCTTGATATACTTGACATGCGTCAAATTTCCAAAGCCAGGCAAGATTGTGGGTTTCTCTACATGTTTATGCTCATAATTCATATGACCTAATTTGTGTTTTCAGATAACCATTGATGATTAAGATCTTTGGTGACTGCAAACAATGCCAAATGCCATGTGTGAACTAGCTGTATTTGAACATGCAAGTCTGACTTCAAACATCTATATTTTCTCAGATCTTGTTAAAATTAAATTCATTATTAAGGAGACAGCTTGAGCTCATTCGTATTACTAATGCAGTAGGGCCATGCCTTACTGTTTCATTAAAAAAGTTTAGGTTTGGTCCCATTAATCAGCACCCACCATGTTGCTTTTTGTTCTTTCTTTACAGAACATAGGAAACTTGGCAATCTGACTGTGACAGTGAAAAAGACCGTCCCCTCTCCAGAAGCAATACAGATCCTCTACCAACGCATGAGATATGAATACGAGTTTTATTACTATGTCAAAGAACAGTTCCACCTACTAAAGCGCAAGTTTGGACTGAAGTCTCATATCAGGAAACCACGTCCCAGACCTGAATTCTTCATTCCTTCTCCCTTGGAAACAGAGGAACCGATAGATGATGAGGAAGAAGATGATGAAAAGTGGCTAGAGGATATCTATAAAAGGTGATGGATGGAAGAGCTACCCTTTCTCTTCTGGTCACCCCTCCAGCTTTCTTAAGATTTTTTTAATTATTATTAAAAGTAACTCCTTAAGGGACTGAGTTAATGTGCAGCAGATTTGAAGTGGAACAGAAGAGACCATTCCCACATGCTGGAGCCATTGGGAGATACCTGGTTTTGCAGGTTTGATTCATCATACAGTGTTGCCTCTATAGCATCCTTCCTATGGCATAATTCAAGAGGGAACTACCTGCCATCTATCACAAAATAACTTTTGAAATACACAATAGTCCTTTGGGAAGCTGAGAAATATAAAAGAATAGATTAGGCAGTCTTGAAAAGTAAATTTTATGGATTCTTGTCTTTCTCTTTGTCCAGAAACAGGTCTCCATTGCATAACACTGTGGCATTAGCTACCAGCAATGTGAACTACAGCCAGTGAGCCATTTGGGAAGAGTGCCTCTTTCTATCCAAAGCACGCTGGTATCCCAGTGCTATGATCGGAGCCATTGCTTTGTCTGTGCACATCCAAGGATAACAGGCTCGAAAAGGGGCTTTGTAATGGCCCCTTAAATTACCCTGTGTGGGAGGAACGAGGCTTGTATTCTGGCAAATCAATACTAATGGGTGTAAGGCAAGTTACAGGAACCAGGTATTTTTGGTAAACCCTTCTAGTTCTTAGAGTGGGAAAAGTTACCAGGCCAGTGAATGGCAATAACAAATTAAAAGTACCAGGCAGGGTTACCTAAATGATAGAGTCTTGTTTCAGCAGTTGAGTGTGTTTCTATTAGACTCTAAAGGAGAAGGTGCAGCATATGGTTTTTATGTTCAGGAATGGTATTTGTAGATTTTGTTTCTTCTTAGGAGTCACAAATCCAAAGATATAGAGAGAAAGTCATTAAAAAACTTAGATGATCTGTACAACTCTTATTAAGCATGACCTATGTTTCTGCAACTGCAGAATTTAGTTGTTCACATCTGAAGCTGAATGCAGCTGCCCCACCAGTGGAAACACCAAACTCCTGCTTTCAGCGTGGCTAGAAGGAAAATTAACAATATGAATATATACAGCTTCTCTAGTTGAAATATTTCATAAATCATAAAACAAAGAAAAGAAGATACACTCTGTGAAACCAAAGCTGATTCAGTGATAGTTTGTTAAGAGAGTCACTGTGAAAGTTGCCCTTGTTAATCACTACAAGTATTATCCACCACCACTACAAAGGGGATCAGTGGAAGCTGGGAGGGGAAAGAGAAATGGCTCCAATATATTGTCTTTAAGGTGAGTGTCCCCAGGGTGGGGTTCTCTGTGACGTGTGCACTTGCCAGCTGTTCGGCAGCCTGCCAGGACTGGTGGTGCAGAAGTGACAGACCCGCAGGCAGCTCTGGGCAGAGCTCTTTGGCCATCTGCTCCATAGCAGAACAGGGGGGAGTTTGGGGGTCTTGATGAGGCCTTGGCCTCTTGTGCACCTTTGTTGCCAGAGGAAGCTGGACTAATAGAGGATAATAGCAATAAAATCCTGTCCCTAGAGCACAGGAAAGAAGCAGAGATGAGGAGATGCAGCTGCTTGCCAGGATGAGGACAATCCACCTCCGTCTATCTCACATCCTTTCTCAAACATCTACAGAGCAATTTCTGCTTCCATTTCTGTGGCTGCCATCTGCAAGGTCATACTTCAGTTTGCAATAACAGGCGAAAGTTATTTTGTGATGGATGAAGCATATAAACTCGGGATAAGCTCAAATGTGCTATCCAAGGGTTTCCTCTTCCATGAGCCTGCTGACAGCCAATAAACATTATGGCCCATCTTCTTCACCAGTCAGTCTTTACCTACACACAGAGAACAAAAATAAAAAAGTACAATTGTGTTAAGACAAGATGCTAACTTACAGAAAATATTAGGAAGAAGATTCTCTTCTCACAGTTAACATCCCAGGTTGGTGGTAGCAATGCACTACTGTGGGGGAGCATGTAAAGAAAGCTGAAAATAGCACAGATAATAACTAACATATTAGCTAAAATATGAATCTGCTGCATTGTATATTTTAAGTGGTTTCTATGAAATTACATTGAAAGAGTAATGATTAGTGTACACACTGTGGAGTTGTTATTTTTTGAAAAGAAAACTAGTATTCTCATGTTTCTGAACTTCTGTTTGAATCCTTTTTTTGCCAATGTTTTAACAGAATGTAGTCACTTAACACATTCACCCTTCCTGCAAGTTCACTGCTGCTTACAGTAAAGTCTGTTTTTATCTGTTTATTTAATGGTATCTTCAGCCATCACTACATATATTCTCAATACAAAACCTGTTTAAAGATTTACTTGCTAGGTTTTAATGTTGTTGTATTTTTTGTAACAATCAACCTGGCCTCTCCTTGAATGGTACTTTTTAAGTTTATCTGGCATATAGCATCTAATATTCCTGGTCCTATGGCCTATTTCTCTGTCATTAAATATATTTTACGTAATTGTTAACAGGTACATTTTAAACTGGTTAATCTTTGACTTATTTATTGAAACTTTTCAGCACATTCCAAATTCTAAGTTGCTCAGGAAGAAGTTGATTTAAATGATTATATTTTGATCTGATGAATATTTCTTATTCAAAAAAAAAAAAAATCATTGTTTGCAAGCCTTTAACCCATGACAGTTTTGTAGGAAGTGCCATGCGTGTACTTGTAGATCTTTGTGGGGGGAAAAATGTGGGTGCTCGACACTTATAAAGATAAGAAAATATATGTGTACATTAGCTTAGCTATAAATGAAAGCAACATATGTTTTGGGATGAAATCTTTAACTTATTCACTACTATCTCCTGAAATATCAGTAAGCCATATGACTCTCTATTTTTCAGTCCAGCGATGTTTAAAAATAAAACTTGCACATTTCTTCCTGGCACCATAGTCCACTTGCTTGCACTAGTTTTCCTGCCTGGGTGCAGCAGCTGAGGGTAAGACAGTGGAGTTGCACCCAGCAGAACAGTGTTGGAGGTGGCACAGTGTATCATCAAGTACGCTAAAGTCATACTTTAGCAGTGAGACTGGGGCAGGTTGCTCCTGGGTTATTCTATTTCTCAAACTATCTGGAGATCTGAGAGTGAAGTCAGAATTATTTTACTTACTTGAGATGTGCAGTCAGTACCCTGAAGTACCTTGTCTGTGTTCTGTGGCTGCTAAGTAGAAAGAAGTTTTATCCTGGGGAGAGACAACTTAGTCCCTATACACTGCTTTTTACCAGATGTGGTATTTGATGGCCAGGCATAAAAGCTCCAGTAGTCAGAGTGATGTTATAATGTAAGTGAAGCATCAGTGCTTTCACAATAAAGAGAGAATCAACCATTGTTAAAATGCAGCAATCTGGAAAAAATAAATTTTAGTATTAAGTTTCAAGTGACAGTGACAAATGGTGCCATTTTTTCGTTTCTGTTTAATTTACTTGTCTTCCACATAAATTGTGTTGGTGATGCAAGGGTAAATCGAAGTATCTGAAATGTTCTCTACTTGTATGTAGAGAAGTAGCTCGGCAGAACTGAAGGTACCTGAACCTGATGGTGTATTTGAAACATTTCGGTTTCTTTGCAATTCTTTATCAATGGACCTTTGATGAATTTTGAATGTTACAATTTAGAATGGTACGTTGTATCATAAAGACACACACAAACCCATAAATTTTAAATGTTGGAGAACAGGTCTGTGGATTCCAGCTATAGAATTCTTCCTCCTTTCAATATTTGATATAAGAAAATTTTATGTAAAGGTATGGTTTTTGACTAACAGATGAAACCACAGTGCATGCCAACCTTGGTCCTCTTATCAAATGAGAAAACATTGTCTGCCAAAGAGTGAAACTCTGCATCCTTTTAAAAAATAAAGGTCTATAATTTCCAGTTAAGGGTAATGGTGCTCTGATCTTTCCCTCCATTTTAAGAAAGGAAACATCTGTGACATTAGACCATTAGTCTAAAACAACACAGCAACATTTCTGAGAGCTAGAATACTATAATACAATACTACAGCATTCCTTCTGTTTTATTTTTAAGGAACTGGCCTTTATTGCAGAGAGTTTTCAGCAAACATATAAAATGCTATTGATCAATCTGTTTACATGAGCCAAGACCAGAGTAAAGAACTGAGCATTGCTATATATAGACCTTCGTACACAGATTCTATGGGAAAAACGAGGATGTTACCAAGCCTTGGAAGTGCCTGTCTAGTGGTGTTGGAATCACCAGAACTGCTTTTGCAGGGTCCCCAAAGGACTGTTTGCAAAGTTGGGCTCTGCTTAAGTGCCCATAGGTATGGTGGGAAGGGTGCTGGAAGGCAGATCTATGAGAAATGGCCATTTGGGGGTGAAAAAAATTTCCTGCACAATATTTTAAGTGGATGAAAGGGACCTTAGTTTGAAGGTTGAAAGTTATATTGCAACCACCATAAATCAATTGCCAATGTCTGACAGCTAAACACAGTCATATGTTTTCTTTAGTTTGCCCAGAAATGTCAAAGCTGTAGCATGCAGTGAATTTCAAATCTCAGTTGTAAGCTTTAGAAAATAGGCGTGTGTGTCATGGGAACACCAGCACATCGTAACGACTGTGTCACCGACGTCTGACACGACACTGTCATCCTGGAAGAGTCTGGAGGTGAGCTGGAAAGTTGTTACAGGGGCAATGGGATGGGGAAGGGAGAGGGTTTTCTGCAAATACATATTTGGCCTTTCAGACACCATAAGATGGTGAGATTTGACCAGTGGTTTATTTTAATGTGGATTTTAAATATAAACATCTGGATTTCCTTTTCTGAGTGTGTAAAGGAAGAACGTGAGTTGGTTATGTCCATTTAACCATCATGGCTGTGAAGAGGTAAGTTAATAACACTGCTGTCAGGCAGGCATGGTAGGAGTGTGCTTTAAGCAGACGTTTGTCATCCTTCTGTTCCTTCTCTGGATACAATGCGGGGGAAAAAAAAGCTAAAAACCCAGCTACACCACAGGGCAATTGGTGCTGTGAAAAGTAGAGATTAGCAGGAATACATGGAGTGGAGACGATGCTGTTCAGGGTTAAGATTGATGGTCTAAACACTATGTGAAATAGAGCACCCAGCAGAAGTGTTGCAGAAGTTGCTCGCTCTGTGGCTTTGTCTTGTCTAGAAAACTTGAGACCATGCTTCAAAACCAAACGCTGCTTCAGATTTGTGATTTTTTTTTACTGTTTGGATTTTTTTACTTTTCCCGTATTCTTTCAAATTGCCACTCCGTCTCAGAAACCTGATAGAGTATAAGCACGCAGCCTATTCCTGTATCTGATGTGCAGGAGCTGATCGAAGAGATAGATTTGATCCTTCAGCAAAACTCTCTGCAGGTGCAAGTAACAAGCAGAGTGAAACGAATCCTTGGCACAGTGGTGCTGCTAATGAGTGGAGTAATATTTAGTTACTATGCCACAAGGGAAAGTATTCCTGCAGTTTTCCAGTTTACTTCAGGAGAATTTGGGTAACCTCAGGGATCATGGGAGCACTGTTAGGTAGCAAAAGCCAATTGCGTGCCCCAGTGTTGATCTCATGATTTTCTCCAGTTTAGGTGCAGGAAAGAAGCGGGGATGGTTACAGTTTGTGGCAGATACAAGAGCAAAAGTCCAGGGTATGGCTTACCACAGCACACAGGGATTTCTCTAGGAGCCTCCTATCTAGTTTGTGTGGTGGGAAGCTCAGAGAGGGGAAATCAGCTGTAGTAAGTCTCTGATCCCCCAAAGAAGACAATACTCTAAAGATCATGCCAGATTAAATGGGCTAGAAGAAGAGGCAGTGAGGCAGTTACGCTTCACAGAAGAGCTGAGAGCCTTTTCCATTTTCGCTTTCTCAATTAGTTTGTGTTTGAACAAACCACAAGCCAGTATTTGCTTTATTTCCCAAGGTCGGTCTGTGCTGGCTATTTCTAACCATATTATCTGAGCATCTTGGAAAATGATTATTGTCTTTATCCTTTTGATCCACAGTGGAGGTAAAGAAGTACTGTTATCCCCATTTCATACATTGGGAATGGACACAGCAAGGGGGTAAGTGATATTCCAAATGTCACACAGGAAGGTTGTGAAATAGCAACAATGATAATTTAATCAAGTGTCTTAATCCTTGAACTTTCTTTTCTGCTGCAAGGTTGGTCCTAGATTTAGGAGGCCAAAACAAGTACAATGGAAAATTTTAGTTCCATGGAGTTGTTTCCTTAAAACTCTGAAAACCTTTCAGTTAACTGCCTAAATACGAATAACTTTTTAGCCCTTCTGCAGACCATTTCTGTCTTTTGGGATAAAGATTAATTCCAAGTTTTATCTGTTCAGCTGCATAATAAACACCTGCAGAAATGGTAAGGCTGTGAGGTGGCTTTATCTTTGGGAAAGGTGTTCCTGCAGCAGTAAGAGTAGATAAGCAGACAGAAGGGTGGCTGAAGTCACATCATGTAAATTTAGCCATTCACAAGAATATGGTCACATTTTCTCCTGCAATATATGGTGCTTGTAGCCTACCTGAAAAGTCATCAGACCTGTGTTCACATATGCAGCCTACCTTGTGTTTTCCTTTGGTTTTCCACAGTGCTTAAAAACCCGGAACATGATGCAATGCCTTACTGTACAGCAACCAACAGCAACACAGAGTGAAAAGACAGTTATTGCTCAGTTCACTGAGCAGTCGGTTTTGTCTGGTGTACCCACAAACTCAAACTTCTGATAGCTTCTCCAGCTCTCAGATAGGAGCATATGCCTCTTAGCTGAGAGATACGGTGCTTTCCTTTCATCTTCTCCCTGTCCTTTCCTTACCTAGACAGTACATATCATTAAAGCTTTTGCCTACGTCTTCTGGGGAGCATCTTAAGGAAGACTGAGCAAATGTGGATATAATCCTCTGTCCAAGTGGCTGTGGAGGAGCATGAGCTGTTGAACCTTGCTCTAAACTTTGATAGTGGCAAAAGGCTCTTGATTTTGAGCCCACCTTGCAGGTGTCAGCTTCGTTCCTGCTCCAGATCTAGTTTCTGCTCTGAGTATTAGGGCGAGTCCTGGCCTGTCTCCGTTGAAATAACTGAGGCTTAGCAATGCCAAATCTGTCCCCTCTGGCTTTGGGCCGGGAGGCTGAAATGCAATGGCAGGTGAGCCCATCAGGGTGCAAAGAAGTCTCCGTAGTGTCAGTCCTCTGATATGAGAAGAGACACTCGGCGTCAGCAGCAGCCCTGGAGGCTGGTGTCTGAATGGGGTGAGGGAAACAGAGCCGGTTCCTCAATTGTAACTAGCTGGTGGGCATTTCTGCCAAATCTCCCTTGGACAAGTTTGTGCTAGTCCTGTCAGCACTTGCTGTGGGAAAAAAACCTTTCTTCCTGCACTTCTTGGGACAGTAAGCTGGCAAGGAAAGCCTGGCAGCGCCTCTCTTCCAAAGAGGCTGCAGAGATCCAGGGGAGGTGTCAGGGTGCAGGGGAGGGAGGGCAGCAGGCTCCTGCCTGCCCCACAGCAGCTTAGTTCTGGGCTGTTTCTCACAAGAACGAGGCAGGACAATGCTGAAAGAGGACAGTGCTGCTCCTTAAAGCATGAAAACCCAGCTCCTCACAATGGGGTTTCTTGTTAGAAATTTTGCTGTGAAAACTCCCTGGAGTCTCTGCTAGTTGTAGCTTTTCAGCAGGTTTTGCCCCAAAGAACATGATTTGGCCCATCAGCACTGGCTGGAAACTGAGCTTTCTAGTGACTCCACAATCCAGCCCTTGTCAGTCACGCCACTTGTGTCTGTGCATGGGGCTCTTTGTGATAAACCTCAGTGGAATTTGGAAAACGTTCAGCAAATTTGACCTCTACTTTGTCTTATAAATATCACAGTGTCAAGCAGCATCACACATGTCTTATCACTCCAAAACTGGGAGAAGAAGATGGAATTAGCATGCAGCCAGCTCTGGTTTTCCAAAACAATATCTGCTGAGTTAAAGGAAAAAAGCTTTTTGCTTCTCGGAAAGAAAAGAGAATGTCCTCTTTTTAGCCCAGGGGAAGGGGCTTCTTCCCAAACTTACTCTGAACCCTCATGGGCATGTACTGGCAAACCCAAAGGAGCCTAAAGTGTTTTCATCTTTTGTAGGGAAGAGCATGCTCCAGTAAGGTAGACAAGATGAGACCCAGCCCATTTCTATTTTCTCACTACAGGAAAAAGAACAGAGGCATTGGCAAAACCTTGGCCAAGAACAGCTCTGACCAAAGTTGAGAGCTTCTAACTTCTCTGCAAAATAGATGGGAAAGTGCAAAATAGATAGCAAATCTTACTGGAGCAATCCAAGGAAAATGCATCTAGCTGCAGGTCAGCATCTTTTCAGAAAGCTGCTGCTCCTACTAACACAAGGCAGGTCAGATCCTTTCTTTCCTTAAAAAGTGGATGTGGTCCCACAGTGCCCCCTCTCTGGCCCCCCTCAGGTCCCGGCCAGGCTACAGCCGGCCGTGCTGGTGCTGTCGTGGGCAGCACAGGAGGACTTGGAGGCATGGATGCCTTGCAGCCCTGCACAGCTGGCAGCCCGGCTTGCTGCCGAATCGCTGTGTGGCCCAGCCTAATTGCTTAAAGCTTTCCTTTTCCCCTCACCGCGAATGCTGGAGTGTAGTGTTTATCTACTCTGCAAAACTTTTATGAGAATTGGTACAGTTTTGTAGAATTCCTGAATAACGGGGATCACAATAGCTGTGGTGGAGCCAGACTTTGCAAACCCAAACATCTACACTGTTTGCCTTATTAATGCACAGTCTCTGCAAGCAGTTGTGCTCCTCTGCCTCCCACTGATTCCTCTGTCAAGTGCCCCATATCCCGCACAATCCAGCCTAGGTGAAACTGCTCAGAGCATCCCTGGCACTTCAGCCTCTGCCTCCCTCCTTCTCTGTCAGTCCCAAGCTCAGAAAGGAGCCCAGGCACCATTGGAAATGCAGCTGAATGCAGCTCTCTAAACCTCTTGGGGACTTTGGACTAATTTGTCTTCCTCTGGAAATAAAAAGGAGGCCCTGAGAATTTCCCTGGGGCAATTTTCCGTGGGAAAATCTTCCTCGCTTTCCTGCCAGATATTGAGCTGAGAAAAGTTTGTTGAAATGCAACAGGTAATCCCTACCTCCTCAAAATAGCCCTTCAGGTTTTGGGCAGCCCTTACATACTATGAAGCCAGCTGTAACATATCCCAAAGACTCCTCTTACCAGCAATATTTAAGATCAAATAGTAATGATAATTATAAATGGTAATGATAATAATATTATGTTTGCCTCATGGTGTTAATGTTCAATTGAAACAGTAGATGCTGAAAAAAAATGTTTTGCATGCAAAGGAAGCTTTATGCAAGATGGGGATGAGTGCAGGTTAAACTGCAGGAGCCTCTTGCTGAGGAGGCCTAGATGCTGTGCTCCATGCCTTGGAACAGCTAGCTTTCCCTTCTTCCTTCCTCTGCAGTGCATGCCAGTCATTTCAGTTCAGATGAAACAGCCTTTTAGAAAAAATCAGTAAGCCAAACCAAACCCAAGTATCCATTGTTTTTTCCAGCCAGTCTCTCCAAAAGCGGTTTGCTTTAGTCCAATGAGTCAAAAAAAGTATTGCTCCCTTACTCATTCTCATTTGCATTGCTGAAGAGGAGATCTGACAGAGAAATGGTGTGGACAAGCCTTGAACCTTGCACCGGGATTCAGTAGCCCATTCTTGGGAAAGCACTGCGTTAGCTGTTGGGACTTCTGGCTTGGAGACTGTCTAAATGGTTGTTATTTTGTTCAGGGCCAGTGGAGCCTGTGTGAAGGTGCCGCCCTAAAGGGAACCACAATCTAAAGGGAACCACAATCTGAAGCAGCCAAGTGGAGCCAAACCAGGCTGGCACAAACAGAAAAGGCAAGCTCCCACCATAGCACTGCAGTTAGGCAGTCAGCATGTGTTTGGTTTGTTCACTGCATAGGAACATAAGCAGGTATATGTGTATAGCTTCAAAACACTAACTACAGCCCTCTGGAGTTCCACAGGTGTTTTGGAACAAAAGAGAGAAGAGTTTTGCTTGTAAAAAGTTTAAAAGTTTACAGACCAGAGCAGAGAAACCAGAAAAGAAGTGAAGTGCGTGGCAGGGTGTAAGGAGCAGAAGAACCCTGTATAAGTGGAGTGAGGAAAGCCACTCCTGGTGCAGATATTGAGCAGCTGGATATCCATAGGGGAGCTGGCAGAAAGGCCAATCACGGCCTCTCTGGCTCCACACTTCCTGCCCCTGATGCTGAGGGCATACTTTTTGAAAAGCCCACACCTGATAAAAGACAGAAACACACAGTAACAGGAAAAATATTCAGCCTGGATCCCGATGTAGTGATGGATCCAGGTGAAACTGCTTAATAACCCTGGAAGTCACTGGCTTTCAGGTGCTGGTGCCAAACTGAGGGGCAATGAGTAAGGACAGGATCCTTTCTTCCTTTTGGTTCTGGTTAGCAAAGGTCAGTGCTGTTCCAAAATGCTGCACATTTTTAAAAGGAAGCAAGGCTGCCTATTATTATTGTTTCAAGCTTTCTTCTAGCAAGCTGCCAATATCAGCTTTGTTTAAAGGTTTTCTTCACCTTTCAATCTCAACTTTGTGAGCTCTGCTTCTCAACAAAGTCAAGGGGGGCTCTGGACTGACTCACTTTTGTCAGAGGAAGGGTTTTTCCTCCTACTGCTGTGTTCCCTTGTTCCCACACCTCATGGGTCTCCACATTTCCAATGCAGAGCCTGTGCTCTGCAAAAATGCACCACAGGCTTTCAAAGAATGCATCTGTTTATATTACCTCCCCTGGCCCAACATCCTGTTTTGGGAAAACTAGCTTTTATAATGAGAAGCAGGGGAAAGTGAACAAAATGGTCCTTCATGCAAGTGGTGAAGGTCTTCCTTTCCCCCAGAGTTTTTGGGGCGGACTGTTTTGTTTTGTTTTTTGTGTTTTTTTTTCCCCCTGGAATTACTGCCTTGGAGGAAGGAGTGGATAACCCCAACCGTGCTCTCCGCGCAGGGACGCGCGGTGTCCGCTGCCCCCTGATCCGCAGCCGGCGCGGAGGACCTGCCCGGGGGGCGATGCCGCTCCCACCGCGGTCGGGCGCTGCCCGGTGCCGAGCGGGCACTAGAGGGAGCCGCGGCCGCGGCCAAACCCGCCCGCCGAGCCCCCCCAGCTGCCGGGTCCGGGCCCGGGCAGATAGAGCAGTGCCGGGGGCGGCTCCCGGTCGCTAAACAGCCCCCGAAGGTCGCAGTCGGGGCTCGCTCCGGGACTGCCCTCGGGGCTCGCTGGCGGCAGCGCCCTGGCTTCGCTCCCGCCCGGCGGCATCTGCCGGGCCGCGGATACTGGCGGGGCAGCAGCGGGGAGGAGGAGGACTGGCCGGAGGGAAGGGGAAGGGACCTGCCCGAGAGAGGCGGGATGGAGCCGGGGCTGCCGAACGAACGGTTCTGGCTGGCAGCGAGCACTCAGGCACCGAGAAATGCTAGAGATTACGGGCGGGAGATGGTGTGAGATGTGGCGGGATATTTAAAGAGGAAAACCAGGGAGTGGCCACGTCTCTGGAGGTCAGAGCAAAAGTCAGGCGCGCTGGAGGAGAGAGGAAGAGGGATGAAGCTCCTTGCTGAGTCCTGAAATGATAATACACAGCTTGCTTTCAAGAACCAACCAAAGAAACCAAGGCTGTGAAAAGTCCTTTCCAGACTGGGGCTGTAACAGCCTTTGATGAACAAACATCAAACCTACAAAACCATATTCTCATTGACTTTTGGCAGAGGGAAGAACAACTTAAACTTCCACACAGATGGTACCTTTCTTCTGGTGACATCAAAGCCCAGAAAAGATGAATAGCCTGAATCTTACTGCCCTCTTGAGAGATCATTCACTGCTATAATCCCAGCATTGCTGGGCACATTTAGAAGCATGTGACATATCCAGCCTTCACTTCAGGAATGGGAGCCTGAGTCTCTTCCTTCACTTCAAACAGGAGCCTTCTCCCATATTTACTCCCCTTCCTTGCAGTAGCACCTCATGGAGTATGTGCAGTTTTCATTAGGTGAACTCACCCGTGGTTCCTTGTTTGCTATTTTGGTCTGGACAGAACACAGATCCCGGGACATGGGCATAGAGAGAGATTAGGTGGTTTAAATCTTATGCCTTGGGCCCCTCTCCAAGGAAAAGCTGTTGCTAACTTACAGCTGTCTCGTGCTCTCTGTGGAATGAGAGGGAAGTCCATTCAGTCCAGTGAAAATAAACCCACCATCATAGCTGGCATTCTCATTGGTAGTCTCAGTGCAGAGGCCAAGGATTTGAGGGCTGTGACACATGAGGCAGCTCACTCCTAAAGAGCTTGATCTGGGTTGAAACGTGTCATCAGAAAAGCATGAGGAGCCTTGTGCTCCTGCTGTCAATACAGTACTTGCCCTCTTCACATGGACTGGGTTTCCTTTTCTGTCCTGCCAGTCTGGCACACGGCATGGGTACCCTTTACTGTACATTCACGTTAAAGGAGAAGGACACACAATTTCTTCTCACTAAGTTCTAGGACTCAACCATCAATTCTGTAGCTACTGTTTCACTGTCACCATTTGCTCTTCTCCTGAATAAAAGGTTGTGTCCTATCCTCCTGCTACCTGGCAGACATCCCATTATCTTCTCTGCCTGTTCACCCTCCTCTTTGTTCCCTAGCTCTTTCTGGGCGTGAGGTTGAGTGCCCAGGTGGTACTGGGATACAGTGGCACATAACTGGACAGGCTGGATGGACTGTCACATGGATGAGCAGTGAGAAATGTGCTTTTTTACAGACATCATTCTGCCAACAGCCCGGTGAGAAGGAACTGGGAGTCCCTGCAGATACAACTGCACCATACTGCACCACAGAGAATGCCTGGGGTCCCAGGCAACAGCCATGATTTTTGCTGTTCCGATGATGGCTGTGAAGGGACTTGAGAAACTCCCCTTGAGTTTGCCAGCCCCTCAGCATCAGTCATTTGAGCATTCTCTAGCAGGCAGACTTCCACAAAGAAAAGTGCTTCTGTTTTGTGAAGCACTGCTGGCTGGAGGGCCACAAAAGTAGTCCTCACATGTTTTATTGTCTTTCTTCACATCCCTTACAATGAAACTACTATGAGATGTTGCAAAGGGGGACATTAAATAGCGGAATTAAATCTAATCAGAGAATTTTTCACCTCACTGACTCGCCACAGGGGCAGCTCTAAGAATAAAATAGTTTTCAGGAGCTTTTCCAGGAGCGTGGCAGTGGTGTAGCTGTGTACATGCTCTGCTGTTGTCAGCCTTGCCCTCCGGCTGAGGATCAAGAGTGGGTTTAGGACTGTGCAAGAGGCTATCATGGGCAAGAAGTGTTGACTTTAATAAGGCTATTTATCACATGATACGAGAAAGCAGAAGCTTTCATCATAGAGACCTGGAGATTTTCTCTTTGCTGTTTTATCAACAGGTCTGAGAGTTTATACAGGCTTCTCACAAGAGGTGAAATCTCTGTTGAAGTGGGTTTCGTAATCTTTCTGAGAATTCATTTAATATGCTAAACAGAAGTGTAGCATGCAGCAGACAGGTCAGAACAGCTCTGTGAGGCAAGAAGGTATAGCAAATGAGAAAGACAGACACGGTGAGGGGATACACTACCAGAAGAAAGGGAAATGCAAAGCAAAGCCTTCCGGAAGAGTTATCGTCCATCAAAACTGATTTGCCACCTTACATAGCTACTGTAATGGTCTCACATTTCACAAGCTTTTTCCTCATGGAGCCTAATCCAATGGCCACTCCTCCTGTTAGTGAAATTAAGGAGATGAATCACCCTGGAAATTACCTGTGGGCTTTTCAAGTGAAAGAAAGTTTAAAAGAAAAATAGGTTAAATAAAAATCAGCCTTAAATCTCCAAGCTTTCCCAGGCAATTTTGGGTGGCTCGATTTCATCTCTTCCTCCTGCGTTCACTGACAGCTTGGTCAGTGAATACTACTGCTTGGTACAGCTTTCACATACTCACGGTGAGCCCTCCTCAAAGCTGAGCATGCTATGTGCTTTTTCTTCATCCAATTAAAAAAAATAAAAGCTGCAAAAATGTAAGCAAGGGGTGCTCCAGCAAGGCAGTATGGATAGATCTGCCACCTATGCAGTGCCCGGCTCCTGCACACCTTCCTCTGAAGGCTGTGGAAAGAGTTTTAAATAATACGATGCCAAGAAAAGGGGAAACCTGCAGCTGGTTTTAGTCCTGGGGTGAGAAAGTTAAAAGCATAAAAGAATTAGAAGCAGCTCTTTCACATAGGTGATTAGTGCAAAGGAATGTCAGATTCGGCAAAGAAAGTTTGCTTATCAGGCTGCAGATTTATTAAATGCGTTCCAGACTTGCATTGCTTCATTCAAGTTTAAGAGAGCAGTAATACTTAATATGCCCTTTAGCAATTTAATACTCTCTTGTACAAATCATTGGAAAATTTAAAATAGAAAAATATGTCCAGGCTTAACTGTAAGAAGAAGGGGAACTCTCTACAAAAACAGAGGAGAAAGAATGCATGGGTAAAGCTGAATATTACTGAATATCTTACCACATGTATTATTCTGCTGAGTTATTAGTACGTGCAGTCACAGCTGCAGGCTAAAGGAGGAACTTGCAGTAATAACTTACAGAACAACAATTTTCTGCATCAGGGCTCAAGACTGGCATCATATCATGCCAAGACATTACTCCTCAGGAAACACGTTGTATACAATTATTTTTTTTGCCTTCAGAGAGCACAAATGTAGGTTTCTTCTTTAAGAAAATGAAAATATGTTGTTGGTGTTGCATATAACAGGCAGGAAATAATGCTGTCAGATATCACACAATTGCTTTCACAATAGAGAGGGATGTAAACATTGAATTGGTACATCACTGGGACATTAAAGGCAATCTTTGTTGAAGACAGCGAAAGGACTAGCCTGTAAAATGCCTCACTGCTGCATAATTACGTGTGAATATAAACACATTCATATAAACATATTTCAGCATAAATATTTATGGTCTAATATCCTGTGCAAGAAAGTTCCTTCCAGGCTTTATGTGCCCAAGGTGAGCAGGGATCTGTCCCAGTTTGGACAAGAGGATGTTATTTAATATTGGCTATGCATGTGGGAAAGGAAAGGGTTTATTTTGTGGTAGTCAATTAGACTGCTTGACTTTTGTGGTTTTTGAAAGAGCGAAGGCTCCTAAAGCAGCCTTCCCATCCAGTTAGGTACATTATACGAGCATACTCTAACTGCCCTGCAGAGGATTGGACCAGAAGGTGCAACAGTGCCTGTTGCATCCTGCAAGGAGATGTTACCAGGACAGAATGAGAGTGCAGGAAAGGGAAAATTACATACGTCACAAGTACATCCATCCTGACCTAGGAGCAACTGATACAGCTCTGGATACTGGCCACTTCCAATGACACTGAATCACTCTGTCAGTCTGCATATTGTGCTGACCCAGACTGACTGCCAGTAGCCAGCATGAGTCAATGATACACACAGATCACACGGACTTACAGAGGCTGGGAAGAGACATTGCTCCCAGGGGACCAGGGGACAAACTTCCTCAGATCATAAAGGACAGCAGTGTTAAAGACTAGTGATTCCAGTTAAGCAACAGCTGGGACCACAACCTCCCCTCTCCTGCCCTAGTCACACACTTCCAGGCCCTGAGACATTTTTAACAATTACTGTGCCTTCTACTAGCAACCTCAGACTAACTCTTTCCATACTATTTAAGGGCTGCAGGACTGGAAGTGACCTTCTGAATCACTGATCCCAGTCCCTTCTAATTGGAGGCAACCACATCATATGAGCCTAGTCAGAAATGCCTCAAAGAGAGTGGGGTGGTGGGATGCATGATGATTTCATCCTTCCAGATTCCAGCGGCAACACCCAAGCAGTTGTGGCAGTGATTGTCTCTTGCTCAGAGGTTATGGGAAATATGGTTGCCTGTTAACAAAAGGAATTCACGCTGAAAAGTGCTTTGTTTTGCTTGTAATTTTCCTGACACGGCTGAGGAAATGCCATAGTGAGGTATGAACAGCCACTCATCGCTCCCACCATACTAAGCGGCAATGGCTCTGAGTGCTAAAAAGTAGCTTGCCAGCATCTGTGACGTCCGAGAGTCCTTTTGAAGCACAAGCTGAGACAATATACTGAATTTATCAGAAATATATGTTGTGGGCCCCAGCTTAGGTAGGAATGTGTTAGCAATGTCTGTCTTTGAAAGGCACATATTTCATGACCTCTGGGATAAACAGAGTTTATTTCCTGAGCAGTATGAGAGGGCTTTGATTTTCCTTCTCCATTAACCTCTATCTCCAACTTCTCTATGTGGCAACCTATCTCCAGGCCTGCAGGATGACAGGAGGGAGGACCTGGGCAGTTGGTGTTTCTATCTCTGTGGGGTGCAGATTTAAAACAGATTTTTTTCCCCTTCTTGTCATCTAATCCATTTGGTAGAAGGAATGTCCCATGGGATCAGCTCTCTTGTTTGCAGGGGAGCACACCCTGCAACGCCCTTCTGCTGCCCCCTTCTTCTGCAGTCCTTTTGGAGGCCACGAGCAAGGGAGCACTGTGGAAGCAGCACGATATGCCTGAGGTGGAGATAGGGGACCACAAGAAAGAGGCAAGAAGGATTGCTTGGATTTTGAAGATGGGATAGAAAAACAACTACCACTCTATACTTCTATACCAAGAGGTACAAAG
The DNA here is from genome assembly GCA_013399855.1 of Oxyruncus cristatus. NCBI lineage: Eukaryota > Metazoa > Chordata > Aves > Passeriformes > Cotingidae > Oxyruncus > Oxyruncus cristatus. The sequence goes on from VXAY01002371.1 coordinate 1,015,694, forward strand.
CTGTCACACCAGCCTCTCTACAGACCCTAAAGCCAGCTGGGGTCACTGGGTGCTGCTTAAAAAGCCATCTTGGACATAGGTAATGTAAGAGGGAGTTTAAATACAGGCCAGAAACACAGAGGGAAACAGAATGCAAAAAAAGGCACAGATGCATGCAGCAGCCAGAAAGCCAAAGCTCCTAGCAAGTATCAGATTCACCAGGGCCAACAGCATCTTCCGTTATGGCACAGCAGAAACAAGCAGCAGGATTCAGGACTTCAGGCCTTCCACAGAAACAACTCTTTTGTGCCTGGTTTCCAAAGAAGCTGCCAAAGTACAATAGCAAACAGCTAGGAGTTAAAGGACAAAGGGTCCTTAAATATCACATAGCGTTTTAACTTGCTCCAAAATGCAGGAATAAAACTAAGTTTCATGTCACCACTGAATTGTGATAACCTACCAACAAAACCAGCTTTGGAGAAGCTGGCATAGTTTCTGTAGTTGATACCCAAAAGCTACATAGAAGTATCTGTGGCAACGAAGTGAGGGTAACAAGCTGAAGAGATTCTGTTGTCAGGAGCAAGAAAGGGGAATCACATGTCTCACTTGTACAGAGTCAGATGATCTGAATAGCTATGGGGGTTTTTTTAAGTCTCATCTTCAACAAATACCTATCAGAAGAACATGTTAAAGCTGCTTTATTAGGAAGAAGGAGGCAAATTACTTGCTTGCATTGAATGGCTCTCATTCATGTACAATTAATAAGCTGCTACTATCACTGTAGCTCAAATACAGGTTATCTCACATTTGAATTTAAAAGTAACACTCTTGTGAGTCCTGATATTTAGGTTACTATAAATAAGTGTAGGCTAGGAGTAAAGGTTTGAAATTTGGATTGGGAAAAGGAAGCAGTATTGACCCTTGCAGGAAAACAGTGCAGTCCTGCAACTTATGGCTCAGGAGGTTGGTCATTCGCAGCACGTGGGATGCAATTGATCAGTACAGAGAAATTCAGTGCATTCCCAGGCAGTTAAAGCTGTCATTCACTTCAAGGAGCTGCAGTGGTCAGAGGCTTGGGCACGCTTCATGCATCAGAGTGAGCCCATGGGCAGAAAACTTGTTGAGAACTTCATAAGGTGCTGGCATACCAGTGGGCATGAAGGTCAGAGCGAACCTTTCAAGCCACCAAAAAGTATGCAGAAATGTTCATCCCTTTATGCTGGAGATTTATCTCGTTATTTCTACATGTGGTTGTGTGAAATTTCTTGGCAAAGTTTAGCTTTTAGGAAGGATATTGTAGAATAGAGATTGATGCTACCAACACCTGCCCTTCATCCTTATGTCTCCTTTTAATATCTTTTTACGCAATGCTGATACAGCACAGTTTTTAAGCCAAATGCATGTGGTTTCCATAAAGTCCTTTCCTTATGAAAATCAGTGCTAGGAAAATATGATGAACTCTGCACCTACCTTGGAACAAGGAGATCACTGAGCAGGACCTTAGGAAGAGACCTTCTTAGCTGAAAATGATGTAGCGTGCTGGCAGCTCCCATTGCTCTCTCTTCATGTGTCTCCAGCCTGTTGCTACCCTGGGCACAGGAGCAGTAGTAGAGCAGCACTGCCTCTCACCTGAGCCCTTCTCCACTTGCAGATACTTTACAAGGTGCTTCCAAGAACAGAAGGGTAAAATTCTGGTCTCAATGACGTGATTCCATAATCCTCCCTCCAGAAAAGTTTTTTTCCCTCTTCTTAGAAAGAAAACACAAAGTCCTTTGTGCACCAGGCTGCGGACTTCAGGTAATCCAGGAGCCAGAATATCAGCTCCTTTTAATCTTCCTTACCTTGTCACATTTTTCCCCCAAAGTTGATGACAAAAGACATCAAAAACAATTTGGCATGTGCCCAGCCAGGGGTGGTGATGCCTGGCAGCAGAACTTTCACCCGTGCCTGGGAAACTAGTCAGGTGGTGGCACCTCACCACACCGTGGAAAGCCCATCCAAAGTAAAGGTGGATTGCCTCCAGGATGTTAGAGAGAGAAGACTTTCCAAATCTTTGTCAGGGAATTCTTCACTGCTGTGAAGAAAATTTTGAGCCTATATCTTATAGAAAATACTGGCAGTCCTGACGGATGTTCACTGTCACAATGGATCTATTACAGCTATGTGAAAAGAAAAAGGTTCCTATATGCAAAATAGAGACTCACTAGGCCTGCCCACTCTGAGAACACTGTCAGAGATATCAGAAGGTGACCATGGACTGCCAGTTTCCTAATGAATAGTTTCATTTATTACAGTGTTTGAAATGTGAAATCCTGAGATAATGACTCAAAGATTGCTCAAGAGGACAGGATGCAACCTCTCTGAAAAGCCTCTTTCTGCTCTCTTGCTGGTAAGACAGCTAATAAACATCTTCTGGAATGGGGCGCTGGTGCGCATTGCCAAAATTCAATTTTAGCATTTGTTCTTCTGAGGCAAAGATGTTGAGTGATGAAAACCAAATTGCCAGTGTGGGCTGAGTAAAACCATTTAATGATCTGCAGCCTGGAATAAAGTTCCCATACCTGCATTGCTCCTAGGTGCATTTCACTTAGGCATTCCAACTATCCATATCCCAATACTTTGGGGTTTGGGGGTCAGCTGTGGTTAAAATAGAAGTGCTCAGAGGCTAGTTTGCAGAACAAGTTTTTTGACTGGAGAAAATGAGATATAAACCAGCACTTTTTCCTGAGGCATGAAAAAGAGAGGATAACTCAAGCTTGAACAGTTTGTCCTCTGCTAAAATACAGGTAGTTCTGTTAGGGGGTTCAGTGGACAGGGCTCAGCAGTGTGCCCAACAAGTGAGTTCCCAAGCACAGAACATCTACAATCTACAGTAGCATAGAAGAGGTCTTCATCTATTGAATGTACTGTGCACCTCACAGTGGCAGCAGTGGTACCGCTATACAGCATGACAGTCAAGTCTTTCAGGGAGTTTTTAACATTCTGAGCCTAAGCATAATGAAAGGGTGTTTTTTCAATTTGGTGTTTTATATGAGAACTAGTTCTATTTTATTAGCAGTGTGTGGATGCATGCACATGTGTCCAGGTTTGACCTGGACAGTCCATATTTTGAGGTTGCTTGGGTTAGACTGCATGTCCTGTTTGGATATGAGACACTGTACTCATGGTTTTGTCTCTAGGATCATGAAACCTTTCCATTCAGGTGCTGCATGTCAGTACTTTCCCATGATAGCCCAGCCAGAAGTTCTAGCTGGCACGGACACAGCCATCAGTGGGTGCAAACACAATGGAGATGGAGGCTCTATTGGCATCCTGTTACACTAATCCCATCCTTGATTCTTGCCGGTATGGGTAAGACCTTGTCCCTCAGACCATAATGTTCCTCAGCCTCCTGAGTGGAATGTAGTAAAATCCACTTGGATTGTTGGACTTTGCCATGGATTCTTCAAAAGTCTTTCACACCCGCTTGTAACAAAAAGCTACTTACGACACATGGCAAGTAAATTGGAGAGGAGCAAAGAATCACATTTGCAAAGCCTGCTGTTTTAGCTCAGAGGTGACAGTGATGATAACATGGTCCGTGACCTTCCTTGTGTTAATTGTGTAAGTAGATTTCCAGAATTCTCCCTGCTGGGACATTAGGATCCATCACAAACCATCCAGAGGGATGTGTTTGCTACTGGAACTTCTTCAAGGAGAATTAGAGGGAAATTGAGAGGATGAAGATGGCAAATTACTGACCTCCTCTTGCCTTGATCCAATGTATTTTTCTCTGCTGAAAATGGAAGCGTTTCTCTTCTGAATGGCTGAAAATTCAAGTGAATGAGACAACAAATACTGAAAAGAGGACCATCAGAAACTTACAGAATGAAAACTACCCAGAGGATGGAGGTAATGCTGCCAGGACACCTGTCTGTTTGTGACCATCACTTTCAGTAAGCAACCTCTGGCCTTGCAGCTGAAGGAGGTTGAAGACTCATCCTTATCGGAGCCTGGCACTCATCCTTGCAGTTACTTGCAGTCCCTGGAGTTACAAATCCCCAACATTTGTGTCAGCAAGACCAAAGTCAGTCCCATGCTTCCTTATACTAAAATACTGAGAACACCCACAACAGAAGTGCTAAGAGAAATCAACATAGGTCAGGTAGATCAGTGGATCTTTCCACAGGAAAAAGGCTTTTCTGTGGGTCCTCCCCAAAAGGCATAGGAAAGATATAGCAGCTGGATTAAATGGTCAGAGAACAAATGAGAACTTTTAGCCTATGAATTTGACAACCCAAGCTGATATGAGGTACAACAAAAGGCATTCCTCAACTTTAACTAGTTCATTAGTGGGCAGAAAACCTGTCTATCCATATGCATAATTCCACTCTGGGTTGCCTGGCACAACACAACAGCAAGGGGAGGACCATGCTATTGACCAAACAGGATAAAAACAACAGAGCATTTGACCTACAAAATAGAGATGCTGGTTCCTGTAAGCTCTCTCTCTGCTCTGTAAATTGGTTTTGAAGCCACAAGAGGTTTGATAAGTGACCCAGAAGTGACATGGAAAGTTGAAATACTCAAAAGCAAGAAGAAATTATACATAGTAAGTACCTCTTCCTACCAAGTTTGCTTGGTTTTTATCCTTACCCAGTTACTGCTAGAGCTACTCCAAATGCCACCTCCCTCTTCTTTCAAGAGATTAAACCTTGACCATGCTCAGGGAAGGTTCAAACCATAAATAAAAGTGCAAGTTTAAAGGTCAGGCAAGCCAAAGTAATGTTTCAGCTACAAGTTCATACTGGGCTTTACACTCAAGTTGAACTCTGTGTCCAGTAGGTAGTTATAAAAATTGATCTCAATTAGTCCATCTAACTCCTTTCTCATTTCCCAGTGTACAGCACTAGAAGATGTTAGCTCCAGTGTTGCTGCTGTATTTTGCATCTCATTTGCAGACCTTAACCTTGTATTCACGTTCACTCACAGAGAAATGCACCCCCGAGTGAGATAGATCAATCTTGTTATTCCTGTTTTGTAGCTGGGCTTCAGACTTAAAGTATGGTGCCAAGCTCATACCTAAGGTCAATGAGAATCTTCCCAGGTGAGTATTAATGCTCTGACCCTTGGCATGGTGTTCTCCCATTTATCAGAGGTTACTGGAACCATTGAGGAAGGTGGCTACAAGTTATGACAGGCAAAGATGCAATCACATGAAATCTTTTTGATTCTTAATTCATGGTCAGCCCTCCCGCGACCATGGGAAACAGGAGGGGAGGCATGCCAATGCAGAAGCTGAAGTGTTTGCAATTTTGTGCTGAAGCAAGCTTGTAGCCTTGTGGTTTATTTTCGAGGGTAGACATTACACTCATTGGGTTGGGCACAAAGTATCTCTAGGTTGGAATCTGTCCTGTGGGATTAGAGTCCTGGATTTGGAGCCAACCAGCCTGTTATTTGTGGAGGGTGAGGAGGTGCATGTTTCTGAACTGCCCACTCAATCTTGCCAACACTTCAGTGACCTTTCTTTAGATATGGAGAGCTGGAGTCCAGTGGGTACACCACCATCGCTTTAGAAATTAAAGAAGTGGAGGCAGCTTCTGATTTTGGCAGCATAAACTCACTTGTTTCGGGGGTGCAGCAGCCTCAGATTTCACACCAACAACACTGAGCCTGGAGTGTGGTTTTCTCTTCTCAATGAAAACAAGTTTGGCTTGTATCAATAAAAATCTAAGGAGACGCATATGTATGCATATATGTCTTTAATTGCTGGACAGCCATGGCCTAGAATGCCAACGTGTACAAGCACTTTGCTCCCTTAATCATTTAAAGTGCTGTGCATGCTGCTTGGATACCTCCTAACACTGTTTGCTAGATCAGATGTCAAGCAGGAATGTTAAACTTTGGAAGCTGGACAGTGGTATGTCTTCGTAATTGCCCTTGTCTATGAATAATGGAAGCCCACTGGACAGGGCAATGATTTATTAACATTACCTCTCTTGCCTTCCCCCTTCTCCCTGTGCCATCTCAGGCAATTCAGTCAGTAATTTCTCACTGCTATATTTTATTGTGGCACACTTATCCTACAGGACTAACAAATTTGTGCCCCTGAAAAACTTCTATACTTATAGTTGATGCTGGCATCCAAAATATTTTTCTGCCATTGTTGTGGGAACATTTTCCTCTTTCTCAGAGTCACGGTGATTTGTATTGCTGCTCTGGTTCCTATTCCCTTTAATTCTATCAAAAACAAAAAACTGCTGGAAGTTAGAAGCAGTCCTGGGTGAGTCTGGGATCTGGCCTGTGAGGTCTTCAGTGCTATGAAGGTTAGGACACCTCAGACATGCCAGTAAACCCTAGTGTGACAGAGCAGGAATTGGACTGGAGCCCTCCAAATGCTAACCAAGTTGCAGGAGCTGCCACAACAGAGGGCTGCTTCCTTCCTACCCCAGAGACACCACATCTTGCATTTCATTTCTAGCCAGTCTAGGAAATTCACCGTATTTAATCTGCTCATTTGCTTTATGTGTGCTGAGTTGTTAAATTAGTATCAGGAAAAAAATGTCACTGTGCACAATGGTTGAAAGCCAGCTTCTAATGCTCAGCGAAGCTTTTCCCTCTGTTGCTCCAGGGACTCTCTTTTCCTGCCAGCAGCATGTTTAGCTCAGAAAAACTCAAGTAACAAGGGAGACAGTCCGACGTCAGTCCATGGTCATACACAGCTGATCTCTCTGCTGAGCAGATGGAGGTGTGTGTCCCTCCCAGTGTGGGTGGTTTACCCTTTTGTCACTCATGCTCCATGCCTGCAACCTCCTCTCCTCTGGAATCTGTAGCAACATGGGCCCTGTTCTACCTGCCCAACCTACATCACTCTCACCACACACCTCTGACCGAGGCTCCATACCAGAGGCACTTGCTGTCACCTCAAAGCTCTTATTTTAGAATCTGGAAATAATATCCCACTAGGGCTTCTTGGACATGCCTGCCAGACTGAGTGACAAATCTTTTAAGAATCATGACAATTGCTGCTCTTTGTAATGGCAAATTTAGCCCCTTCTGTACTGCCAATGGGACTTAAAAGGCCTTATTCACCCAACTGCTGCTCTTCTCAAGAGTGCAATAAAACCTCCCAGACTAGAATGGAAGCAATTGACATTTGCCAAGTTTACATGTGAATGATCGGGGTTTTTATGGCAAGCTAAATAAGCCACTGAGCAAACTAGCCAAACAACTTTTTCAGATATAGCTGACTCCTGATGAAGCAGGTCAAATCTATCTCTTTCTGCTTGAAGTTATTGTGAAACACAAGAAAGCACTCAAATAGCTCTTCTTTCACTGCAAACAAGATGTGAAAGACACAAAAGATATACAACCACAGTCATTCTCACTGTTAGCATATGCCAGTTAAATCCCTCTCCTTAAAGATTTTGCCTTGTTGCTCCCCTGATGGACATCATGAACGCACTAATCTTGAAAAGAGATTTTTAGGGTTTTTTTTCCACATGATAACTGAGCTGTGAGAATGAAAGTATGTCAGAACCAACCTCTGTGCTGGATAGGTACATCTTTAACAACTTACTGAAAATGTGATAGATGTGCCCCAAATGGATCCTATGAAAATTGTTAGCAAGAGAAACTCAGTTCGTGTTCTGCAAAGCAGTGAGCCTTGCTTTCATCAACACAGTCTTTTTACCCATACTTTGCAAACAAGAGTCAGTATTTTATCCTTAAAGGGCAGAAAAACATCTTTTGCACTCCTTTACAGTGCAAGAGTCTTTCCTTCCCTGTGGATGGTTTGCAGGTGAACCGATAGGAATGGCTGGATTTGGCCAGTGAACGAGGGCAGTGGTGGGCTCTTTGGGATTCAGCCACAGCATACACGGGAGGAAGCTGACATGGTGCCCATGAGGCAGTCACTCCATGAAGAGCACAGTGTGGGTCCCATCCACATGCCCAGTCTGGGACTCTCTCTACAAGCACAGCTGGTGCTCTCCAGCTCACCCACACAAGGTGGAAGTAAACAAGTCTAAAACTGTTAGGCTGCCTCCCTTTATATGCAGTCTGGATACATCCATGTGCCCATCAGCATCTTTCTTCTCTCCATGCTTATCTTGGCCAGCAACTGTTTACACTTGTCTGAGAGACCAGCCAAATTAAAACACCAGGCAAAGGTGTGACTATGTGCCTGCCCATCTTTCTTACTCCCTTATCGAATGGGCCAAATTCTGCCCACAATACAGCATGGAGAGATCTTCTCACTGTGGTCTTGCTGGGATCACCCTGTGCCTGAGGTCTCGCTCAGAGAGCAGCTTCATGTGAAATGAAGAGAGAGAGTGGCTGTTTTCACGTTGGCTTTGTGTTGGGATGCAATTAAGAGATTTATGTCGAGAAAAGCTTAACAAAATAGGTTAGAAACATTCATATGCTTACTCTGCCTTCCTAGATGCTTTTAAAAAGCAGCCTGTGTCTATGGAAAATAGTTCCCTTGTATCAGGAGGCCTGATCTCAGTTGTTTGCATGGAGCTAGGCATTCAGTCCAGTCACTTGTCCAGAACAACTCAGCAGAAAATATGGTATCACATCAAGAAGTCATTTCCTGGTAACGTGGCATCTTCTTTGGCAAATGTTTCTTAAAACAAACAAAGGCACAATAGATAAATTTCTCAATTCCAGGCTTGTTTGAGACCATATCTGCCAGACAGTAAACACTGTTGATCCCACAGTAAGTGACTTTCCCTTCCTTCCTTATTCCTGCTCCAAGGCCCTGCAGACATTCTATGTGTGTTTACGGATACAGCTCTGTGATTACTTTGGAAGTGCAAAAGACTTGGCATGAGGAGTTGTGACAAGGTTTCATTGGCTCTGACGAGACTCCTCAGTGGCTTCAGTTTTGGCTAGCTGAATCTTTGCTTCAAAATACCATTGAGTTTTCCAGCAATAAACAACCATCTCAGATGGCACTCTCTGGTGTCACCTGACCATCCAACCTGCTGCCTTCAGAATTTAAGAAGGAGGCTGGGGGAAGAATGGAAGAATGCAAATGTACATCTGTTATTGGCATTGGGATTCCTGGCTTTGATTCATCCTTTGTGGAGTTCTGTCAACCAGACAGTTGTCTGGGTGTGAGTGTTTGAGTCTTCTTCTGTGGCCTTTTTGCCATGAACCATTAATGAGCAATTGTGTGGGATTCAGTTCCCTTCTTTGGAGATGGCCTTGTGCTGGGATCTAAGGTTATTTGTTGCTTTGACTTTACTCTCAGTTACCTTGTACCTGAATCATACCTTTTGTCCTGTCTCCCTTCCCTTTCCTTCTGCCTACTCATTTCTTCTTCCTCTGGCTCCAGTTAAACCTGCATCGGACGACTCAAGCTTATGCTTGTTACTGAGCTCAGGACTGCTCAAGAGTTTTGCAAGAGCTATGCATGTGCATGGCATTGGTGAATGAAGAGTTTTGTATTGGAACAAGAAATACAAGCCCTTTTCTTACATAAACATTTGCAGTTTGAGTTGGCTGGGTACCTGAATACCAGTTCTCTATGGGTTGGGATGCTGTAGGTTTATTTATCCAGTTACATTCCTGTTTTCGAATTTAACAACTCCCTAACTATCATCACCATGGTAGAAAAAATATTGATATGCAAGGTACAGGAGACAACATTATGTTCAATTTCAACAGCAACTAAAAAAACCATTTAGCCAGCGGCATCATGGAACAGTTCTATCTACACAAAAAATTGGATGAACTACATATATTTTCTATTTCTTCTGCTTTCTAAAATGGGGGTTTAAAACTCAGACACAAGTAAACAGCAAATATTTCTTAAACTCTCTCCATTCTGATAAGAATACTTCATCACAGGAAACACAAAACCAAAAACAAAATCACAAAATAAGCCAAGCTGGAAGGAACCCTCAAAGATCATCAAGTCCAACTCCTGA
>VXAY01002371.1:1025859-1072694 GCA_013399855.1 Oxyruncus cristatus
ACACAATATTCAAGGTGAGGCCACACCGGTGCAGAGCAGAGCGGGACAATCCCCTCCCTCGACTGGCTGGTGATGCTTTGCCTGATGCCCCCCAGGACATGGTTGGCCCTCCTGGCTGCCAGGGCACTGCTGACTCATATTCAACTTACCATCGACCAGAATTCCCAGGTCCCTTTCCGTGGCACTGCTTTCCAGCATCTCATTCCCCAGTCTGTATGTACATCCACATTTGCCCCATCCCACTTGTAGAATCCAGCACTTTCCCTTGTTGTTGAACTTCATATGCTTGATGATTGCCCAGTCCTCTAATTTGTCAATGTCTCTCTGCAGGGCCTCCCTGCCTTTGAGGGAGTCAACACCTCCTCCCAGTTTTGTATCAACTGCAACCTTGCTCAGTATGCCTTCCAGTTCTGTGTCCAAATCATTTATGAAGATGTTGAAGAGCACAGGGCCCAAGATGGAGCCCTGTGGAACCCCACAGGTGACAGGTCACCGGTCTGCTGTCACCCTCTGTTCTTGACCCATGAGCCAATTGATCACCCACCACATGAGGTGTTTATCCAGCTGTGTGCTGGACATTTTGTCCAGAAGGATCCTGTGAGAAGCAGTATTGAAAGCTTCACTGAAATCCAAAAAAATGATTGGTTTCCCTTGATCAACTAGATGGGTTACCTTGTCATAGAAGGAAATCAGTCTGGATAGGCAGAACTTTCCTTGTCACAAAGCTGTGCTGGCTGTGACCAATGACTGTGTTGTATTTCGAGTGTTTTTCAATACCTCCCAGAATAATCTTCTCCGTAACTTTACCAGGCACTGAAGTGAGACTGACAGGCCTGTAGTTTCCAGGGTCCTCCTTCTTGCCCTTCTTGAAAATCAGGACAACATTCTCCAGCTTCCAGTCAGCTGGGACCTCTCCAGATTCTCAAGACCATTTCACAATCATTGAGAGAGGTGCTGGCATCAACCAGATCTCTGAGGATTCTGGGATGTATCCCATAGATTTGTAGGGCTACAGCCGGAGCAGCAGATCCTGCACAGTCAGGGTCGACTGGAAGCTGATCATTCTCACAGCCATGGTCCTCCAGTTCAGGGCACTGATACCCAGTTGGTCCCTCATCCATGTTGAAGACAGAGGCAAAAAAAACATTAAACACCTCTGCCTTGTCTCTGTCCCTGTTTGGGAGGTGACCATCCTCATCTTGTAACAGGCTAATGATATTTCTATACTGCCTATTGCCATTAATATATTTGAAAAAACTCTTTTTGTTGTCCCTAACATTTCTGGCAGCTTCAACTCCAGCTGAGCTTTCGCCACACAAATTTTCTCCCTACAGCAGCAAGCAGCATCTCTGAATTCTTCCCATGTCACTTGACCTTGCTTCCACTGGGCATACACCCTCCTTTTTTGCCTTATTTCGAAGAGGAGATCCCTGCTCAGCCAAGGATCTTCTGCCTTGCCTGTTTGACTTCCGACATTTGAGAACTGCCTGCTACTATACCCTTAGAAGGTGATGTGTGAAAAGTGACCAGCGCTGATGGATCCCAGCACCTGCAAAAACATTTTCCCGGGGGGACCGTACTTACTAATTCCCTGAGCAGCCTGAAATCTTCTCTCCTCATGTCCAGGCTGAGGTTTTGCTGATAATTTTNCTGGCCTGGGTTGTACCAGCTATGTGATGCTCCCAGTTGATTTCTGGCAAGTTGAAGTCCCCCATAAGGACAATGGCAGCTGACTTGGAAGTGTCCCTTAGTTCCTCAAAGAATTGTTGGCATCATCGTCCTGGCTGGGAGGTCTAAAGGAGACTCCCACGATGACATCTGCATTATTTGTCTGCCCCTTAGTTCTCACCCAGAGGCTCTCAACTGTGCCATTGCCAACTGTGAGCTCCATATATTCTAACCCTTCGATTGCACACAGTGCCACCCCTCTGCCTCTTCTACCCTGCCTATCCCTCCTGAAGAGCCTGTAACCATCCAGTGCAGCACTCCAGTCACAGGACTCATCCCACCAGGTTTCCTTTATGCCAGTGATGTCAAATCTCTGAGACAGGGCCAAAGCTTTGAGTTCCTATTGTTTGTTCCTCATGTTGTGTGCATTGGTGTAGAAACATTTCAGGTGTGGTACGTAATAGCCAACACCTCATGAGGCAGACTGAGGGATCCCATTAGGGTTTTCTCAAGTTTGGCACACCTTCCCATTGTTCATCGCTGGTGAGCCTGGTTTTGTCCCTTACCCCTTTCCGAGCTAGTTTAAAGCTCTGTCAACAAGCCCCACTAGCTCCTGCACTAGAACTCCTTTTCCCCTCTGAGATAGGTGTCAGTAGACCAGGTGTTGAGTAGATCATCCCATGGTCAACAAACCCAAAATTTCTCCGACTACCCCAGCCTCAGAGCCACTCACTGACCTGATGAGTCTGCCTATTCCTATTAATATCATTCCTCGTTACCGGAAGAATCAAGGAAATCACTGCTTATGTTCCAGATCCCTCCACCAAACATCCCAGGGCCCTAAAGTCTCTTTTGGTTGCCCTTGGACTTCTTTTGTTATTTCATCACTGTCAGTTTGAACAAACAATAACAACCAAAGGGCCCAATTAGACTGGAGAGTTTTCCAGTAATGTCCCTTACCTGAGCCCCTGGGAGGCAGCAGCCTTCCCTGTGAGTTGGGTCTGACCTGCGTATCGGGCCCTCCATTCCCCTTAGAAGGGGGTCTACTACAACTACCCTTCTTTTCCTCTTAACAAAGGAGGTCTAAATACAGGGTACAAGTGTTGTTTTAGGAGGCTTCACTACCCCAGAAGGACCTTTGCCCACCTCATGATTTGTCTGGCCTTCTAGTTCCAGAGCCTCATACCTGTTGTAACCCTACACAGAGAGCAACCGGGTAAGTTATAATCAGAATACTATATCCCTCATGATGTTTAATTGCACCAGTATCAGAGACTTGTACACTGGAGAAAATACTGTCAACACGGACAATAATCAAAGCAATACTTTGAGTTTTTAGTAACACGGAGTGTCAAATAAACAGGGATTGGGGTAAATACAAGTATTAATAGTTTAAGATTGAGAAAAATGTCCATGAAGTTCACAGATATGTCTGCCTTTCAGTCAGTCTTACTCTGTCTGTCTGCCTCTGCCCCTCCTCCTATTTTGTGCTTGTTTCCAGCAAAAGGCCATAGATGAAGACTTCAGGAGAGCTAAGGAGGAGCAGATATGATCAACAGCTTTATTTAAAAAAAAATTCTGGAGAGGTAAGATTCCTTTACAAGGTAATCGTTCTCCGAAAAGAATTTCTGACAAAAGGGTATTGTGTCCATAGAGGTGAATCTTTCAATTTCTTTATGCTAGATAAAGATAATTAGTCACTGCACTGAAACTTGATAGAAGCCTGCCTGTAGCAGCATGACAGTCAGTAGGGGCAAATGAAGACACTGCTGACAAGTCATAGAAATATTTTCCTAAAAAAACATTTCCTGGAAGTGAGAGGAGTTGGGAGAAAAAATATAGTCAGAAGACTAATGATTGTTAACTCAGAAACAAATGTATTCAACATTCATATAAAACTGATTTAGTAATTTGGTAAAAATGAAGGGAGAAAGAAAGCTTGAGTTAGAAGGAAGTAAACTAGGACTGAAAGCTGATCTAAAGTGATCCACCCAGTTGCAACACTCACCATCACTGAAGTTTTCAAAATCTGGTGAAATTCAGAGCACACCACAGAGGAGCCTGAATGAGTATTTTAGTATCTCTCAGAAAATTGTCTCCAGTCATCAGCAATATTCAAGTGAAATCGACTACCCAGTAGTAAGAGAAAGAGAAAAGTTTGGAGGTTTGGTACCATGGAAGATACAAAAAGCAGATGAAGACCGGTAAGAACAGGGCCCCCTTATTTGTGTCATAAGCAGCAATATGACTACTTTGCAAGGATGCAAGAAATGCTACAGGAAGCAAATGGACATTTGATAGATAAAAAGTATTAAATGATCAATGATCATGTAGAAAAGATAGACTTGTTCTGTTCTTATCTGTATTTGGAAACCAGAAAGCTAATGAGCATGAATGCCTTCTTCCCACTCATAGAGCACAACAACATTAAAACATGCTGACTCGGAATGCATATTTTGAAAATCAAGAGACCTAGAAAACTTACAGTCAAAAAACCTACAGAAATGATGGAGAAGATCCTGGCCTAGAAATACTCATTTTTCATGAATTCTGAAATGCCAGAAGGACACTAGAACAATGCAGAGTGTTCAGCCAACATCACAGTAGGTCACCAGCACACTTGACAGCGGCTTAGTCTGTCTGACAAGGGATACCAGGCAGCAGAAAAATGAATTGCTAGCGAAATTAGATGGGAACACAGTCACTGGAAGTCCACACTGGTTTACAAGATAGCATTCTTGTAAGAAACTAATGATACACAATGTCTGCGTGGTTTCTTCCAAAGGGATTAACACAGTGCTTGAAGCCGCTCCAAAGAACTCATTAGCTGGTTCCCTTCAGACAGCCATCTATATGCAACAGGTTATTCAATGCTGCTTATATATAACCAAGCTTGTACCAATAAGCAGTTAGATTGTAGTTTGACTACAGCATCTTAATTGTCAGCTGTAGGTCACAGTTAAGACCAAGGTAGAATCATTCTTGCCACATTGGCAAGGAACTCTTCAGGTGAGAGATGCATGACTGATCTCTGCTGTAAAAAAAAGTGAAATTTTCACAAATGTCCTTGATGATTTAACTTTGGAAACCAAGTCAAGTGGTCAGTATAACTTTGAGCATGTGAGCAAGGGACAACATCAAAGCACCTAAGAGAGTGGGACTTCATTAGTGACTGGAGTCCAGGTCAGCCTCTGACAGCAATGGAAAAATCACAGAAACAGAAGACTTTATTGCCCCAATCCAGTTTGAGCAGGGATGTGCTTTTATCCTTGTGTACAGTATTAGGGAGACTGTTTCAATGCCCACAGTTCCAGAGGGTTGTTGAAATATTAGCAAGGGTGTGGAAAACAGCCAAAAAGTTGTGTAAGATCTAGCGAAAAAGGCCATAGAAAAGGCTTGGAGAACTCAGTCTGTTGAGTTGAATCAAGACTTAGAAAAAATGAGAAATTACTTGATTACAGAGGGTATTCCCCTCCTGACAGAAGATGTCATGGATGAAGGAGCTCTTAATCTAGCAGAGAAATGTGCAACAAAAGCCAATAGCTGAAAGTGGAAGCCTAGTAAATTCAAATGAGAAAATAATCAGAAATGTTTAACAATGAGAGTAAGCATTAGAACAAATTGCCAAAGAAAGTGGTCAGTTCTTCATGTCAAGCTATCGTTACATCAAGGCTCCAGCCATTTCTAAATTACAAGCTTCTGTTAATTAAGTCATTGGGCTCCTTATGAGAAAGATAGTCCAAACCCTAATGGCCCATGCCAAGGACTGAAATTTACCTAGCTGCAGGAAACTCAGACCAGACGAGTTATTGGCTTCTCTATCCTTCATTTTGTGGGTCTAAGAGACTGGTACAGGTTATTTTAAATTCTTAAATTCTTATCTACCCGCCTTATTTGTCACTTCTCTTGTAAACAAAGACTTCCTCCAGCGTTTGCCTGTCTGAACTCCATGGGTGGGCGAAGAACTGTCTCTCCATCTCTGGAAATGCAAAGGGAATTTCTCCTTGTGGCTAAGCACCCTGTAGTAGCAGGGGCTTGTCTTTTCTCAGACTTCTTCATTTTTCCTGGAAAGAGGGTAGTTTCTCTCTATCCATTGCTCTCTTTCTCTTTTCTCCATCTCAAGCCACAATTGCCATGTCTCCTGGAAAATATTTTCTAGCTTCTGGAACAGATTATTATCCCTGCTTGATGCATATCTTTTGCAGTGTATTTCTTTGGGTGGTTTTCAGAGCCTCTTGGGGCCCACTACTTCCCATGGTCTGGCAAAATCCCTGACCACCACTTGGGACCTTGGTTTGTTTATTTTAACATTTACAGTGAAAAAAACCTGAAACCAATCAATGCCAGCCACTGGTACAGGACAAAAAATTAATATAGACCAAACACATTTTTATCTGCTAAAGAAAGATGTAGAATAAAACCCTCACCAAGTGTCAAATTAAATAAAGGCCAGAGTTAAAAGTTTTGTCTTGCGACACATTCTACAACTGTTCAAACTGTGTGGCAAGAAGCAACAAATGCCGGACCCAAGGGCTTGTGGGGGACAAGTCCTCCTTCCTGGTTGCGGAAGCT
The DNA here is from genome assembly GCA_013399855.1 of Oxyruncus cristatus. NCBI lineage: Eukaryota > Metazoa > Chordata > Aves > Passeriformes > Cotingidae > Oxyruncus > Oxyruncus cristatus. The sequence continues at coordinate 1,032,100 of VXAY01002371.1, forward strand.
CAGGCCCAGAGACAGACACCAGGAGTATTCTGGTTCATTTCAACTACTGTAAAAATTGGACAGCTCCAGGACAGATGCTGGTGCCTGTTGGAGGGGATGGGTCAGACAAGGCGCTCAGCTTCAGGAGAGCTGCTGTCTTAAATAAGCACAGATGACACAGGAGCACTTGCCTCTCACTTCTGGCCCTACCTCTCTGATACTTTGGTTTTGTACTGCTCTCCTGATCTAAGCAGGAGGTGACTAACACCATGGACTATACTTTGATCTTTGCACTTCTCTTCATATTCTTTCCAGTTTGGTGGATTTTTCTGCTCTGTTTAAAAACAGGAGACAAAGGAAACAAGTGTCACTGATGCATCTGAGAAAAGCTGTCTTACACTTCACTGTGGCATGCATGCCCAGGCTGAAACTGTGGCATGCATGCCCAGGCTGAAAGTGAATCTGCCTCAATTTCCCTTCCTGGATCTCCGGTGCTGCTTCTCACCGGGTTTCCAGCCCTTAATTCCTTGCCTCAGACAGTGCCAAAGCCATTGTTTTTTATGATGGAGCTATGTGGTTTCTGTGCCAGAATTATAAGTAAACCATGAAAAAATATTAACATTTTTGTGTAGACTTATGCAACTTTTTCCATGAAAACCCTCAAAAATAGCAAAAGTCTTGTCTCATCATTAACCATAGGGAAGAAGTGTATGGTACATGTGTGTCTTCTTAAAGCGGCAAATGTTGGTCCAAAAAGAGCATGTTTGCAGACCAGAGATATTCTGAAGGACATCACTTACAAGACGCCCATCAAAAGGCTTCTGCAAAGGCCTTGCTAAGCAGATATATATGAAATCTCCTATCCAGGCAAACTTTGGTCTACAAACACAGCTGCTCCTGCTCTTGAGCCGTCACAAAGCATGGCTACAATGTCAATTAGGTTGAGGCAAAGTCCTAACAGGGTACCACTTTTTACTAGGAGTGGTTGTCTTTTCCATCCTGGAGCAAGAACGGTGGCACCACCGGGGGACCAATGACTTCACCACTGGCTCACCTAGGGCCCCATCAATGCTTCCTGTGCTCTCCTACCAGGAAACACTATTGTATGTGAGATCCCAAACACTTTATAAAGTGCTTTCAGCCTTAGCATGCGTATCAGCACTTTGTAAAACACATGGGGATGGAAACACACATGCCAAATTCTCTAAGCAGTGAGACTGATTAGTAATTCAAGGTTCGTCCTGAGGAAATGCTTGCTCTTATAAAGTAGTGGGCTGCTGACACTCACATTTGAGCAGCCTTCATTGCTCAGGGACTCAGATATATCCTGTGAAATCCATACATACCACCGTGTGTTTTTGAGGTTGGTGGGTGGACGTATGCCCATTACAGAGACTAGCTATACAAATGCTCAATAATTAAGCAGTTAGTGGACTCCTACACACTTGTAAGGTACACAAGGCTCAGGGAGAGCCTGCCAAGTGCCTCAAGAAGTAATAGTTCATGACACTCTAGAGATATCTGCCAGATGCCGACACAGTGTTGTGAAGTTCCTATTTCAGGACATAATTTTAAAAATACTTCTAGCTCAGGATTTAGATGCCAAAAAGCATTTGTGTATGAATTGTAATGTAAACCATAAACCCACGAGGAAACATCAGAACCTTCTCCCTCTGTAGATACCTTGTGACTAAGGAGAGTTAAGAAAATATTCCTTTATTGGCAATGAAACAAATACATTTTACTGTCCCATGTGTGGAAAATGAAACAACCAATTAACGTATGTCTGGCAAAGAAATAATATTTTTTACCTTCCAGCCTTGCCCACACATCCCAAAATTTATATTGATTGCAACATTTGTGAGTATTGGACAGAGGGCAGATGGTGAACACTCTGCTGAGCACCGAGTTTGGCTGACAAGAAGGCATGGCAGTGTTAATAACAGCATCAGCAACGCAGCTCAGCCTGAATTTTCTCACGTTTCTGGATCTCACACTTGGAATGCTAAGTGGGGCCTAGCAAAAGCTTTAGCATTGTTGCTTTCATATCATCAACTGGCTGGCATAATCACTCTCACAGTACTAATATAATCTTATCCTTTTGGTAGACACCAAAATTAATTGCAGTCCCAAGAAGAGACACTTTTCTTTGACTCACATAGGATCTACATTTGTAGATCTAAGTTCTATAAAAAGTGGGCACATGCCTATGTTGTGTGTGTGTGTTTTCAGCATATTCGCCCTTTGAAGCGGGCTTTTTTTTTTCAATTTTTTCTCAATTAAGACTCAGGAAGTCTTAAAGCTGACAAGACACAAGGCTTGCTTTTCCCAGTATGTGTTTACAGGGGAAATGCGAAGACAACAGCATAAACAAGAGAATGCAACTCCCACGCCTGCAGCAAGCCATCCTCAGTGCGTGTTTTCAGCCTAGCCACACCAGCCTCTGGGCCAGAATGAAGTGTGTATTTATTGTTTCTCGGGTATTGTCACAGTCTCTTTGTAATTGCTGAATATATTTAAAAGCCCCATACCAACATTTTGAGCCAGCCCCATCTTCTTCATCAAGTTTGAATATGTTGGGCCCCTGAGTGCACTAATCACTGAGCCTCGATCAGCCTCAGGTGGGGCTTCCAGTCACAGCCACACCCACACCCACACCCATGAGGCCAAGAAGCCCCATTTCAGCTGAACCCTGGCTGAGCTGTATTGAAGGAGTGCTGCTCTCCAGCTTGTCCGTGGCCGTGGCCATGTCTGGGCCTTGTCAATCCAGACCTCTATCTACAGACTGACATCCTGGCTTAGTTTAGCCTGGTTGTTGTGGACCTTCTGGGCCATCACTAGACCTGAGGGTCTTAACCCTCACCTACAGACTGAATTTCTAGCCTGGCCTCAGACCTGTTTCATCACCATGTATTGCCTCATGATGAGGGCTCTTAACTGGTTCTGGCCGTCGTCTCCAGGTTTGTTGTGCTCACCTCATTCGGACACTGTGGCTTGGCCCTCATTGGGAAGGCTGGGTCCTGTTGGCCTTGGGTTCCCCTTGCCTTCTGGGTCACCTTGCTTTAGGGAGCAGGTGGCCTGTGTGGTGCCATGATAGTGGGACCTGAATTTAGTTTTACAGGAGCATAAAAAAAAAGGGCCTGAACAAGTTCCCCCCTTGTCGCACAATAGCTAGTGGATAGTTTAGGTTGGGCAATGCAGTGTGATGGGGTAGAGAACTGCAGGTCAGGCCATTTGGTCTGGTTAAAAGCAGCATCAAGGCCTGTATCAACGTAGTCTTACATTTAGGTGTAGCTTTGAAATCAGTCCCATTTCTAATACTGCTCCTCGACTAAAATATTTCCTCATAGTTTCACTATTTACCATTTTTGCCTGGCAGGTGAGCAAGAGGTTATGTGTGCAAGGACAAGGCTAGAGCTGTATGCCTACCAAAGCCGTAGGTAATGGCTTCTTCTTGCCTCTTCCTTGGTAAATGGAACTGCACTGATTTGGGTGTTTCTCTTTCTCCCTTTCCTTTTCCTGCATGGATTGCTGTGAAATTAGTTTTAAGAGGCTGCTGCTCTCTCAAACATGATTGGAACTGATGACTAGGTTCAAAAGTACCTGGGGAAAGGGCTGATAGATGGAAAGGCTTTGCATAATCCCTTGTTCCTCTACACTCTTGAACTATTAAGTGAGATTCAAGTGCTCAGGGAGTGATTTTACCTCCCTCATACTTTAAATTTATCCAGCGACAACAACTGCAATGGTGTATTAAGTGTATTTAAAAACATATTAAAACTCTATACCTTCTGTTTTCAGAACTGTGGTGCAAGATCAGCATTTTACCCTGGGTAGTGACAAGAAGGAGCTTTTGACCACCCATTACACTGCACAGGTGTGTGGGGAACTGCTCCTCATTAATTTAGAACAGAGGGAATTTTTGAATTCTGGGAGATAGACTAATTAGTGTAGTTTGAATGGGCCTCTCTCCTTTTCTCTTTTCACTGTTTTTGCATAAGCCTGATGTGTAACCAGATAGTTTTCCAAGATCTCTGTCAGCAAGCAGGGTTTAGTGTGCGAGCACCAATCTGAATATTATGGGAGCTTAGAGGCCTTTGACTCCAGAAAAAATGGTTTTAAAAGCAATTGCAATTGTAAAAGGGTCATATTACAATAATAGATTTGAAAGCTTATACTGTGAACAATGCAGTGGATGAGAGCTGATGATATAGATGAAGTACTTTGTGAGCTGCTGGGAGCAAAGCAGGTCCTGATTATTTCACTGACAGAGGTGGGTTGTGGGTGCAGCTGAAACCACGTTAAAATCCGAGCTTTCAATCTATCCATAATTACCGTGGTACTTCGGGAATGTGCAGCAGCAGCACTGTCTGTCACAGGCTAGATAAGGAAAGGAGGAGAGCCTGTGTTTGTATATTCAGTAGAGCTTTGCACTGACTAGCCCAAATGCGGTTGTGATAAATATAATAGTGATTAACTCAAATGGAAAATTAGGAAGAAAAGGAAAAGGCAAGCCCCGAGTAAAAGGAATTCTAAAGGGATCTGCATGACCCTGACAGAAGATACCAAGGCCCAGATCCCCAGAGCTGTTCAAATGAGAATCAGGTGGCTGAACAACTTTTAAGATCTCAGCCACAGTCCTGGGGGACAGAAAAGAAGCTGGCAGTCTGCAAGCTGCTTTTTGACAGACTGCTTTTCTTTCGTTCTGAGAGGACGCATGAAAGGCTGAGCTGTCAATATTTTTCAGGATGTTCATGCTATTGGGAATTTCTCTTGCTTTTATTTACTGTATCATGATGTTTGCATTCTGGTTTACATGTGGTATATGCATTGAAAGTAACTTGAAATTCTAGAGATTTCTTTGCCTGGTTGCCCAAATACAGCACTTTTTTGGCAGACTGAAGAAAGATTAAAAATGCTTTGGCTGTAACTCCCTGCCATGATCGAATCAAGACCTTGATTTCCTCAAACTCCTTGTTAGGACCACACTTTAGCAGCAGTGGTTTATGTCTCTAAAACAGAGTAGTTATTATTAGCTAAAGGCAAAACACATTCAGTCAATCAGATTCTGGTTTGGAGATGTTATGGATGGCATGTAAAATGAAGTACTGACAACTGACAAAATAACACAGTAACGAAATTCTATTCATAAATTCGTGCTGACTAGTTTCCAAACTATTGTTAATGGCAACTTCTTCATGGATGTCAACAAGGCAGGAATGGGAAGGCAGAAAAACAAGAATCACTAAACTAAACTTGAATGTGCATACACATAGAAGCGTATGCATATGTTTCTTTTTACAAGTGAGATAGTACCATGTCCATTCTAAACGCCACTTTTCTGCTGTTCCATCTGCACAAAGGGCTCTTAAAGCAATTATGAAAAAATACAGGAGATGAAGGGAGGAGCAAGGGAGTCTATGACCCAAGAGAAGTGAATAAATCATGTGGACACATACTGTGTGGGTAGTTGGAGCTGGCTCACAGGCAGCACAAGATGAGTCTGTCTAGCAGAGCATGCTACTTCGTGCTCTATCGCCTGGCTTTCATGTTCCACAAACATCCTGCTGCTCTCAAATGGCTGTAAGGATGGTTTTGAAAGCGTAAGCCAAAGATAAGCAACAGAAAGGTGTCCACAAGCAGGCAGAGCAAGATCTTAAAGGATCTGAACTTTTGCCATTCATCTTAATGGTGTGTTATTATTCAAATCGTGAAGCAAGATACAGTTTAGTGTTGCTAACTATTTCACTGCTGGTTAAAACTGGCAAGGTAAAACTGGACTGACAAGTAATAGGAAGATATACACTAGTCACTCTCACTGGCATCTCATTTTGGCCTTGCATCACAGTAATATTTTTATGAGTTTCATATTTGCATTATAAAGGATTGTCTCAAAACTCTTTGCTATGAAAAGATTCTAACTGTCCTGCTCTTTACCTGGCAGCATGCCTTTACATTACAATTTGATACTACTGTAAACATGAGATGATAAAATTTAAGCCCCTAAGAAAAGAAAGAAAGAAAGACAGGGTGATAATATTGGTCTTTAGGAGAGCAGACTTCATCTTCTTCAGTACACCATGGGAAGCTGCCATAGAGCACTGTAAAGGAGCTTCACATTTTTTGATCTTCAAGAAGAGTCTCCTTGGCAGAGGAATATTTAAGAATTAGTAGTCCTGGCAGGGGACTGGCTTGGGAACTGGTATCTGCTGACTGAAATGAAGGCATACTTTGAGGTTTTCCAAACTTATCTGGATGAGGCTTTGAGCACCCCGAAAGTTATCCCTGCTTTGCACAACAGAGATACAGTGGTGCAAAGGTCCTTTCCCACCTAAAGTGGTTTTATGTTTATGCTGTGCCTTAATGGGTACGTATGGAAAAGGCATATTCTTTTCAGATAACAAATGGAAAACTCCCAGACATTCTTTGAACTGGATATGCAGCTGCCAAGTAAAAAAGAAAAGTCTGTCTGATAGTCAAATATGATGATGATGAGCCCAGTACAGATGACTCCGCGTTTGCAAACTGAGTAATTGCGTAGTATATTAGGCAACAGGAATCATCACTTGGCCTTTCTGTGCAAAAATGGTATTACAAGAGCAGTCCCATCATTTTTAACTGTCTGAATAAACCATTTGATTCATCTGTTCATTCTTCCTATGACCTTTTTCCTACACTGCTTATTCTGATTCCCCATTGTAATACGATCAAGCTATAAATGTCATGTGATAGCAAAGATCAGTAAGAGTCATGCAAGTAAATGTAGACAAAAAGGTTGATGTGTGCTTTGTACAGCACTGTATCTTGGTTATCCTGAAAATTTTAAGGCAGGTTCTGTGTTCTGTTTCACTGGAGGAAGCATGTTTCTTCCCCAAGTAAAAACACTGTGCAGATCTTTGAAGGCAGGATGTAGATGTCTGTCACAATGTTGCAAGGCATTCTGACAAAGGGTGATGTTTAGAAATGCTAATTTCTTGCTACTCTCTACTGAAAACAGGTATGTTCCTCACAACCTAAGGTGGTGAGAGGGGACTCCAAGTTGGCTAGAATGTTGAGGCAGATCTAACTAAACCTTTTTGTAAAACCGGGCATTCTGAAGACTGCAAAAGAGCTCCTAAACTCAAACCCAAGTTTTATTTTAACAGGAATTAGATTCCATAGCTTTAAAAACAGATAAAACTAAAATTGAGACAAAACAGAAATTAAAGCATTTGGAAACTGAATTCCTTCTTGCCCAGTATGTCCTGGCAGAAAGGGTCCTTTTTTTCAGGCTTCTTTTCATTTTAGCAGCTCAGGAACTTTCTGTATTGCAACAGAATCTCCTCTGAGAAGATCCTTGAAACTGTAGAAAATATCATTTGCCCCACCACTGAGGCTTGGTTGTGTATCTGTTTTTCTGAGCACTTTGCCAGTCTCTGAGTTCTCGTACCCTCAGCATAGGCTCTTATACACTTTACTCAGTGATGGAGTATTTTAATTTGATTGCTATTTAATTGGATTTCCACATTATACAATCGCCAAAAAAACTCGCCTGAAGAGTGAAAGAAGCTGACAAAAGGGGAATTATCTGCGAGGGGTGTAGAGGGTATAAACCATCAAAGAAAGTTTATTTTAAGACCAGCTTGGCATTCAACATGTGGTGAAAGAGCACTATGTAAAGAAAAGTCTCTGGCAAAGTTTTTAAGGTTGGTTTCTTCATTGTTTTCTTTTTCTTTAGCTTTAATGTTTAATACATTATAAATTGCATGGGACATGTTTGGAAGAACTGACCCATTGAGGAAATGGTTGTGGTTGTCAGAGAAGGACAGAATAATGAAGTTCTTCAGAAAGAGCTACTGAAGACAAGAGGTAAAGAAGCATCAAGCACTGGCAGAAAGAGAAACTGAAATGGAGAGGTGATCTTACCATATGATATGAGGTTTTGTAGCAATATTGTAAATACTGTAAGAAATTTCAATCTGTATTGTACATAGATTCTTCTAGAAAGGTAAGTTGCATGTAGGAATTATCTGGTAAATACACATTAACATAAGAATGTAACTCACTGGCACTCTTTAGTGAAAAACTACAAGAGACATACAGATGTTTTTCAAAGACTTAGTTCATTCACTTTAATGCCATGTAGTGCCACTGGTTATTGTAAGTCTCTTCTAGGCCCCAGTCTTGGCCCTTACCTATTTTTAATCTGGAATGTACTAAAGAGTCTATCAGTACCTACTGAAAGCAATGGCTCCAAATGGGCAAGACAGAGAAAAGTATACAAATATCTTTCTTTTCGTTTGCTTTTGAAAGGACTGTTAGAGAATGGTGCAGATATTTTGGTCATTCCACTCTGTGCCACAGACAGCTGTGCAAAGGGGAACCCAGGCCCATCTCTGGGTCTGATAGAAGAACAGATCTGTAACTGTGCAGCTCACCAGAATAGATACTGCTCCACCAGTGGTTGTGGTGGCAAGACAGAGACTTGGTCAGGCAAGAGACATGGTGGGTTCCTGGCAGTTTATACAGGCAGGTGGAAGCTCTGGGTGTGAGTGAAGAACAGAGTACTCAGCTGCAAGTCACAGAGGCAGATGGGGAGTCTCAAAACAGGCAGAGTCACGGGCAGCAAGTATGTGTGTAGGAAGCTCAGAGAGCTATTCCTTAATGAGTTTGCAGGATGCCAGTCCTTAGATTGACGTGAGTCAACCATTTGGTTTTTAATCTCTTCCTCTGCATGCATAGTGACTATTCACAAGAGGATTACTGTGAAGTACTCTGAAACTAAATGGCATGTTTAGGATCTCATGGCTACAGGAGTAAAAGTCATGGACAAGCTTGAATAGCACAAGAAAGATGCAGCTTCGTTCATGTTTTCTGAGGAAGAAACTTAAAAGATCAGATACTCAGTGTCACACTCTTACTCACATATAATCATACCTCATAACGCAGCATCAGCTCTAAAATTCAACTGCTGTTGCCAGTATGTAAGTGAAATACCTCACATGGGTGTCACCTCTTCAGGATCACCTTGTTCTCACTGCTCGAGAATATCAAGTAATGGGAGCAGGCGATCACATCAGCTGAGAAAGTAGACAAGCCAGTATCTTCTGCAGATCTAATGTTTTAAAATGTTCTAAACAAGCAAGTGCCTGCCTAGACTTACCGTGTAAGACAATATAATACCCAGCTGTGTAACTGCAGAGTTACTGTTTGCCAAAATAAGACTCTTGTGAAGCTGAAGTTTCATGTAGATGGAGGTACTTCAGGCTCACCCTCCTCTCCAGAGCACATTTTGAAATGCTTCAGATTTAAAGCCACACACATACGTTCAGCAAAACAAGAGCCCTTCCTCTGGGGTGAGGGGAATGGGGGCATGGCAGCTAACTACCAGCCTAAAGAAAGAGAGAAATGATTCACACTAATTAAGTAGGTCACTTCCACTTTGTGTAAAAGTGCTCTTCTAGTAGTCAGGTTAATCTCTGAAATAAGGAACTGTCCGGGCTCAAGTTTCTGTCTGAGCTTGCTGTTTCTGCTTCAGATAAGTGGGGAAAGTAAGGAAAAATTCCCTGTAAAAAAAAAAAAAAAAAAAAAGGTGTTTTCAGCAGATGAATGTATGATTGTCAATTCTACAGAAACTATTCTAATTCCCACTGATTGAACATGTGGTTTAGTTTTGTTTCATGCACCTATGTAGCTTCTTTAAAAAAAAACAAAAAACCAAATTCAACCCTCTATAGCAGCTGCATTGGCTTCTGCTAATATTTGCTTCCCTTACAGTAAAACCTAAGCAGTTCAGCAAAAGTTGAAAGCCTTTTCTTTACATTTATTTCAAATTATGTCTTGCAAATAGTGAGTTTCTGCTGGAAGACAGAACACAAGCTTATCCATAGTGAGTGGGAGGTTGTAGCATTAGATCTTTCAGGAAGGCTCTTTGACCCCAAACAGAGGGTCAAAATATTTTTGATCATCAAAGCCCTCAAACAAGGGTGTTTTAGATATAACAAAATTTTTTTCAAAAAAAATTCTTAAATAAGAGGGAGAGGTATTACTATTGTCATTGTTCTGATGTAGCAGATAGACTGCTGGCTGGAAATGTTGTCTCTGCTGGAAAATTGATTATAGTTCAGTTTTGAAAAGTAGATACTTCCTCTGCTTTTAGTTACCATATTAGGTTTTCATAAGAAAAAAAAACAAATAAACAAAAAACCCCAAACAACCCACCCTCATTTCTCATGTTCCTGTTGCTTCCCTCAGAGCTCTGTGTCACGACAACTTACTGAATGTGAAGCAAGCTGCTACTTCATAGTTTTATCCTCCCTTTCTAGGAAACAGTTGCTTTAGGACTGATTCTGGTAACCTGATACCACTTGATGTATTTTTGCTGGAATATGGAGCCTGTATAAATTGCACCATAAGCAAATTTCTTTGTAATGGAAGGATTGGGAAGCTGCAGCTTGGCAGGCCATTTCATTGGTGTGGTTTTCTTAAGGTGGATTTTCCAGATGCTTTTTAACAGATGATATTGTAGACTTTTGCAGAGGAATATGTAGTTGCCACTGTTTTTAGAGCATCCCACCTGTAGACAAAATGTTCTACATTTGAAAAAGCTCCTACCTGCCTGACAGATACCCCTCTACAAACCGAAAGAAAAACTGCAGTTGTGCACACTTTTCAGTGTGCCTAATTATTTGTTATCAGTGTTGCATGAGCCTGCAAGCTCCTGCTGAAATTGAGTCCAGCCTTTGCAGTCTCAAGTACAAATGAAAAGTTAGGTCTCCTCTCCCACAGAGATGAACTGCCAAAAATCCACAAAGAGCATAGCACCCTATGCATTCATAAAACCAAAACTTCATTTCTTTTTTTCTGGGACACAGTAGTTGATACAGGGAATTATTTAGGTACAGGAGGGGCAGATGTAAGTGACTCCTCCGGTGCTGGTCCCGAAAAGGAGCTGGAACAGAACTTCGAGTAGGAGAACTTCCTCCCCTCTGAGCAAAAGCTCCTGTAGCTTATAGTTAGAGTGAGAGCAATCAAACCAGCTGGATCCACTGCACACAGAGTGCATCCATCCTACGACTCTGGGCTGGTGAGAGGCCTCCTGTCCTCTTACTGGTGTCCTGAGCACCTCCTGCACTGTGAGTGGCTGGCACTATCTGTCAGTCTTTTGCCTCAGAGCTTTCCAGGGTGCCTATGCCTTTGCTAGGATTTCCTGACAGCTCTGAGAAAAACACTTCCTCATAAGGCCAAGACTTATTCCTGCAACCCGTAGGAGCTGCCACCCCTTTCTGCATTCAAATAACAGAGTGGGAAACCGTGGCCAGTGACTTTGACATGGAAAGCCCTTTCCAGAGAGTTTAAAACTTGTGTTGTTTGCCTGGCACAATCTGAAGTACTGGGGAATGCTCTGAACTATACAGACCATGCAACCGCTGTCACCACATCATCCCAACTGGAGAGCTCTGTTACAACTCATTAAAGCTCCCAGACCATTCAGACTTAATTGTGTTGTCATTACAGTATTATCTGTCCCTAAGATATTGCAGAGTAGTGCACCTTACACCAACTCTTGCTCTCACTGCAGCACAAGAATGCACGTTACACATGGCTGAGCTGTTTGTCAGGCTGTGCCACATGGAATGAATTTCTCCTGATAAGGTAAATCTTCATGTTCTGCCCGGAAATGGAGCCTAGCCCTTCAGAATAAAGGAAAGAAAGAGATTTGCACTTTATTCCTTCCACTGGAAAGAATGCTGCCCAGTGGTCAGACTGAAGTAAACATGAGATAGGAGGCTGGAATGCAACTCTTGCCTTATCAGCTCCTGGCCCATGCCTCAGGAACCCTTTGTCGTCTCATGACATTTATTATGGGCTTACCAAACATCAGAAAGCCTTCTGGGTTTTGGACTTCTCTGTTAAATAACTTGTGTGATGATAAATGAGTAATTTAAACTTACAGCACGTTGCTTCATTCATCTACAAAAAACTCTCAACAGGAATTTCACTGGGCTCCCTGGAAACTCAGTGTTGGTTTACGAGTCTTTCCTGAAAGGCTGCAAAGACACAAAACATATCTTCTTGTTATGTACAAATAGTGTAATAACCTTAAATTGAGGTTATAATTCCACAGCCAACTGGTGAACAGCAGCTCAAATTCACACTGCTTGGGGTTTGTCTGCGCTGGAATGGAGTGGCTGCATTCATGCTGTGCTAATTCTTTTCACCTGGGTTTCCTCTACATGCTGTGTAGCATAATTGCAACTGTGAAAATTGGCTTTTCTTTAAGGAGGATTCAAGGTAAGGATTCAAAATCTCTGAAATAACCCGATCCCCTGATAAATTATTAAGGGAAAAAGTATTTTTTTAATTGTCTCAGAGACTCCTGATCAAAGAAATGGTTACAAGAAACTAAGCCACACATCTTCACATAATAATTAGGAAAATTAGGTCCTCTCCCTTAGTCTTATGCTTTTACTGTTCAAAAATGAGGGTATAGCCTTTAAAAAGCCCTTTTTAAAATATATGTTAAGAATATGTTGTAACCTCGTTTCCCCAGGCAAAAAAATCATCTCTGCTTCTCGCTGACTGCTAAGGGGGAGCTGGTCTGTACCTTGAGGAGGGATTTCCCCAAAATTCAGCACCTGGGGTTCTTAGTCTTCAGACACTGACTTTGTTCTACGAGTTACCCAAACACCTCCAGCTCTGGGGGTTGCCCCAGGTCTTGAAGGTGTTCATAGCCACTAGGTTTGGGATTAAGCTTCTTTACATTTTGTTTTTATTTTCAAAATGTGCAACAAAGAGGTGTTTTTTGAAACAAATTTTTCAGTAAATTTTCATTTTTCTTCCAAATTCTGAAGTAGTGGCTGCTGAGATCTTACTTTCATGACAGATGCCTTACTCTCTAAAAGGACCAAAAACTAGATGTGAGCCAAGGGATGCAGCTGAGGGGTAAAATGTGTCATTTTACTGTAGCTGTAAAACAGTCAGGAAAGAGAGGTGGGATGCTCAGAGGTATGGAATGAGAGATGAAGCTGAAGAGGTTGCTGGTTTTTTAGCCTGACAAAAAAAGATAATTGTGAGGAGATGTGACAGCAGGGGAGAAGATACATAGGAAACATGTTTTTCTTACACCTTATATCAGAAAAACTAAGTGCCATCTGCATGATCAGGCATCGGGTTAATACACACAAAACACAATTATTCTGTGGCATTCACCCATTTAGGACACCATGGCAGCCAAAAGAATAAATTAATTCATAGCAAAGTATTGGGCAATTTATAGAGGATAACTCAGTCAAGACCTATTAATGCAACAATCCAGATGTCGCCTCAGCCTGAAATCCCCTACCTGCTGATTGCTGGAAGCTGGAATGATGTATCAGAGAAAGGATCACCCTGTCCATACTACTTCTGCTCTGTCTCTAGGCACCTGCTATGGTCTGTGATAAGAAACAGGATCCTGGATTAGAACAAATGATACAGATATTCATACTGTTCAAGCTTGCACTGATTATGTAAGCTAAGTAACACTCCACAGTGTAATCAAAAAGTGAACATTATTTGTAAGAACTAAGTGTTCCAAAGAATTATCAGGCCTTAACATCACATTAAGTTGACCAGAAGTGTCAGAAATAATAAAATTAAACACAGACATTCAGTTCACATTTTTTAGAGTCTGTAGAAATAATAGAACATCATTCAATCAACAGAAGAGTGATTCGTTGGATGCCTGTTTTCCTTACCATGCTCTTTTTTACCCCTGGGATGCAAAAAAAGTATTAGAAACTAATCATCAGGGTCCTTAATTTTGACCCAAATTACAATGACATTATTTATAACAAGGAAAAGTTATTGTTTCACTTCAAGTGGGAATGTGAAATTTCTTGAAGCTCTCTAGGTCACTTAAAGCAGTGATCTATTGCACCCCAGGAGAAAAGGCACCACTCTCTTAGAGCAGAACCCGGCTGAGGTGGCCCTCACAGGGTTTTGCTATAAGAAAAGCCAAAAAGTGAGGCACTTTCAGAAACAAAGTGAAAAACCAGTAGCTTTTGTTTCAGTGTAGCAAAGCATTTTCTATTTCCATTTCAAGACAGATGAACTGTCGATGAATAACAACCCATTTGGGCTCTGTATACCCCTTGATAGCCAGGGTGTGAGTGCCTGGCAGGTAGTGTCTTTCCCAAAAACTTTACTTCAGGGCAAGGGCAGTGAATGTTGCCATCTGAGAGGTTCATGATATTTTTCTAAGGCCATGAAACAGTTAAGCACATTACAAGTATTTGTATGTATTTATACAAGTATAAGAATACATACACAGACCTGTGTATTCAATATATTCAAATAGGCTGCAAATTTTTAGCAAAAGTTGTGCAACTGAATCTGTGTGACTATACAAAATTATTAATTTTTGAGGTTTCTTCATTTTATAATTTTTATTAAATATTTTTAAAGAGTCCTCTGAAATCGTATGAAATGTTTGCATTTTACTAAAATGGTTTGTTTCAGTAAATGAATATATCTGTGGATTGACTAAGTTTGACTATTGTGGTTTAGAAGCATTTGTTTGTTTCTGTTGCTGAGTTTTCACTCTGGGGGAAAAAAAAAAAGTATTTTCTGCTGGAAAAGATTCCTTATATACAAATTTTTTACTAACTTTAATAAAAAGTCAAAGAAAGGAAAACATTCAAGTCTCTTGGCTTTTGCCAGCTCCTGCTGCTGCTACTTGTTTATAGTTTATTTCTCTATTTTTATTATTGCCGACCATTTATCAGTACTGTAGTGGTGCCCAGATCTTCCCCATGATGTTCATAACTGCATGTTGCAGCATGATTTACAAACAGACTAGCTGATACCATTTCTTCCACTGAGACTCCCAGAACACAGTCAGCCAACCTGGAGCCAGGAAGAGCTATACAATAAAATCACATCCAGGCTTTGGGTTTTATGTTATGAGCAAACAAAATCAGGGAGTGTTTCCAACAGCTGCTGGCAAAGACTCAGATCTGCATGCTGTGGGTACCGTTTTATCCATCCTTCTTAGAAGAGTAAGGGGCATTCCTCAGACAAAAAAAAAAGCTTTTGTTTATCCTTCAGAAATGGCCAGTAACTGGATTCTGGAGAAGGTGTATACTGTACGTTCAGAATGTCTGGATGTGTGAGCTGCATCTGGGGCACGTAAGAAGCTCCCCAGCAGCCCAACTGGGAGTGATATTTGGAGCCTGGCAGGCTCAGCAGGTGCTGAGTTTGATGGCCTCCCCACAGTGTGTCACCCCCTCTCCAGGGTACAGGAGGGACCTAGGCTGACAGGGCAAGGTACAGCCACCATTCTGGAAGCCTGAGTAGCTAAAGCAGTGGATAAAGTTTGGGAGGGCTGGGAGAAGGAGAGAAGTGTGTGGTCCTGTACTGTGTTGAGAGTGTGGAGGGATTGAGAGAGAACCGATGAAATTTTAGTGAAAGGAGGGACGACATCATGTCCTCTGACACTGGGAAGAGATTTCCTCATCGACTCACTCCTTCTGTGTGAGATAGTCTAGTTACTCAGAGGTAAAAAAACCTCAGATAGTACAGCAGAAATGAAATCTGTGATTTTTATAAATACACAGAGTTTGTGAGGAAGGTTTTAAGAGGCTGCAGACACACTTTATTAGAATTCAGTGACTAAAAATATTATAAAGTTATTGAGTAGAAGGAATACAGGTGGAAACATCAGGACTGAATAGCACAGAGGGGATCAATGGCTCTGCAGTAAAAGAAGCAAGGACTTAGCTGGTACAACGAGGGGGCAAAGCCAGAAGTAAGCCTGAAGTAGGAAAAAATGAAGGAGTAAAGAAACTAAGGTTGCTGGGGCACTGGAGTGAGACGTGTCTGTTGGGATGTGGCAGCAGAATAGAGCTCAGTAAGCCCAGCCATCCTCCTCTATAAATAAAAGTAATTCCCTTGAAGCTAATGGACTTGGTTTGACATTCATTAGGTGAGGAAAGCTAGGGGGTGAAAGAAGATGATGATGATGCAAAAAAAATCCCTGGAACATAACTCATGATTAAACCTGCTGGCTTGGGCAAGGCTGTGCAGACAGGGATACCAACAGCAGGAGAATAACACCATGCCTGCCACGATTGTGAGGCTGAAGGAAATGAAATGAATTATTAACTTCAGTTTTATGTCAACAATAGCATAACATTAATCCTGCCTGAGCTAAACTGATAATAACTGGTAAGAACTGTTTATGGCTTATTCAATGTAAATTAAGCCAACAGTGAGTAAAATATAATCAGATAGTCAACAAATGTTAATTAACAAATTAGAAACATGGAGACAATCATTGGCAAGCATGATTATAAATGTTTAAATAACGCAGTAGTTGCAGAGCAAGATGTAAATTAAGTTAAATGGTCAGTCTCATGGTCAGTGACAGAAAACATATTTAATAGGTAATAGAATCAGCAAACAAAACTGCAGTGGACTTGGAGGGTGGTACAAGGACTAAGAAAACAGTATTGCCATATATCAGATGTTTTGTTTATAACAAAGCAATGATTTCTGGTACTTTATGAGAAAACAGAAGATAGAACATTCAGTCCATGAAAGAAACCATTTCAGAAAATTCACCAAGAGCAAATCTGAAAATGATCATTCTTTTTAATTCAATAGTGCAGAGGTACCTCCCATGGGAAGGTATTAAACACATTAGTTGCAACAACTATTAATACTCTATTAAGGATGAAATCCAAGTAAGCTCGGCAACTTATTACAATCAAGGGTAAATTGGCGTGTTAAACCTACAGTTTGTTTACAGTGGTTATAAGCAGCCTCGTAGCATGAAAAATGCAATTTGTTGAAACACATATCACTAGGGCATGTCTCTTTTGGCCGTTGGGAATCGTTCTGTAACTCAGATCATGCCCAATAAAGAAAAAGGCTTCATCTGAAGTATTGCTGTTGTCACAAGATATTTGTGTTGCTGATTAATAGGAAAAAGCTAGCTCAGCATCTTATTGTAAGACCATTGTGAAGCAATAAGCAGTTTCTGAACTAAGTGGTTGTAGCCTATATTTTAAGGTTAAAATCTGAAAAACTATGTATGAGATAGGAGTCTTTTTGTTCATTTAATGTGTTCACTCTCTTATAAGAGTGAACTTCTGCCTTCCAGGCAGAACCAAGTCTCTGTGCTGGAGCTGCGATGTTGAAGTTTGGAGCTTTGTTCTTAGCACAGTCTTCTAGCTGGGGAGAGCTGCACTCTCTCACCGTCAAACTAAGTCAGGTTTTTATGTGGCCCTCTGCGAATCTACTTTCTTTCTATTGTCTCCCATATCCAAATATTGAATTCCTAGATTCTATACTCAAGGAGCATCAGTCAGCATCCTCTTTAAGAAGCCCATTGGGAAAAGAGAAAGACTTCTCTTCCTTCCTTGCAATATGGTGTATTCATTCTTCAGAATAAGCTCTTTCTGTGTATAAGTTGGTTAAAAATAATAATAACAAAAACCAAAACAAAAAAAAAAGCTGAAGACAGAATGAGTGAAGGTTTCTGGTTTGAAAAATACATTTTCTATTCTGTGTTTTGGAAGAGATTTTTATTGCATTTTTTTTCTGTTGGATTGTTTTGGTTTTGTTAGTGAAGAGGAATTCAAAGGAATGAAATTAAGCCTATGAACTAGTACCAGTACATTAAACATGGGAGAATTGAACTAGCAATTTCCCCCAGCTGTAGGCACTTTGTGAACTGCCAGGCAGTAAACTCACTGCCATCTACCACAGAAAGTACTGTTGCTGGTTTCCCTTCCCTTTGCCTTGGGATTTGCTTTGTATTCAGTGGATTGTTTCAAATCCTTGCCTGCACTCAGTACAAAGGCTGCAGTCCAAGCACAGCCAAGGGTTTCCTCCTTTGCAATCACTGACCAAGGGCAGGCCTTTCAGTACTAAACATGCTTCAGGGGACAGGCACAAAGAAGTGATCAGGTGCTGGAGAGCTTCCTGTGTTGCTGAACTCAGAAAATAGGTCAGCTGTCCTTCAGCTGCCCCGAAAAAAAATATAAAGTGGGTGAGGAATAAACTTGTTTTTCTTTCTTTCCTATCAACGTTGTTCCAAACCCAGAGGGGAGGGGAAACTATCCATCTCCTACAAGCTGTACAAATACTGATGTTCAGATTATAGGTTGTTAAATCCTTCTTCTGCTGTGAGTTCTCCACTTTTTGGGCTGTTAAGGGATGTGGGTGGCTGAGCAGTACTGGGACAAGCAGGAATGCTCTCAAAGCAGATCTCCTGCTAATCCCTTGGAGCACGATGGTGTCAGGGCACTGCACTGCTCTGCTTCTACCACCATCCTAAGCAAAATCACAACTTGGTAGAAAGACCTCCTTTAACTACCCTGGCTTTAATTTCCTCACTAATCCTGCAAACAGAGGCTAAGGCGGTGGGAGGGGATGTGTTTCTTTTCTTTTTTTTTTTCTCCTCTCTGTACAAAGAAAAACCTCTCTGTGAAAAAGAGGGCCTGTACTTGGCATGTAGCATAGTAACATGAGCATAATAAACAAGAGTGGCTGTCCCCATAAATAATAAAAGGAATGTTTCTCCTCACATGGCAGCTTTTCAGAGGAGAAAAGGCAGGGAATAGGTAGTCCTATGTAGTGCAATGTTGCAAGCTCTAATCCCCACTTCTGTTGTTTTCTTTGGCAAGCCACCAGCTAGTGAAGAAGGGGGTACCTCTTTGCTCTGCACTCCCTTCTAACTTATATTCTCTTTCTTATCTCATGCCTTGTGCCTGCTGGAAACTAGAAGGCTCCTTAAAAACACCATTGCATTTCTTCCTTCTGCCTGTGCGGCATTTTACATTCTCATAACGATGAAGCCACGCTCTGCTGGCGATGCATTTGGACTTGTAATACCGGCGTGGAGGTGAAAATAGACCATTCTCAGTTTAACATCATCCTGATTTATGTTCCTGCAGCAAAGGTGATGAGCTCTTGATACAAGCGAATAACTGTATCATTGGAAAATGTTTCTGATGTTGTTTCAGCTGCTTATGTAAAAATGTTAAGCTTTCTCACCATTAGGGACATGATTTACTGACATGTCAAAATTTCCCTTTTCTGGCCACTCTGTTCAAACTTTGAATATATTGTAGTTGGCTTCAGTTTTCAGAGCCATGTGTTAGCTACTGAAGTAGCTGAAAACACATGCAAATTATCCTTTTATTCTGGCTGAGATTATGACATTAAAACAACAACAACAGAGCAAAGCCTGTGCAGAGAGTATCATAAATAATTTAGCTTAAGTGAATGCTGAAATTAGTCAAGGCACCGCATTGCTTGGCTCCAAACAGTCTATTTACAGCCAGATATGTAGAGTACCCTCTGGCCAAAGCCTAGCCTTTCAAAAATGGAAAGCAGGAAAAACAATATGATCTTCTTTTAAAGAAGCATGTTGGAATGATCTGCAGGGTTAAATATACCTAGACAGTGCTCCATGCCATAAATCCAGCAATCTTGGGAGAAAACAAACTGTTTATAAAGAGCCCTGAGCTGGGGAAGGAGATAATGAAAAGTGCTCGTGTATTATTGGCAAGTGATCTGAACAGTACAGGCAAGCTAAGTGCATACAGTATTATCTTGCGTAATTATTGGGTCACTGTACTGTAAACTAAGTGGCTACTATACTTAGCCATACTACTGCACTCACTGCCTGAGTAAGGACTAGATCCAGCTCTCACTCCAGCCAGGCTGTATTACACCGAGCTCAAAGGACTGAATCATGGCCTACTGATTCTTCTTGGGGTGGCCTTCATTTCTGGATAGCTGAGATGAATGGGGGGACAAAACAGTGATGGGCACCCACTGCAGCCAAGCACCACATGGCCTTTCCAAGGATCCCAGGGCTTTGAAGACACAATGAGGCAGCCAGTGGACAAACCCAAAGAGATGACTTGGAGCATTTCAGAGAAAGACAGAGAACTGATGTGAACTACAGACTGCACAATTTAACAGCTACTGCTGTCAGAAACCCAGTATAATCTCAGCTGGGGAGAAAGTATGCGTTTCTCGTACATTCCCTCGAACGCGGGTTTCATGTGCAAGGTAGCACTTGAGGAGTAACTTCTACCAGCACAGGACAGCAGACCAGGAATGAAAGATGACTGTGACAGGCAAAACCTGCATTCAATGGAAGGGGAAAAGTTGAAGGTGTTTTTTATTATGGACACTTTCAGAACCAGCCTCCTTAGCATGTTCAAGAGTCCAAAAGTGACTGTTCAGTTGAAATAGTCATGAAGAATGGGGGAAACCCCCTAGATAGTCCATGGTAGTTAGGTAAGCTGAAAAGTATGTGGGCATATGTGTGTCCGTATGTGTATCCCCATGCAAAACCACAGAGCTACAGAGAGTTTAACAGGCTAGCTGTAGTAACACAGGACTGTGTTAAAGTCAGGAGGAGAGGCTGTGAAAGCAATGGGTGAGAGGAGGAAAAGAAGCCAGGATTACAGAATGAGATGAGATGGAAACAAAGGCCAGGAACTGAGAGAGAGAAACTGGAAGTAGAAAATGCAGCAGCAATAAATGAAGTTGTAAACAGAAGACAAATGGAGAGAGAAGGGAAAATAAAAATAATATTAATGTTTTGGGGGGTTTTTAAGGAAGAATAAACAGCTTGAGCCTTGGGAAATATACAAGGTGTTAAAATAAACGAAACAGAAAACTTATGTGAAGAAAGTAGTGCAAGAAATCATTGAACAACACTAACATGGCAGAGACAATAAATCTGTCCCAAGACACTAATGGCAGTAGTTTAGCTGACAAACAAAAACTGGATTGGATCTTATATCCTTTAAATATATCCTTGTCTCTTAAGCAACAATACCACTTGTTCTAAGTGGGTGTGCTGTGCTATGGCAGGTCCCTACCAGTCTATATTCTGAAAAACCTGTGGTATAGGAGTGAATACAGAGATAACTGAAAGTGTAAATTTATTTATATACCTGTATCATCTGACATATTACTAATTTTTTCAAGTCCCAGAGTAACACAAATTTCTAGACCATAAGGCTAAGTTAAAAAAGGTTCTTTATGACTAAGGGTTCTTTCAATTTTGGTTTCGTGGGAAATGTAATGACAAACCCTAAGCACTAAGGATTTCCTGTGCATACAGCCAGTGTCTCCAAGGCAATCACTGGGTATATTTCATTATGTGAAATAGAGAATTTCCTCTGCCAGTCGTGCCTGCCCCTGTCAACGATGACCATCCAAACAAGTGGAAATGAGGAGAGAATGATTATCTCTTGGAGAAAGAGGAGATGGTGAATGTGCCTTAGGTAGTAGACAAAAGATCTTTGACACCTCTTCACATCTAATGAATCCCTAATGCCACTTTCACAGAGGGGAGAAAAGGTAAACAGAGTCTGATTGTATCAGTTCCACACAAAATGTTAAATTCTGGGTCAGATTCTTCTAACCCTGTGTGTTTTAAGCTCCATAAATTTTCTTTTCCAAAGATTTAATTCTGTTTGTAAACAATGTAAAAAAAGAAGCCAAGATGTTACCTAAAATCTTAGAAAAACTTCTTTAAGACCTTCAGCCTTCATATAACCCGTGGAGTAGCAGTGGAAATAGAGGCTTAACCCTTTTATCTCTTTTTCTGTTGCAAGGTGGAACAGGCCTGCAGGCATGCACACAAGGAAGTGTGACAATGCAGTGCATGCTACAACTCACCTCCTATCATTGGACTTGTACTTGCTATGAACCTTGTGTATTGATATGGTGTTGTGAAATACTGTGTTAATGATGCTTCTACGTCTTTCTCTCTCTCTCTGTTTTTTGTTTGTAGTTGTTTTTTTTAAAACAGAAGACTGCTAGTGTAGTCTTTGGGAGCCCAAAAGTATATAATTCTTATGGCACAAAAATTCATCTTTCTACTAGAGTGAACCTGTGGTAAGTGGCAGGTGGTTTTAATTCCTTGGATGTGTTTACTTGCTTCAGAGAGGACTAGTTATGAAAAATTAGCTTGGTTTTTGAGACTGAGAGGTGTGACTTCTTAACACTGTAAGTGAAGGATGATGTATGCCAGCAAAAAGCATGTCCAAAGCAACCTTTCCACGAAAACTGTTTGCTTTTTTCATTTTTAAAGAGATGAAGTCTGCCTTATGTATTTAAGATTAGGAAAAAAACCCTTACCTTATTGCACAGGACTATTTGCCTTGTTAAGTCATGTTCACCCCAGAAATATAACCAGAGCACTGAACAAGATGCCATTAAGGACAGGTACAGCTATTAGAAACTCACTGCAAGTCAGAATATCTCACAAGATGGTGAACTTGCTGTTTCCATGAGCAATCTTCTCATCTTTCCTTGTGGAGGGGTCAGGATGCACAGATGCTCCTTGTGAATGTTGAGGTGAGGTCTAAATGAATGTTTCAACAAGTAGAAATTATTTCTGGAGCTTTTAGATCTTCAGTAAGCTTACACACGAAACAAGTTGTCATGACTCAATAACATTTTTTTCTGAATCCTTGTAGGGTTTGTTTGTTTTGTTTTGAGGGAATTAAATTGTGCTTGCAATTCAAACCTGCAATGTGTGTATGCAAGGTAGAAGGAGGTTGTTTGGGGGAAAGTGTTATACGTTCAGTAACCTTTTTGTATTTATTTGTTCAGCATGCTAGTTCTTGTGCTATTTGAAGGAGTGCCTGCACAAAAAGCTACGAGGTGCAGGCAAATAAAAAAGCCTAGAATGTTTTGAAAGCCTCCCCCTTGACTTCTGATTGAGGGGATCTGTAGAATTTTTGGCACATTATAAATCTGTGTTTACTGAAAAAAAGAAAAAACCAACGCAACAGCCCCACTCCAATTCTGGGTTTACACCTATGAAAGTCTATGCCAGCCCCAATTTATAGAATGTCAAGTGTTAATAATTCACAATAGATTCAAGACGAAAGAAGACTTTAACTACATTTGGGGTCAAAACATGTAAAGTTTTAAAGTCTAAATATACTATGCAATTTGATCTTAAGAGAATGAGAAGATCCAAGCTTACTCCACATTGTTCCCATTCTTCTCCTAGAAACTTGAATATAAACTTTGTGTTTAAACATAAACCCACCTCTGGGGTTGGCCTGTTCTCTTTATTTATTTCGTTTGCCATGCTGCTGACAAGGTCACGTGCACAAGAAGAATGTCCCACTCCTAGTCTTTTTAAGCTATTGACAGGATAGCTCATGCAAATCACTTAGTTTCATTGTGCCTCTAGCAATGGAAAGCAAACTATCTTTCTTATTCCTCAGTCATTTTCTTTCACATCGCTGCTTTTATATTTTTCTCTCTCAAACTCTCATTCTGGCCTTTGGTTACAGAAACACACATTCTAAATGGGATACAGATACATTCCACAGTTTAAAAGTAACTTGGGCACAAAACTCTTGTTCAGGCAAGGTAAAATCTTTCTTTACAAAGTCCTTGTTAATATCAACAGCAGCTGGCACTTTTTTACCTACTATTTGTTTTAATCCTATCTGCCAGTTGTTCATATACTTCCTGAGAACTGGGGCAGAATAACTTTGAGAACAGTAGATTGTGTGGTTACCTAAGGTATTACTGAACTTGTAGCCTAAATCAGAGCTCTGAAGATGAAATCTAGCACTCACGCATATGAGTTTGTGTTATTTTCTGCTCAAGGCCTTCTCATTTTTCCTGAACTTCTGTCTTCTGAATTTTCTTGGACATTTTCACACCCCACCTTGCATATGTGTCCCTCATCACTTGCACCCTGGAAGACAATAGAGCTCTTGGCTTATAATGGCGATGTTTGACTACCCTGTGGTGAACACCTTTCATGAGGCCCTGGATGAATCAAAAAGTTCAACCTTTTGCTTTCATTCCCCTCTCCCAAATTTTGAAAAATCACATTTAATCACTCAAATTACAAGCACAGCTGTAATGGATGGATGCTTTTTTATGTTATATAAGCTTAGGGGCAGAACAAAGCCTTTAAAGCTAGTTTCTTTCACAGTTTGAGGAAGGTTTCTCTTACAAAGGGGGAGGTTTTCCGTCAATGTCAGTATAAGAATACAGTTACTGTGACAGACTTTAGAGGCAGAAGAAGCCTCTGAAACAAATTTATTGGCATTATAAATGATGATTATTTCTTTCACTGACACCCAGAAGCCTGGCACTCAGTGATGAGCAGAGGCACTGTGTTCTTGAGACATCTGACCTCCCTGAGGCACTTTGGTGTGTTCTGCTCACATTGATGCCTCTATGGCAATAGTTACACCTAAGTGCCAAGGATAGGCTTAAAACCACCTGCAAGGTTTTTGTTTATTTTTGCTTATTCTTCTGGTTATTAATTTAACTGTGGATCAGAACTGAAGTATACAGTTGCCCTTTGGAAGAGCTGAGTTTAGGGTATCCCCTGGGGACTGGATTCCTACACTTGTGGCACCACCTGTGGCTAAAATCTCTGCTGAGTGCACAGCTGTAAATGACCTGGAAGGCAGAAGAAGCCAGGGTGATGCTACCATATTCTACCTCACCCCTCTTCTGCAGTTCCCAAACTAAGCAAAAACTACTGCTCCTTTGTAACAGTGCCACACGCAAAAAGACAAGAATAAAATTCTACTGAAGTGGAATTTAATGAGCCATCCACAAAACACACGTTGCTTTTTAGCACCTGAGGAGGCCTAGGCATTTCTAGTTTTCTAGTTCTGCTCTCACCTGCTCAGCACAGCTGCCATTGGTGCAGCTGAGCTTCTTCACTGCTGCTTCCTCATAACTCCAACCTGAATTCACCAAGTAGGTATCCCCTGTCATCTGAGGGTCTTGGTTTCATAAGGGTACACTGAATTCAGCATAGCAGTGCCCAGTCAACTTTTCTTGAGGATCTTCTGATCTGTGTATCTTCTGGTATAGACTACCAGTGACCACCTGGTGAATGGAGCTCTTCTCTTCTCTTCAAATACAAATCATTTCAGAGCAGATAGAGCTATTTACAGTTGGCAAGTTGAGCTGTGTTGTATGTTGTGAGGAATCACCCAGAAAGCTGATTCTGCATACAGTAGAAGGAACAGGGCAGGCATTAAGAGAGGGATCAGAGAGATTAGGGATTGGAGACCTGTAAATAAGCATAATGGTAGTTAAAAAATTGCCAGATTTAGAAACTTGGAAGCCCCACTGGTAACCAGGGTGTTACAAAGTTGCTTCAACAGACAGCCTACGAGTGCTTTATTCTTCTCTAATGGAATACAGAGGCTTATTTTGTACTTGCTGGCTTTTTATACTTATTTTGTGTGGATCAGGCACAGAAAATGCTCGAATGCAGAGCAGGGTCGAATCTTTAAAGCATGCTACACTGTTTTGTTTATTCCTGCACTTTATCACTGCAAAGTCAATCATCTTTGCTGGCATTTAGAGACTCCACGGTTGCTCTACTCTCGGCACTGCCTGATAACAGGAGATTTGTGAAAATGTCTCTGTGCAAAAGAGAAGGGAGTAGACAGAAACAAACTTTTCTCAGTAACTCAGAATTGTCTCACTGGAAAGTTTAGAGAGAAACAGATTTTAAGAGCTCCTGTTGCATTTGGAACAAATTGGGAGGGGGAGGAAACAGTATTCATTTGCATCGTAAAGTCTTAATTTTTAAATAGAGAAAAAGAAAGAGAGATTAAGGGGGGAGAACCATGTGTTTTTCATAGCAACACTTTGCTTTCTACCAGTAGTTCTAGAATTTCCATTAGAGAGAAAAACAAATAACAAGGCTGCCAACCACAGAGATGAAAGAAGAAGCCAATGGAGAGAAACAGATTTTTTCAAACACTACAGCGATGACAAAATACCAAGGCTCATTGACAGCATTGTCAAAGCTTAAAATGATAGTTAATGATACAGTAGTGGCTCTCCGACATTTTAAAACACCATGGCACATGGGTTTCTCTCTACGTTTGCTGTTCCCTTCTTCTCTAGAGAGCAGCAAACTTAAAGTGATTCTGCTGCTAGGTAATAACAGCCAGTGTAAAATAATTATTGTCTCAGACTATATCAGGCAATCCTCTGTACACTTTGTTATCAGCCTGCTGGGAGCAAATATGGCCTGGTAGTATCAAAAGTCGTTAGTTCACGTCAGGACTTGGGTGACTGAGCAGGTGGAAGTTTTACATGTCAGATGGAGGAAGCTTAATGCAATATTGAGTAGCAGTTACATAAACTCTGCTAGGGTGTTACCACTCCTTTACAGACAGGCAAGCTGCAGAGGTTAGGAAGTTCAGAATGCTTAGAAAATCATGTAGTCCACAGCCATAAAGCTTACCTTCAAGTTCTGTTACAAGCTTATCTTCAAGTTCTGTAGGAACAATTTCAGCAAATTGTTGCTAAAGAAGTAATTTTACAAGCTTTCTTGCCTGCCTCTCTACCTGAAGGCAGGCCAGTATGCACCACAATGCAGAGTTTCTCTCTCCCACACCATCAGTTGGCACTGAACTGTGAACTGGGCACAAGATTTTCCATTCATTCAGGGTGGTTTTGTTGTGAATCTCATCTTGGAGCACCTACCTCTCTGCATCTGGTCCACGCAGAGCTGGTATGAACAGCAAGTGCTGTGCACTGCACTCCCTCTGAGTAAACCTAACAGCCTAGGAACTACACCTCAGGCATCACCTCTGCCCAAAACCCTGACTCTGGGCTATAAACACAAGCTCTTTCTTCCTCCTTTCATTTTTGGCCCCAAGAAGAGGGGTTTTTATCTGAACTTTGCAATAACTCAGGTATCAGGTGAGATGTAGGAGGCCCAACAGGAGAATTGCCTATAGTGGCATGGGTTAGCAGAGCGTGCATGTAGGAATGACTTGGAAGCTCTTTGGTTGAGGAGAACTCCACATCCTAATTGTGTCATTTCTGGTGAGTGCTTGTTATACACCAGATCGGTTATTATTGGGTCAGAACCAGCTTGTGGGGAGAGTGTGTGTGTGTGTGTGTGTGTAGGGGGAAGGGATGGGTCAAACCTCACGGAGGTGAGGCGGCATCGTATCCCTCATGGCAGACCCCTGGAGCCCCCACGGGGAAGCCCCAGAGTAGCTGTCAGTCACAAACAGCCTGGGAAAACTATAACTCACCACATCTCCTGGAGCCCCCAAACCAGGCTCAGATTGGCAGAGACAGTGAGAACACTGCCCCTCACCCCATCCTGGAACCCTCAGAATGGCTGGAGGGTCAGAGACCCCACGTGCAGGGGTTGGCCAGAGGGACCAGAGCAGATAAAACCATAGACATGGGTTTGCCTTGTGCCTGGCCACTTAGACTTGTGAGAGCTGGTTTCTACAAGGTAGCTATATAATCTGTCTCTCCTTTTTTGTCCTTCTTTCTTTTTGCTCCCTCTGCTTCTCTTTCTTTGCTCCTTTTTTGATGCTTTGGGTGGCTTGGAGATGGAGGGATTGGATCTTAAGTGTTGTGGAATAATAGTATATGTGCTGAGTTGGTACTATGGTGGAACATTTTATTTAAAGTAAAAACCAATCCTGGCATAAGAGGGAAGTAGTACAAACTATCCTACCTAAATTTATGTCAAAAATTTCAGAAATTTTGAAAAAATCACAGGACGGGGGTCTGGAACAGCCACCCGGCCAGCATAATGGAAAGAGCATTTTAAGACAGAACTTTGCAAGCAAATTTAAACTTGATAAATTGTAGACTACAGATGTGACTCTGATAACAGAGACCCTGACTTGATGATTTAGGAGATCCTTTCCAATTTTTTAATATAAATTAGAATATGAGAGCTGGAATACTTGTAGACCACATGTCTTACTAATAATACATGAGCTTATAATTTCCAATACCAAATAGCATTAGAGAATAAAGTGAATTGTTCCATTATCACATGTTAGTCTGAGGAAAGAGGTAGAGAAGTATAGCCTTTTGTGAACTGTAAGACTTTGGGAAAATGCAGTTCTTTTTTCTGTTTAGATTGAACAACATTTTTTGCATGATCTAAAGTGGTAGTGTTTTACATTGATAAAGGAGTTGATCACACAGGTAAAAATTATGATAAGATAAAAATTTTTACATCTTAGTTACAATTTTTTATTGTATATTCAGAATCCTATATAATAGAAATATGCCTGGAGAGGGACTTAAAGTAGTTTAATGTATTTCCTGTGGGATGAACTATACCTTACAGCATTCCTGACAGGTGTTTATACATTAACTTGTTTGTTGACAAGGATATCTCCAAAGATGGAATTGTGTGAACTCCCCCAAGTATTGCAATGCTTTTGTTGCACTCACAGTTTAGAAAGGTCACTTAAGGTCTAACCACAAAACTTGTAGCAATTGATACCTTTTTTTTTTTAAGAAACTGTTCCATATTTGAAGACTGTTATTTTATCTGCCTTCAGCCTTTTCTTCTCTTGATTGAACAGCACCAGTTCTTTCAATCTTTTCCTTGTACATTGCATTTTCCCCACCTCTAATCCTTCCTTGTTGCTCTTCTCTGGTTTCAGTAAAACTGATCTAAAGCCACACTGAACTCTGAAAGCCAGTGCTGAGTAGGGCAAGATTACTTTCTGTATCTTGCTGACTTTACTCTTCCTTATAAAGCCTATATGACATTGTTTACTCTAAAGTTCTTCCTGTTTTAGAAAAGGATTATTTCATGAAGGTGAAAACACGTGTCAGCAAGTCATTTCAACAAAAAGGAACTGAAACAAACTAATGTGAATGATGACCAAGATCTGGCCCTTTGTAGAAATGTTTTTAATAAGCTGTGAATAAGAAAAAAACCTCCACACAATTAAAAGGTTTTGAGTTTCAGAAGGAAACACAGAAGCCCATATAACAAGGACAGTTGGTTCTTCATAAATTTCAATCCAAGAATTGTGGAACTTGGGCAGGGCAGAGTACACTGGTAGAAATAAGCCAGTAAACATCAGCAGAATTTTTACTTTCTTTTGTTTGGAACATTGGAAACTAAATGAGTTCTAGTAATAATTATAATTTTATCTAGTAAAAGGGAGAAATGTTATGTTGAGACTATAATGGAAGAGAAAAAATGTTTATATAATGGAACTGCTCTGTATTTCGAAATAATTCAGGGCTGCATTTGACCTACTTCCCAGCTTTTGCTGTTGTCAGGGTAAGGGGGTTTTACGTTTTCAGGTTGTCTTGTGTTGTGTATATGCCCAAAGCCAATGGCTCCATGCTCCCAGTGTGCTTCTACTCAGATCATGTTTCCTTCATGCATGCCAAGGAACGTGTTTCGCACAAGGGGGGGAAGGACTCAGCCTTTGCCCAGGTACTTCTGCTCTTTGTCGTTTTGGAGAGGCTTTTCTACATAAATTCTACTCGCTTTAGATCACATGCAAGTAACTGCTGTGCATTATACAATGTGATTAAAAAACACATGGTACTGCTTTCAGTATCTGTTGGTCACACACTCTTAAGCAGGGTGTCCTTAAGACACATATTGCCATCATGGTCCAGATTCTGTGTGTTGAGTAGAGACATGAAAGAACTATCCTCATAAAATTATCTTGATTAATAAGGGCTCTATTTTGAGATGGGCTGCAGAGCCAGCTATGGTTGTACCTCTGCACCATGAACTGCTGACTGGTACTTCCTGCAGCTTTGTGCTCCTCCCTCTACTTCTGCATTGGTTGTTATAAGCCAGACGGGAGAGTTCCTGCTTGCACCAAGTGATCTGACATAGCACACACTGCAGGTGGTAGGATGCTCTGAACAATTTTGCCCAATACTACCTGGAGCTATGCCATGAACACAAGACCTCACTGTAATCTCCGCCCATCAGCTCCACAAGGTCGACCAAAAGCCTTCAGATTTGCATTTGAAATGCTCTCCTAGCTACCACTAACCCCGGAATTAATGCTCACAGCACCACAGACTTTGTGGAATTTTAAAAGTTTATTTTTTGTTCATAAACATAGTAATGAGGCCTCTTAATATATATAACTTATTTCTTAAACAAGTTCTTTTTAACTACTGATCTTTTCATTAGGTACAGAGCTCTAAAGCTGTATGAACTTAATACTTGGCCAGGTAAGCAGAACAGAAATTATCTCTGCTGGCTAACTTACAGTGATACATTGCAGCACTCTGCTCAGCAAAAGGTTTTAAGAGTACATTTGAACACAGTGATTATCTGATCTGCATATTTAAAGGCAGGGCACTGGATTATCTGGAAAAGACAAACTGATGTGGATACTGCAACTCTACTGTATTTCAATAGCTTTTTTCAGCCTAATTTCAGTGCCTAGAAGTTGTACCAGCACAATCCTGCTAGAAGTACTTTCCAATGTAATAGCCAGATGTTTTCTTAAAAGTTTTATCAAACTATTGCTGTTTCAAAATTATCCACTTTTTACTGCTTCTCTATTATAAGATGGTTAGAAAAAAATTTAGGAATTCTTAAAAATCAATATAAATTATATTTTCTCCCAAGATGTCCATGAAAGAGTTCTTCATGTGAGAGAGACAACTGCAATACAGAACACCTTACAGGAAGCATAGGTGTACTATCTGCAAGCCAGCTCCTTTATTGCAATGTTGTAATATTGCACACCATTATTTTATTGCATCATTTATGGCAGCATGTCCTTTCATTTCAGCAGAAAATTACACACCATGCTACAACTTTTTCCCCCTCCCTTTTACAACATTTCTATATGATTCCATTCTGAAATTATACCAGGAACTGCTTTTTCATCACATGTTGCTTCAGGGTGACTACATATACATAATTTTCCTTTACCATTTCTCATACCTCTAAAAGAAACAGAAGGCACTTGTAATTATATTGCCCAGTTACATGGCCATGCGCTCTATGTAATTCTTTTTCGGAAACTGCATTATCTAAGCTGCAAACTGCAAATTTACTTATGCTGCAGGTATGAGAAATTAAGGCTATAGATTAAGTTAGATTAAATCACCGCTTAAAATGAATGGCTTACACATTCTTAAGCTAAAAGTTACATAGATTAAATTAATGATTTATCACAGATAAACAACCAAAAGGAAACATGTTAATTATGACATCTGGACTTGCACACTTTAAAAAGCAACTCTTGTGCAACATGTTCTTTATACAGGTACCTTCAGAATCACAGCTGCAGCAGCTTAACACCATCTCTTAATTGTTTTCCACATCTGAATCTATTCCACTGTGATCTTCCTTTGTTTTTTTGTTTTTTTGGTTTTTTTTTGTAGGATTAGGATAATCATAATCAAAATAATAACTAAAGCCTAACTTTCTTTTCTGAATCCTCTCTTGTATGTTATTTTGGGGGGTTTTCTCTTCTATATAAGCTGATATATAGAAGCTAGTATAGATATAAAAGTACTGATTTGTAAAATCTCAAAGTTCCTATGAGCACTAATCATACTTGAAACACGCTTATTACTTGAATATTTATTGCCTCAGAAATGCAAAAATTCTTTGGCTATTAATACACGCATTGCCTTTGTAGACCTTCATTATTTAGAATAAAAAATTGTGCATAATATGGTAGCAAGATTTCTGGATAGAAATATTAGTCTTAAAAATTAAACCGAAGCTTTCTGAATTAAAAACAAAGTCTGTTTATGTTTGCAGGCATCAAGTATTTATAAGCGAGTTGACAAATTACTTATAAAAAAACAGTTACTAAGAGTGGTTTAAATCTTCTCTTTTTTTCTAGGATGATAGTCTCACTAAAATACTCAGTGACAATTATTTTAATCAGTAACAGGTCAATGCATATACAAATTTCAGATTACTACTAGGTAGCTAGGCAATTGAACCAGTTGAGGCCTCTATGATTCATTGAACATAGTTCCATGAAGCCGCAAGAATACGTATTTATTACATTGTATTACATTTTCAAACTGGTTTTCATTCACCATTACTTTTGGAAGACTATTTTAGAACTTCATTTCTGTGATTAGAAACTTACTTCAACTGCAGACTGTTACCCAGTACCAGGACTGATTCTGACAAAGATTAACTGAAATGAGTAGGAGTTTTTCTGGGAGAAGGGCTGATGATTAAACTCTAAAATATGTAATGCATTGGGAAAAAGCTTCCAAACTGGAGATCTCAACCTGGTGGGAGTTTTTGTGGTTCCATTACTACAGCTCTTTAAACACACAGGGCTGAGTTAACTGTTGGTGAATCTGAACTGTCATTCTGGCCATCTCACATCTTAGCCTGGTACATGGGGCTGGTTTCTTCACACAGATTAGCACATCTCAGCTTAGCTGGCCAGCTTGACTTAGCCCCAACGTAGCTGCTATTGCCAATAAATCAAACTTCCCTTTCTCCCACATACCTGGTCAATGTACAGCTGCGTGCTGAGGTTTCTTTTCAGTCCTGTCTCAACAAAAAACCTGAACATATGCAGCACAACATGATTTCAATTTGTGCTCAGCTCTCCTTCTCATCAGTAGAAGATGACAGCCATATAGTGGAAGTGGATTCCACAGTGCTTACTTTTAGCTGAACGGGTGGAACAGGAGTTTACCATAAGTGTAAAATTTTAAAAACAATAAAAAATTTTAACCTGATTAATGGTAACTGTATACAACACTGCAGAAATCAACATGGACTCCAGAAGTGTTGGCAAAGAGGTGAATTTTGAAGAAAAGGCAACCTCTGACTTAAGAGGTAGGAAGAAGAATGGATTTTCTTTTTTTTTTTTTTTTCACAAACCCTGATAATTGAAGTCCCATAAGTGTCTATAAGGATTACTGGAAAAAACTTTCCCTTGGAGCCATTTTTCTTCACATCTGTGATCTTGTAAGTTTTATGCAATCAATGCATTTACTATTTAACGTTTGTTTGTTTGCTCTGTAGGGTACTGGGACTGTGACCGCGTCTTCACTGAACAGTGGCCCACGCAAATAAGATATGAAAAGGGGATTGTGGATCCTGAGCTTCAAAACCCAGTGAAATCAGGAATTTATTAACAGTGGAGTATTGAAATCTGTTTTTCCTATGTCTCAAGGCTGGTGTTTCCAGTAGATTCTCTCATGTGTCATAAGGGTGAGGGAAGATCCACCTTCATTTTTCCCTTTTGTAGGGATACTGCTGTCAGCCCAGACACTTGTTTTCTGAAAAACTTCAGAATTAGAAATGTGTTTATCTGAAACCATTCAGTGGGACTGTAGGTGGGAATGCAGGATGAGAACAAACCCTGCAGGCAGCATACTCAGCAACCTTGCCTCTTTGGAGGATTGGCTATAAGGAGGGGGCCGCTAAAGATCAGAGAAAATACAATGCACATGCATTGCCTGGTGATTCAGGTATGAAGCAATGCTAAAGGAATAAATGGCACTGTTATTGCAAAAGTTTAACAGGTTTTCTATGTAAGGTTATTAGTGAGAGGATTGCTGGCACAGCTCCACTGCTGCTGGGAAGAGCCAAAGCATTAGTGCTGAGTCCCGCTGTGACCACTGGCAGCTCAATATACAGAATCACAGAATCACAGAACGGGTAAGGTCAGAAGGGGCCACAGCAGGTCATCTGATCCAACCTTCCTACTCAAGCAGGGTCATCCTAAAGCACATGGCTTATTCAATTTTGTCCAGATCTTGAATATCTCCAGTGAGGGAGACTTCAACAACCTCTCTGGGCAATCTGTTCCAGTGCTGGGTCACCCGCATAGTACACAAGTCCTTCCTCATGTTCAAACAGAACTTCCCACACATCAGTTTCTGCAAATGAGGCTGGTGAAGGGTCTGGAGCACAAATCCTATGAGAAGCAGCTGAGGGAGCTGGGGTTGTTTAGTCTGGAGAAACAGAGGCCTGGGGAAACTTTATCACTCTTTGCAATAACCTGAAAGGAGGTTGTAAGCAGGTGGGGGTCAGTCCCTTCTCACTAACAATTGATAGGACAAGCAGAAATGACCTCAAGTTGAATCAGTGTACATTTAGGTTGAATATTAGGAAAAATTTCTTCACTGAAAGGGTGGTCAAGGTTAAGGTTTAGTGGTGGACTTGACAGTGATGAGTTAACAGTTGGACTCAATGATCCTAGAGGTCTTTTCCAACCATGATTCTATGATTCTTGCTTTTAGGGATGCACAGTTCTTGAGCCCGGTGGAAGTGGTGCCTGAATATTGACCAACTCCCTTGTGACCCTCTTCCCTTCAGGGCCTGTTCCCATGTGATTCTTCAGAGAAAGTCACTGAAGAGGTGGAAGTTAGCTCTCCTGAAGTGCACTCACTGTAGCCAAGGCTGCCCCCAACCTTCACACCTCCAACAAAGCCTTCCCTGTTTGTTAGTACATGGTCAAACAGCTCACCATTACTCATTTTTTCCTCCACCACCTGTGTGAGGAAGTTGTGGTCGATGCTTTCCAGAAACGTCCTGGACTGTTTGTGCTTTGCCATGTTGTTCCTCCGGCAGGTGTCAGGGTGGCTGAAGTGCCCTACAGGAACCAGTGCCTGTGACTTCGAGGCTGCTTCCAGCTGCCTGTAAAAGGCCTCATCTACGTCCTCCCCAATGACCTGTAGCAAACACCCACAACAGTGTCACCCTTACTAGTTTGCTCTTTAATCCCAACCCATAAGCTCTCAACTTGCTCATCATGTGCCCCAAGATAGAGCTCAAAAGATCCCAAGTGTTGCCTTTTTGTGTAGAAGGCAACTCCACCACTGTGCCTCCCTGGTCTGTCTTTCCCAAATAGCATGTAGCCCTTCATACAAGATAGACCTGTTCTGAAGAGGGACAGATAGCACTGTGCTTTAAATGCCAGAAGAGCTCTATCTACACTAGAATTCATACTTTGCCGCACCGTTGTTACCAAAAGAAAGGTTTTGCTGGAAAAAATAAAATTAACATGGACATGGTGTAGTAGAATTGTATCCATTCTGGTTTTGCAAATGATGTAAGTTCTCTTTAAAGGATAGACATACAACACCAAATATTTAGAGAGATTCTTAGCATTAAAAATAAATACACATTGGTGCACAATGCATACAAGAGAATTAGTTAACTGACATTTATTGTACATATGCAATTATATACACTCGAATGAGCAAATTCAGGTGCACGTGTGAAATGAAATGTTGTGTTTAAAAAGCTTGGCCTCCTGACTGTCCCCTTCTCCAGGGAATGTAACGGTATATCTGAAACAGCCAGGGGGAAAATTGCTTTTGAAGCTTGTGCTTGCAAAGCACTTTTTTTCTTGATGTGTAAATTAATTTGCTTTTGGGAATGCAAGGATGCAAAAAATGTTTTTCATCAAATTAAAAAAAAAAGAAGGTGCTTCTGTAGGAGACTAATTAGTTAGCTATCTAAAATGTTTTGTTTAACGCCTGATTTGTTCTTTAAATATATAAATACCAGCTAGTGTTTTAAAGCTTCTGTAGCTGTGAATGGCTCTGCTGTCCCTCACTGCAAGCTACGTTTTTATTACTTCTTCCCAAGAAATTTATTTTGCTGACATGGGCCCTAATCCAGTAAAGTGCTAAAACATATGCTTAATTTTAAGCGGGTGAGTAAAGCCAACAGAACTTTCCTATGCCTAAGTCTAAGTACAAATTTGTGTTTGGCTTAGCTGGGGTTATAGTTTCTGGGTTATGATCTGGAGGGCTGTGTGTATTTCACAGAATGGGTGCCCTTCTGATGGAAGAACAGAGTTTTGCAGAGTTTTAAGGTAATTTGTTATTTATCAGAAGAGCTTGAGAAGAAAAAAGTACCAACAGCTGAACGCTAAAATTTTTGGAGATTAATGCATTCCTTTAAATAGGTATGTCATGTATCTTCTAACCAACACCCCGCAATTTCCTCTTCTACCTCTACATAACATTGCAGTTGCTGAAAACAGCTGTGATGCCACCTTATTTTCTCTATTGGTTTTCCCAGTTGTATCAAGAATTTTACCTTGGCAAAGAGATGACCTTTCTTAATTCTAGTGAGTTGATGAGTTGGAAGTTCAGTGTTTCTTACTATTTTACTCTGTAAAACATTTTTAACTGTGGGTGCATACAAGTGATCTTTTCCCACAGAAAATGTAAAACCACGGGAGACTAAAACATAGCTCAGCTTGGAACCTGAAAGTCACACAAGTAGAACAGGAACTTGATGATTCTGACACCAGCTAGAGCACAACTGGTTACACAGTGAAATGTATTCCTGCCATTTTCACTTCTGCTGGCAATCTCAAATGGACATAGGACAGAGTGGACCTGAAATCTGAGCTGTCTTCTCCTTACAAGGGCTTGTATAAGACCCAGAAGGAAACAAACCAGCACAGTGCATATATAAACTCATATGTCTGATTCTGTTTTGTTAGACCAGTGAGTTTTCCACAGAAACGGAGGACTCAGTATCCCTCTTCTTCAAAATTTACTCTGCCTAGTACATATTAGTATTAGAAAGCTCAGAGTTATCTGTTTTTTTAATATGGGATGGCTTAAAGGCTTTGTGTGTTTCATTTGTACCATGCAAGCTGTCAAGTGCTGCAGCTGAAGAGAAGAAAGAATGCAGAGAATCTGTACTAAATTTTAATTTTACTAAATAGCAGGCACAGGATTTGTTCAGAGAGTATTATTATTGGGTGAGGAGTTAAGGTAATCACAACAGTGGGGCAGAAGGCCAGAAGAAGATGGAGAAATCTAATACTGTGAAACATTTAGGTTTAGAGAGTACTTTGGGTTATTTTTTAAAATATATTACCCACTTACCAATAACCTCCTGCACATTTGGGAAAATTTAAACACAATATAAGTATTGCACTGTGTGTGTTAACATATGTAATAAGATTAAGCATATTGCAGTTTGCACTCTCACTCTCACATTTACAAAATGCGTAAAGGAAAGGGATTTGGCTGAAGTCACCGAGACAGAAGAGGTTAAAATCAGTAGCTGGAAACAGAAAGAGCAATTAAGACATTCTGCAAGGATTGTTACTGTGAAAACATTCATGCCTGATTTGTATCTGGAATAGGGAAGCCATTTGTTTGGACTTCAAGGTAGGTTTCCTGTCTCAAATCAGGAAGTTATACCTGTCCAGAAACACTTAAGTCCATTCTTTGTCTGTCTCGGGTTTCAACACAGTATAAAGTTTAAGCAAGTGATTGAAAGGTATCCCAAATAAAGATGGACTATAGCAAGTGATTAAATGTGTTTTCTGATCAAGACCCTAAAGATATGCAGCAACTATGTACCAGTATTATATAAATCCTAAGAAAAGTGGAAATTAATTTTTATCATTACTTTCTACTTAGTTTCCCACAAAGCATAGGAAACAGTGGATTTGGGAAGAAACATAATCTGTATTTATATGAAGTATAGTGAAGCCTCTTGGCTTTCTATATTTTATGTCACTGAGTTATCATAAAATAGTTTCATAAAAAAGGTGTATGGTAGCATCAAATGATACTGAATTTGTCTTCCCAGTAGATATTGAGTAAACTGTATGCCATATGAACGCATTAGCTTTTATTCATACATTTTTAATTCTCTTATTCAGAGCACTGAAATATCTGTAAATTGCTACTGCTGTCAAGGATGCACTTTTTCTAACTTAGTCAAAAGATTGATTTAATATGGCAGTATTTCCCAGTTTTAAAACAATTATTAAAAAAACTTCAGAATTGCATTGGCTAGGCTATTTTCCTTCAAGTGTAAATATTCTTCTAAGACACTCATGATCAATATAAATGAATGTGTTTTTTGTAAGATATTAAAAAAAATACTTACCAAGTCTCCAAAAACGGAAGATGAATATGTAGTCTACAATAATGCTTCACTGTAACACAGATCAGCATGCTTTTAAAATTGAAAAGCTTGGGTAGTCTGTCTCTATGGATTTTCCTGCAGCAAAGGCCTTTTCCAAATCCTATGAAGCTGCTAGAACTCATGAAGGCACTAAGGCACCTCTTAATCACAGCTTTATCTCAAATGTCATGTTTGCGCTCTACTCCTAAATAGATGAGCTGTTAGGAAGTGAAAAGGCTGGTGCTATCTTGAGGAAAGGACAGCAACAACCTGGAAAACCAGAGAGTCTCAGCAGTGATAACAGAGCTGTTTGTGTACTGTGGATTGGAAAGAAAAACATCAGGGCACAACAGCTTTTCGTAACTGCACACATGAGCAATTTAAGCAACTGGAGTTCACTAAAGTATTTGACTAACTTGTTCTGAAACCCATTTCTTTAACAAAACATCTTGTCTACCTGAATGATTATACTTGTTTGTTATTTTAATACTGTTCATAAATTCGAAGCTCCGAAAGCTGATGCTTCTGATTAAAGAAGACTGACGGGAGTTCAGTTTGTTTTTTAAATCAGAATTACGCTGTCATTTAAAACAGAAAGAAAAAATGGTAAACTAGAATACTGACAATACAGTTTTCAACAGACCGCCTCGAAACAAACATCAATAGCTAGATTATTCCTAAACCGCAAAAAAAGAGAGGTTTATTTATAGCTACTATATAGTATAAGCCCTCATAGTGGAATGGGGAAGACAAATGTTGAGAACTTTCACTTGAGCACAGCTCTGCATTGATCAGAACTTTGGCTTTATGCTGAGATGCCGCACTTGAATTTACTTCCAAATCCAGCATTGTCCACTTCTCTACAACAGGCTGGTCAAATTATTGCACTATGGCACACAGCTGACAACTTCTACATAGAACAGAAGTTCAATGTGTGACGCTTCATGTGAAATAAGGTGAATTTCTGTATTTCCTCATGATATTAATAATCTAAATTATAATTGGTTTTATTGGAGAAGCTGTGGTTGTAACCTCCAACTGGTAGCTTCCGAGGACTGTCCTTGACCAGTGAACACTATCTCTGTTTTTATCACCCTGAAGACTGAGAGACCTCCTGTTTAGAAGAACAAAAATAAGTTGTCAGTTGAATGTTTCAAGGAAAAGTGTCTTTAAAATTGCCAACGCCACCTTTTCCCATTGTGGAAAATTAATTTTAAACTCAATTTCAGAAATGATTGCGCCAGTTGTTGTGTATTGGTTTTAACTGGACTTGTCCTCTTACCTTCTCTAGAAAGCATTCTCAGAAAATTTCAGCATCAGAAATATCAGTACCAAGCTGAAAAAATTGACTGTACTTTGGAGAAATGGTTTTCCTGTACCATATGCTTAGAATAATTCCCCAATCTTATTTAAAGTTTCATTTTCTAGCAGAGAAGAATAAGAACAGTCTGATGAAGGTTTAAAAAACATGAACTCATACCTGGTATGGCAAAAAAAATGGATAATACCTAAAATCTTCAGGGGAGGAAGCAAGGCTCTGATTCGTGTGGCTCACTGATGACTGACCTTTGATTTGCATCATGATAAGAATTACACCCAGAATTTATTATGAGATAGATCTGCCTTGTTCTTGTTTCAGATACACAGGAAAACAGTTCCTTTCTGAATTTCAGTTCAAAGTACTAATTTCCTAAATGGCTGTTCTTTGATCTTGGAAAAGTATTAAAAACTGACTCAAACTTAGCTGCTATAGAGAGAACAGCAACTTTAGCAATGGGCTCAGACACAGATGCAGTGCAGGGAGTCTGGAAAAGGGGGGAAGGGACAGTGCAGCTCACTCACATGATCCCAGTGCTTAAGCATTGCAGTAAATACTGGTGATGGCACAGTGAAAGATGGTCTTTCACTTTCCTGTGGCAAATCCCTGTTTTAGCAACTGTAGGCAAAAGGGTCAAATATTTAACTTGGTATTAAACTTAGCAAAATAAACTCTGTTGCTCACAAAAAATATTCATGTCCGTATACCATCCTATCTGTCTGAAAGGTCAGGTATGGCTTAGCAAAGTTCAAAACAGTTGTGTTGGAAGAGCTGAAGAGCAGTGCGCTTGAGCAGGTGACTGGGCAGACCATGAGTTGTCTACACACGGGTTGCAAAAAAGAAAGGTTTGATTAATGCACCTGGGGAAATACTATTTTACAGTGACAAACAAATTTCAGTGATTCTCAGCCCCATATAACCTTGACTCAAGACAGGCTGAGTAGTAAATTCATTTATGAAACAAAGACCTACTCGGACCTCCCACTAAAATCAAGGATGCCTGCCTTTCTGTCATGGGAGGACTTTGATCCCTCTTTTCAGGTCGGCAGGTTGGGACCCACGGGGAGGCTGGCAAGGCTGTGGATCACGGCCTCACCAGCCCCACGGGCTGGCCGGGTGGGTGTGAGGTGAGCAAGGAAGAGGGATTCACGGGACAGCACGTGGGCCCTGCTCATCTGGCGGCATTTTGGAGATTAGTGCGAGCTACACCTGAGATGGATGGTGGAAATCACATAGTCTAATGCATGAAGGAATTTAGAGGAAGCGCTGCTATTTCTGGCAACTGTTTCCGATATAAGGTGGGGTTCCTTGTTGTTTCATTTAATTATTTTTTTTAAATAAAAACTGATTTTCTCAGTTTCTTCTTCCCCTTGTAGACGCTGCGCTTCCTCCCTCTCAGCTCTTACAGACCCCGCAGGCTCCCTTTCCCCGGCGGGCAGCCCACCAACCCACCTCCGCCACCGCCACCCACCGGAGCGGTGGCCGCAGCCGGTGTGGCGAGGCGGGGCCGAGGCGGGGCCAAGGCGGGGGGCGGGCGCCCGCCCATCCCGGTATCCCGGTATCCCGGTGTCCCGGGAGCGGTGAGGGGGCGGCCCCACCCGGAGGGCGGTGTCGGCGGAGGCTCCGCCCCCTCATCCC
>VXAY01002371.1:1073438-1086037 GCA_013399855.1 Oxyruncus cristatus
GGGAGCTGCCAACGGGCTCGCCTCGCTGCGGAAGGGAGGGATAGAAGGAGGGAGGGAGAGCGGGGGCTGGCCCGGCGCTTGGCAGGTGACAGGTGTGAGTGCGCTGGGCGACACTCCGCCATTTGAGGATGAGTATCCGACCGTCCGAGGTGCGATTCTTTGGTGCCCGGTGTCTTTGCGGGGGCTAGCTGGGCTCGATTCCATATATAGTATATTTGGGACGTCGGTTTCCATTGTTCGAGTCAGTTTAATTGTTGAGTAGAAATTCTTGAAATGGTTCTGATAAGAGGGGTTTTGAAGAGCGGAGACACGTAATGTTTCTCGTTTTCTTCTCTTTTTCTGTTTTGTCCCTCTGAGAGACCTGGGAAGGCTGTACGGATGTGTGTAGTGCTTTGTCTCATTCATTGAAAGGCTCGTACTAGAACTCTAAATGCTCAGCCCTGATGTAGCAAGGCCTTCAGGGCAGAAGCCTTGTGTTCTTTATACTGTACCTGGTTGCTCAGCAAGGCCTGGTTTGTGCCCAGGACCTATGGGTGTCCCTGTATTAATGATAGTAAGTACATGCATAAAAAAGGAATTCCAGAGGAATGCTTCTTAGCAAGGAGTGGGTTTCAAGTGGGATTTTCTAGTCATTATGAGTTAAGGGTATTTGATACAGACTGACTAAAACAGTTTCTGAAGTTCAACTGTAGAATGCTGAAAACGGGGCTGCATATAATTTTCAGTACTCTAATGTGTGTCTTCTGAACATCAGCAGAAGTCAGATAAAGTCATTCTCTTAGACTGTTCAGATTGGTTTGTATCTTAACTTTAGCCACCAAAATGGTACTGCACATGTGCTGCTTTATAAGAAGGGCTAATGACACTAGTAGTAATAGCATTATATTCATGGTTGGCCATGGTTTGATGAAATTGGGAATAATTTTCAGCTTGGCTGCTGATTTGCCAGATAACCAGGCATTTGCATTTCGTACACATAATTCAATTATTTGTTCTTTATCTATTCTGTTGTAATTGGGTTTTGTCAAACTCCAGAATTCTGATACCTGCTTTTGGCAAGAGGGAAGTTCCACTGACACATTAGGAGACATATCATCAGCTTCAGTAAGTTCTGCTCTCCAGTTTAAATGAACGTTTCAGTCATTTGTGATTGTTATCCATATGTTAAACTTAGAGATGCTCATCTGTAGATACTACCTGGGCTTGTGCTGCAGCAGAACAGACAGTGAGTCGAGTCTCAGTTTCTTTTAAAAACTGTGAAAACCTGTGTGGTTTTTCTCTTGTTGCTTCACAGGAGAGCCTGCAAGGGGGAAGAGGTAAGGAAGGCAGCTGGAGGAGAAGTCAGTCTGTGTCATCTCAATCTTGTGTTTGAGATGCTTGATAAAGCATCATCCCTGTCTCATTACATGTGGGGGCAGTGCCATCTTGCTATGATACACTACCCTTGCTTATACCAGCTTTCCA
Source organism: Oxyruncus cristatus (assembly GCA_013399855.1). NCBI lineage: Eukaryota > Metazoa > Chordata > Aves > Passeriformes > Cotingidae > Oxyruncus > Oxyruncus cristatus. Next base: position 1,074,903 of record VXAY01002371.1, read on the forward strand.
AGACCATGAAATGTAAACCATTTCCTTCTCAACATAAGAGAAGTCATAGGGTTCTACTCTCTTCCTTTATATTTGCAGATACAATAATAGAATGCTTGAAAACAGGCATTCTTCCTATGACAGTGTTCTGGTAGAAGCTTCTGTTTTCCAGCAGTGGCAGAATGGAAGAGGATAGTGATTTTCCTCACTTGCTTTGAGTGCTGAGGTCTTGCATTGTTTTGTGATGGTCTTTGGCTTTATAGGTAACTGGTATGTTTTTCAAACCATGTAGAATTAAACCTGTCATCTGTTGAAGAGATTATTCTCAGCAAACTTATGTGTATGTTTTGGATTTTTTTGCTAGGCAGCTTAAAGAGCTGTTGGCAGACTATTTCTTTGTGAGAGTGTGCTTTGAAACATAAAACTAAGTTACTCTTCATCCTATTACACAGTGCAACCTCCTTATCATGATCTTCATGGCTGGAAGCACTGGAAGAAAAAAAGTTGGTCAGATGTGACCTCAAGTTTATGAAATGTCTGTAAATTTAGGACTGCGGGATCAGGCTGATCTTTTCTGAACTGCTGCAAGCGGAATGCTGAATGATGTTGCTGTTGGTGCTTTTACAGGAAATAGAACAAAAATTCCAGTGATTCAGAACTGGATTTTTTTAAAGCTGTACCCAAAACTCAAATATTTAAATGTTTGAAATGAAAGTTAACTTTTGTTACCACGAATGTATGCAGTGATTCAAGTTGTGTTTTTTTTTTTTTTTCATTTTGATTCCATAGTTGGTTATCGCAGCTGGGCAAGTGTAGGCTTTCTGTTTCAAACAGGAGAAATGTTGGTGGATGCTCTAAGACATCTTGAACCCTGCTTAGCAAACTGGTCTGGTTTGGATTCCACATATTAAAGTGCAGCTATGAAAGCAAGAAAGCTGTGAGTTTTAAGATAAGATAATATTTTTTTACAAATTCTTAATTGTAGTCTGGGGTTTCAGTATAATAGTTGTTTCAGTTTCACCCTCTTTTGAGAATACTTACCAAAAAATCACTGATATAGTATTGATGCTTTCCCTTATAGAAGTTTTGTAGACCTTTATTCTAATTATACCAAAATTAGGGATTTATTTTTATTGTATTGATGAGCAAGCTCAACTTTCATTCAAGGAAATATTCCAAACGCTATACTGATGTTTACTGAGTTTTGTCTTATGCTGCCTTTGGATTTCAGAGCTTCTTAATTAGTTGTAATCGGGTTCAAGTGAAACCAAGTGAAATAGCGTGACATAATTAAAAGTTAAAAGATCTCTGATGTTTGTGTATAATATCCTGATATTCTTGGAACATGTCTGTTGCTGAATGAATGGCATCACTCAGGATGTTCTTGTTGCCATGGGTGCAGTTAAGGTGTCTTTAAATAGTTAATATTTTTAGAATGTGTTAGATTTTTTTTTTTATTGGTTGCAAGAAGTTAAGCATAACTTGGTGATGTGCTAAACAAATTGTGAGCTAATATCTAGTCACAGAATTTAACAAGAAAAAGACTCTTTTGTGTAAAATATGCATTATATTCTTAGAAAATAGCTATGTGTAATCAATTTTTGTGGCAATATGGAAATTGTGTAGCTCTTTCCTATTCTGAGCACAGATTTCACTGTCTTTGAGTGGTTTAAAACTCATTCAGATCCTGGCTGTACTATGAGCACAATTTATTTTTCCCGTTATTTAAAAATCTGTATTTCAGAATGGATGTAAACCTTGTGCTCCCTTTAGTGTTTAGAAAAGCAGTAACTTGGGAACACCCAGTGGTAGAAGAAAATTGTAGGTTGTATATAGGAATTTTTAAAAAAATAAAAAAAGTCATCCAAGCAGCCACAACTGTGCACCTGTTAGTCAGGATATTGTTAGGCTTGCTAGAATTTACCAAAACCAGGACAAAGCTACTATATATGCTCACTACTTTGATTATCTTAAACTAGATGGACTCTTAAATGCAAAGTGTCTTAAGCTTATTCCAAAATTAATCAAGTCTGGTGCTGTGTGCTGCTGACTGGCTGGTCTACTGGGGCTGCTAGTGGAGAAGGCAGAATTCCACCTGCCTTTCCCCTCATTGAAAGCGTGAATTCGAGTTTCTTTTTTCTACAAAGCTTCCAGTTTTCAGAAAATTTGTAGAATCCTCTTTATCTGTGAAACTTTTATGTGTCCTTTAAAATGCACTTGAAAATGATCAGAGGATGTAAATACTTATTAAGAAGTCAAATAAAATACATAAATGCGATTTCTTTAAGAAACCTTAGTTAATAAGACATGCTAGAAGATTAAGTTTTGCAGTTTGGGAGATCAGAATCAGCTGTTCTCGCATGGATAAGATGCTGAGATGCACCTATTTTCTGTGTGGGGTGGTTTGGTTTTTTTTAAGAAATAGTTGCTTTTGGGTTTTGTATATTTGTGTAGTGTATAAACAGTCTTTAATTTGCCTTTCTGAAGTCACAGATATTGAGCAATTATGTTTCCTTTGATCGTGTATCTCAATAAATTTTGAGCTCATCCACTAATTTTCAGCAAAGAAATTAGCCAAGGGGCAAGGTCTCAAAGATTTTACATTTTAATAACGTTGAACAAAAGTTAAACTTGTTAAAGTTGATGACTTCATTAAGATCATCCCTTTAGGGGAAAGTTTTGCATGAATTTAGGAGTTACCTGTGTTTAGCCGCCAGTTGGCCCGCAGATAGTTGTATGTGGAGTAAGAACAAGGTGTGAAGTGCAGTACTCTTTTCTTCAGTCAGTAGTTAGAGGACATGAGAGGTTAAGTATATTGTGGCTAGTGCTTGAAAGAGAGTGGTAAGATAATAGGCATCTGGGATAGAGGTGGAATGTGACTAATTGGAAGGGGAGCATGGCTGAGAGGGAGTGCACATCTATGGGAAAGGCGGCTTTGCTAGTTTTGCTATTTATGGGACGATGCCTTTGAGAGGAAGGTTAGCAGCGGCTGCCAGTTTTGGTTTACTAAATGAAAAATCATGTGAAAATAGGTTCTTAAGAAGATGAAGACCAAAAAAAAAAAAAAGGTGGGGGACAATATGTAAGGTACCTAGCAGACTGCTGGGCTGCTAAGATTGTCTTTTAACAGTGGTACGCTTTTGACTACAGTGTAGCAACTGTTGTTGGGAGTGGCTGTGAGATGTTTGGTGACATTGTTGGTTTCACGTGTACAGAGCCTCTTGAGCTGTGCCTGTGTGTGTTTGTGTGGGTCTGATTCAACAGGACAACAGGATTGCCTAGACACAGGACGTGAAGCAGCATGGGGCAAGAATGTGCAAACTGCAAAAGACATGTGGTGTTCTCAAAATATGCTGTCAAAAACATTGTTTTATTACATCATATATAGTTTCTTTAGTGTGACTTACATATTTGTTGCATGCTTACGGTGTAATGCAGTCACGTCTCTGTGGACTGTTGCATGCGATGGCATATTTAATGTACTCACAGGTCTGATTTATCTGTGAAGATGGGCCATGCTAGTATCAAATTGTTTAGTAAGCCTGAAATTACTTGCTTTTTTAATATAGCTTTATTATGGACTAAATATTTTATGGAGTTTGTTGAGTCTTGAAATAAGTATTTACCTGGTACATCTCTATTTTGTAGGTAATGCTAGTAGAAATGGATAAGAAATCCCTGGCAGATAGGATATACTCTAATACCTTTTAATTTTATTTGCTGCAACCTGTCTTTATTGTTCAAGAATACCTTGCTGTTATCAGGTATTTTCATAGATGACTTGTAGAAAGATCAAGCATAAATATGTTTAGAGAGTAATTCTTTGAGGCTGTCAAAGCTAGGGCTTTAGAACACATTTTTCAAAAGAAATTGCGTTATGTGTAAAAATGTTTTTGGTTGGTCCATCTGTTTATCAGTGTTCTCAGGATGTCTTTTTCAACAAGATAAAGTAGCTTAAAAAAACACAGTAAGTTTCAGAATTTAACTACCCCACAAGACACTAGTACTTTTTACTGATCCAGTGCCTCAGAAGCTGTGACTAACATGTACATTCAGATAAGTAATTTGTTTTCCTGGAGCCGTTTGGGGCTTGGAAATCAATTTCTGCTTTATACTAAAGGCTAGAAGTGCAGAAAAGTCTTTTGCCATGTAAGTCCTAAACTTGATTTCCCCAGGTGGAAAAAATGAACTGTTTCACCTACATGGCGGGGTGGGAGGGAAAGCACACAGTTAAAAATTGTTGTACATTGTGACCTGTAATTGTATCCTTTGTCAGTTCATGTTGCGTTTAAACCTTGAGAAAAGCCTCTACCCCATGTCTATGCCATGCTATGTATCTCTGTTTACAGTACTCCCATGTCTTTTTACAGCACTCATCTTTTTTTCTATTTATTTTTTCTTTGCTTTTTAAAAAATCTGTCCCATGCAGAATTTATCTCTTCCAACCACTTTTTTACTGACACCCCATCGTATTTGTAGGTGAGCTAGAAAAGTGGAAATCAGGTCCTCTATATCCCCTCTTCACTCTCCTTTTGCCTTGTGTAGGCAGTATATCATCTATACTTTACAACTGAAGCTTTAGTTCCGCCTTGTTTAGACCTCTCTTTGTCGTTCTTTTTTGTTCTAATCTTTCTCAGAAATTTTTATTTCTTAAGAGACCCATTTAGCACTTGACATTTCTTTCTTGTTTTGTTTCTCCTTCAGAGTATCAATTGATAAGTTTGCCCCTGGTCCATTTGGGCTTTCCTGAGTGAATGAGGGGGGGGAAAAAAAAAGGGTCATGAGTTCTCTACTTGGATTTTTTTCAGTTCATTCAGCTGGTTTGAACTGCTACTTTCCATTTGTTGAACAAGCATTTGTTTTTTTTAAGGGGAATGGTAGGTTATCTTTCTTAAAGAGCCTTCTTAAGTCTAACAGGCTTAAGCCTCGGAACAGACAATCTCCAGGAGCTCAGCAAAAGTATGCTTAAAAAGGCATTTATGTTGATAAGTACAAAGCAGTATGTTTCACATTGGCTTATGAAGCTATTTCAGTTAAAATATTTGGTGTCCTGCTCCTTTTTTTTTACATACTACTCTTGTCTTTGGTAAGTAGGGATCAGATTATTTTATGTGTGTGTCCCAAACTCTGTATTTAAAACTATCTTACTGAAATAATTGCCAGTACCAGATTATTATGTTTTACTTATGCTTTGGTATTGGCTAGAGAGTTTGACTTGGATTAGGCCCTTTTGTGCAAAGCACTGTATAAATATTTATTAAATAAGTCACTCCTAGAAGATTCTGCAGTCCCGTGAATAATAAAGTTGTTTATCTAGACGCATATATTGTATTAGACAAAGACATTTAGCAAAGTATGTTATCTTTCACCTATTATGCCTGTTAGTTCTCCAGTCATTTTAAATTGTTCCAGTCTTTTAAAACTAATTAAAACTGTTTTTAATAGCTGTACCTCATTTAGTGAGGCTTTGTTATGGCTTTTAATATTTACCTGAAATACAAGAATTACGAAATTACTTGAGTTAGACACTCACCAGCTTGTATTTGTTGGTAGCTGCTTATGGCAGAGGTAGGTGTATCATAGCTGGGAGTTGAAGGCTATTGCAGTGGATCATGTCTGATACACCAGGACTTCAGTCAAAATGAGAACTTTTTCTTTCTTTGTAAAATGAGTTGAATACAAGGAAAACTTAACTACTTGTTAAATAGGCTGGGCCAGTCTATTTTTTAAGAAATATAATTTACTTTGTAATATTTCTGAGTTAGGACTTAGTATGGATGGACATATGTGTAGAAGGGATTGCCACAATTAGTTTTTGCTTCTGTACGGGAAGCACATTTTGATTTTCCTTTTCCATACCTAAAGTGTGATGCTATTTGACTCCTCTTCCGCAGTATCTGGTGAAGGAGAATAAAATAAATTGTAAGCATCAGGAGAAAACTGTCATTTAGACTGTGGAAATTTTTGTTCTCTCCAGCCTCTTGTGTCTAGCAGGTGATGTGTTAAGCAGTAAGGTTCAGAGAAAATGCCCATTATTTGTTTCTTTTTTTTCCCTGCATGGGGCTGAAAACCCCTGTGGTTTCCAGACTGAAAGGAAAATATAATTTCTACCAGTAGTGCTTTCATACATACACTGTGGAGGAAAAATAAGAATTAGATAATGTGTTACCTTCACTATTCTGGTTGATAAAGGTCTTGTCAAATCTGTGAAAGGTATGAACAAAGCTGCATCATTTTGAATGACTGAAAGAATGTCATCCTTCCATAATGTAGCAGTCTGCATACAGAGGTTGCTATTGTAGCTGCAGTTACATGTGCAGAATGGTGTTTTTCTGGAAGAGCTTCAACATTGACTTGAGTGAGTATTTTTGGTTTATTGGTACAAAAATATGGAGAAGAATGCCATGGAGGGGAATGCTCTAGCTGTTTTGTCAGTATTTCTGCATAAATTACATACTCTTGGAGTAATACAACAAAATGGCCTCGAGATAGCTGGTTTAAAGCAAAACATGGAAGAAGGCAAATGTTTGTGAGCATCAGGGGCCAGTCTAATAGTTTCCTGTGACTGAACAGGGAAGATTCCTTTCACTGACACAGGCAGCTGGTCCGTCATACTAGTCTCATCTGTCTGTGAGCTGGGTCAGTCTATGTACTGGGGGTTAGAGAACTACCCAGTTTGCTCTTTACCTGTCTTCGGTGATCTCATGGAGTGGGACTAACCCCTTGGTGCTGAGGAGCCCTTAGATCAGTTTGGTAGTCTGCTATAACTTCACACTGATGGGATTATCTTCCACATCGGTACTGGGGTATTGATTTGCTATCCTTTCCCCTGAGTTCACCAATGTGATTTTTAGTATGAGCCCATAAAGAGTTTTTTTCTGCAGAACTAAGGTATAGTGAAGAAACAGAAGAAATAAGAGTTAATTAAGCTGGTACCGTAGACCGTAGCAGTGTTACCACAGACAAGCAGAAAGGATTCATCTCTGCCCACTGTGGCACTGCATCTGTTCACAAGGTCAACTGAAACACTAAAATGGTGCAAATTACAAGCTAGCCCTTCAAAAAGTAGGAAAGGAACTGGTTGAACTAACTTAACCACAGAACTCACTGATATGGATTCTGCCACTGTGTTAAATCTTCACTGGTGACCTACCTGGATGAAAGATGACAACAGTAATTTTTCTTCTGTTTATGTGGACGTAATCAAAGAGTCTTAAATTCTTTTAACAGGAGTGTTTTTATTAGCACTGTTTGAGTGATGGTGTCTGCAAGAATCCTAGCAGTCTTCTCTTTGCCAATAAGAATGGCTGTATTTTTCTAAGGTGTTTATTCTTTAAATGTTGTAGTCCAGTTTTGCAGTGGAGTAGGAAATTCAGGTCCTGTTTAAACTTGTGAAAGCGTGGCTAATAAGCATAACTGCAATAAGTTATGTAAACTGTGGAAGGAAAGATTGAGAGAATTATGTAGAAAAGAGGTGCTACACTTGTTGACACTTGAGGAAAGATGTGGTAAAAATGGGACAGCAAAACAGGTGTTTTGTAAAGATATTCGTGATTCGCCTGTGTACTGCAAAGGAGCATTATTTGAGGTGGCCCAGAGTTAGAGCCTTTCATAATCTTTAATGTTTGTAAGAGAAAACTAGTGAATCTGTTAAATTATTATCTACTATTCTGACTTGTTAATTAATATAAAGCTTCATTTAATGATGAGTGAATTAAAACTAGTGTCTAGGTACTCTCTTTAAATCACAGAGTTTGGATGGACTTGGGAACACAACAGTAGTTGCTAATCTGACCTGCATGTTCAGATTCTAGGATGGCAGACACTAACAACTTTTTCAAGCTAAAGCTTAATGTAAATGTCCATCGGTGTACAAAATACAAAACACAAGTGTATAAGCCTTATCTAGGTGCTGAAGCTTGATGTGACTTCTTGTTTTCTTGGTTGTGTTTATTATATTTGTTCTGCTTGATTTCTCGTGGGTTTAGGTTGCAAGGAGTTATGCTGTGACAGAGTATCTTAAAGTCAAAGTACCACCTAATGGTATTAGCAGAGTTGATGGAGCTACAGGCTTCCTTCCTGTTGAAACTGGCCAAAAGAACAGACCAAAAAGGAGTTTGTTTCTTCGGTGTAGAGCCAATGGCAACTCTCAGGAATGTTTTTTTCCACTCCTCATCAATGAGTGGGGAAGTTCTTGCCAACGCAAATGAGATCGAGACCTGCAACTTGCTTCAATGTAATATAGTTTACACTGAAAAGAATACTTTAGCTAGAAAAATATTCAGTTACACTAGCATGGGATCTTGTTAATTAAAAAACAGTTGTCTTCATGTTTGAAGTTAGTATTTTTCTACAAGACTCTTACAATTTCAGCTTTGTTTGTGTGACTTCAAGCTGCTGCCTGTTTGTGATAAGGGCAAGTCATCACCTTACGCTGTCATATCAGTGAACACTGCAGAATGCCCACCCTGACTGTGCAGACTGTCGAAATTTATTGATTTCAAAAACTCTTTCTCATTTCATGTTTTACTGTTGCAGTGCAGCTTCTGTGACTCTTGTTGCTTTGTTTTCAGGTATACATGGGTTGACTAGGATTCTAAATTGATTTAGGAGAAGCCTAGCAGTGCAGCTTTGTTTGCCTTCTGAACTTAAGAATATATTGCCACTGCTTTATCATCGTTTCTGAACCTATTGTGAGAATAAAATTATGTAATTGGAAGGAATAGTACATACTTTGGGGGGAAACTGTGGTGATATCACAAAATTAAAGCACAAGAGATTTTTTTTTTAATGGCTTTGTTCTTACCAGCTCCTGTGAAAAGTCCCCATCTGCATTTTTAAATTATAATACTTGCCTGTAACCCATGGCTTAGTATTTTTGCAGGACAAGCATTAGAAAATTGGGATGGGTGAAAAATTTAATTCTTGTGAAATATGGAGCTAAATAGTTATAAATCCTTTGCCACTATCTGCATGACACTTCATCTTATCTTTCAAAAGTTGGTCTACTTCTATTAACAGGACTCTTGTCTTTGTTGCAAATGCGAGAAATGTATTATTATGTCTAAGTTGTAAAGAGCTATCGAGACTAGCAGAGCTACTTTTTCTCCATGGACTTGTTCAATATTTATTTTTACGAAATGGGTTCCTGGCTCTCTAGTTTCCTGAAAATATGCAGTATCTGGCTATATCTGTGGTTAGAAGGTAAACATTGAGGCTTAACAATTCTTCTTAATTGTGTGTACTTTTTATATTTTCAGTGTTTAACTACAGTTGTAAAGTGAGAGAAAAAATACAGCTAATTTCTTAATAAAAGGCTGTAAGGTGATATAATATCCAGAAAACACCATGGAAGGTCAAAATATGAGTGGGAATGGTTTATTTCTGTGCTTTTGCCCTGCTTGTCTCTGCATAGTTTCCAAGAGAGGGCCTGGAATAGGGATAATACAAAGACAAAATCTCAGTTGAACATGTTCTGGGGTTTTTAATGTGAATTTTAATCTTCTGTAAGTCTTACTGCTGTTGTGGGAGTCTCTTTTCTTCCCAGGTGGTGTGACAAAGTGGAGGACCGTACAGGGTTAGAAGCTCTTTACTCACCTGGTGCCATGAGGCATCTTTGCTATTGTTTCTCAACTTCCCTCTGTTGCTTTCCTGAGCTGTCCTTTTTGGAGAAAGTTACTTGGAATTTTTTCCTTTTGGGTGTCTAGATGTCTTGTTAGTCTGCATCTGGTGTCAGGGCTTTTGTAAGGATTTATAATGTAAGGTAGAAAAAGTAGAAGAAAGGTTAATTATTAAAAGGATTAGTGGTCATCTTTTCAAAGGTTATGACAGCAGAAAGCAATAGGTATTGAGAAGCCGTGAATACTGGAGGCATTTCAGCTCTTCACTGTTTTCCTCTCCCTTTCCCTTGCTAATCTTTCCTTGAATCCTGTGTGGAATAAAGTGAAGAAAAAAGGAGAGGTGGTATTAGTCCCTTACGTAACAGCAAGTACAGTGATCGCACCTTTCTTTCCTTAACAAAAGGTTGGAGAGCAACTAGCATTCTCCTCTTCCTTGAAGGCAGTTCATAGTGAAACATGGGAATACTAGGGAGAAAATAGGAAATTCTAAAATTTTGTGTTATCAGTTCCTAGTTGGGAAATCTATTCTATTCCAGAAGCAAATAAATAGGGCAGAGTATTTGGGAGCTAGAGGAATAGCTGTTTAAACACCTGTCAGTTACTTTTCCCTCCTTGTGTATAAAATACGGTCTTGGAAGAAGCACCAGGAAAACCAAGTTGTATTGGCATCAGCGTGAGTATTTCTGTTTGACTCTTGCCTATCAACGTTACCTCATGTTGTTGTAGGGGTTTTCACCAGGTTAATGAATGGATTTTTGTTTATTTTTCTCTACTACTATGGATGTGGTAGAAAATAAGTGGAAACTAGAGGCTTCCGCCCAAATGTTGCAGCGGTGGTCTTGTGTTTGTCGTCATATATGTTGGTTTGGGAACTAATAGAGAAGAAAGAGAGCAACTAGTTTCTGTGACTGCTTCTGGTCTTTCCCCCATTTTCCTGGCAGCTGTTCTGTCAGAAGTCCTCCACCATTACTAGAGGACTTTCTGCCAGTGTAGTTTCATGGGTGAAGATAACTGCAGATACAAAGTTAGCCTGAAACTATGGCAGCCCAGCTCTGAGCCTCTTCCTAGTATGGACACCCTTCATATCTGAGAGTGTCAGTTCCTCTTCTAGAGAAGAGGACTGACAGAAAAAGGGACTTCTGTGGCTGTGTTCAATAGCTAAAGATCTTTTCTTCCCTATGTCTTAGTGGGAGGTTCTCTCTTGAGGTTGTCCTACCAATCCTTCTGAAACTTCTCCACAGGTTCTCACTTCAGGTGCTGTCTTCTAACACTGTTGTTTCCAATTAGCTGCTAACAACTCAAGGAAGTGGTTTGCTGTTATTAACCATTTTTCATTCCTCTGTAGAATATGTATGTCTCCTTTCTCATATCCTACAGGCCCACATTATTGCTTGTTTGTAACAGCTGCCAGAGGCAACCTTGTGTGGTTGGACAAGCTTTTAAACTTCCTAAATGTTTATTCTAGTGCTAAGGCAATGTAAAATCAGAAAAGTCTGGTTTAGTGTTGAGTACATCCTTGATTTATTTTGCCCCCCC